>OZ010608.1:8376849-8501849 GCA_963932145.1 Acanthosepion lycidas | reverse complement strand
TCTAACCCTAACATTAAGGCATTACTATAACCATGGTTTGTTGCTAAGTTTTTTGAATTCTCGTATATTTGTATTTTGATTGGACTTTGCAGCTTATGTAACAGCGTTTTCTCTAGCGAGGGCTGTTTGGTCAATTCGAACCTTTTAAAACTTTTTATTCTACATACATCACCAGAAGTGTTGAAACAAAATGGCTATTTTTGTAGTGATTAACATATTTATGCTATAATTTTCAAATAAATTATATATCTTACTTTTCTTTTCCTAGTTTTCTGTTGTTTTATATATATATATATATATATATATATATATATATATATACTTTCATCATGTTTTGTGTATATATGAATGCATAAGTGCAATATAAGTATATATGTATTGTCCCACTTAATTTTATATCTTCCTTGATCTGAAACTTATTCTTGTCCTGCAGAATAAGCTCTTATACTCTGATCTGTGATCAAAAAGTGTATTCACTGTACAATGAATAATAAAACAGACAACATTTGAGATTATCTCCCTTTACATCTCAAGCCTCAACTAGTCCACATTTAACATGCACACAGATATGAGAGATTGTTTCTCTCAACATCTGAGTCACACTACTTAAGATACAATTGCCATGGCAACTGCATATACCAGAGCATTTTTTTTCTACTCGTAATATAGATAACTCCTTATATCAGCCATGTAATAGATTATTTTTTTCTGGGAAATGACTTAAAAAATTCAAAGTTTCTCATAAGATTGGCAACCTGGTGTCATGTATTAATACATTTACAGTTTAATATATTTTTGGAATCTGTTCCAAAACCCCTCTCCCGCAAAAAAAAAAAAACAATTGAGAGATTAACAACAATTCAGCTTGTAAAGCAGCATCAACCTCTACTCTTCCTCCACACGACATTGTCCCCACAGAACAGATATCTGCTTGGTAGCATACTGCATACAGGCCAGAATGATTCCTTTCTCATTTCACTGTACACATACAAGAAGCTACTAGATGCTATGCTTCCTGTTCTTAGAACAATACAAATTTTCATTTCTTCAATAGAGATGTGAGTTATTAGGTTAACATAGATTATATCACATGCATCTCTTAGGTAAAATTCACATATATAAAATTCACATTTTTCTTTAAACTAATGATGACCTTGTATAAGGCCCAAGAGCATCTCTCAAGATAGAAGGTTACTGAAGGAGTCTGCAGTGTGAGCAGTAAGACTAAGAGGTGTAGTTTATGAGGATATATGGGAAAAGTGATGGTCAATCCTAAATTTGAATAGGTAATAGTTTGGGGAAGGATCTTATTGGGAGTTGATTCCGCAGCATAGTGGCTCGCAGGGAGAAGCTGTTGGATTGGAACTGCTGAACAATGGAATATTAAGATAAGAGTGTGGTTTTCCTCAGTGTACATGGTTAGAAGTTGGAACTAAAAGAATGTGGAAAGAGCAACAGATTAGTGAGTGACATGCAATGTTTGATCTGGCATAAAGGGGTTATAGAGTGGAAAATAATTCATTAGTCACAAGACAGCATAGATGCTTTTGGACAACATTATAGATATATATATATATAAGTGAACATTAAAGTCAACAGAGACGACAGGCTGTTTCATGCTAGACACAATCGTCAGGCTGATTGTGTCTAGCATGAAACAGCCTGTCGTCTCTGAGTGTTGACGACTTCAATGTTCGCTTTTATATTTATATATGCACTATCTCTGATATTGAGCACTTTATCCCATAGATATAGCACACTTTAAATATTTATTTTTGCATATATATATATATATATATATATATATATATATATATATATATATATATGAATAAAAACAAGAAGAAAATTTACCTTAGTAGATGTATTTCTTCCTCTGAGGTAAAATTCACTTTTGTTTATTAGACATTGAATTGTGTCACTTTTATCCTCCATAGCTTACCAGACTTTTCAGCTAACTTTATGAATATTTATGATTGTTCTCAAATTTAAAAATTTTGAAAAATCAATAAGATTTTTCTCTGGTGTTTAAATACTTGATACAAAATAAAAATCCTTGCATTTGTCTTGATAAAGTCTCTCAGATGATGAAACACATTGACTAAAATAAGTTTTCCTTTTTGTCTTTATTCATATTGTCATATTACAAATATATGCTGAAATTTATATATATATATATATATATATATATATATATATATATATATATATAAGAGCTGACCCTCTGTCCATTATACATTGTCTATGTGTAACTTTGCATGTGCATACACTACAGTTCACAAGTTTGAGGCCACCCCTGGATAATTTTTAAATTGACCCAAAATGTAGTTGTTTTGTACTCTAAATAAGAGAAAGTTATTATACATGGTTGAAAAGAAATGAGACATTATATTTTTTTTTTTTTTTTTTTTTTATTAGAAATTTTATTATGATGAAAAGAAAAAAAGCATTTTATGATTAAATTTTGCTCTCATCAAAATATCCTCCTTTAGCCTTGATTACTGTGGCACAAATTTTTGGCATTCATTGCAAAAGTTTCTTGAAGTATAAGTTTGATAATTGATTCTATTCTTTTTGCAATGACTAAGATTTCTTTTTCATTTTTCACTCTTCTGTCAAGTTCATCCCATGCTAATTCTGGAGGTGGCTTCAAACTTTCAAATTGTAGTGTATATAATATATATGCCTGTGTTGTGTGTTAGCGACTTACGTATGCATGTGATGCAAGCAGATACCCATACAATTTGACTAAGTTTGAAATAATAGTCTCCTCCCATTCAGTCTGGACAACCCCAACCATATGTTGAGCAGTAAAAGCCTAAAGTTAGAGTTAAGACATAATTTTTTAACCCATAAAATATCATCTAGATTCTGTAAGAGACAATCTTTCTGTGGTATATATCAGGTCAATATCAAAAGATCAGTTCATGTTTCTAATTAATGATTAGATGAAGTTAATAACAAGTGTTTTTGCTACTCAAGATGCATTTAATCATTTGAGAGAGATTGACAAATGCTAAGCCTAGGAATACCAAACATTGGGTTTAAATCCGAGAGCTGATCTGGCAGATTGTTTGCGTTATTAAATTGGTCAGCAGCATTAGCAGAAAGGCTGACATTCTGAAGAGTCTTGATATAATTTGTCAGATGAAAAATGATGCCAACAGGAAGAGGAAGGAAAAGGAAAAATATCTGGCCAACAGAAGAAGATTGTTTTTGCTTCCATTTTATATTGACTTTCATGACTTGGCATCTTGCCTCTTCCATTGTCAGATGAGAAGTAACAGGCAAGAACAGGCCAAAAACCAATGCACTGGATAAGTGCACAGTTGGAGGCAATTCAAGAGAGTGACAGTGAACTATTATAACTTTTATTTTTTTTTTTTAAATATTTTTGTTTATTCCTTGTAAAAAAAAAAAAAAAAAAAAATTAAAAAAAATTGGACAGGGACGACATCATATATACAAATCAAATTAGAAATTATTATTATACAAAGTGCACGATTTATTTGATTTTTAAAGCTTATCAACCCCTTGTATGTCATCTGTAGCCAAAACACATTTTGGACTGTAAGCGAGTGTGGCTAATGTGTACATTGGTAAGTATAAAAAAAAATTCAATTTACAATTACTATGGTTAAACTGAAGAATGTTTTACCGCACTAATCAAATATTATGTATACACTGATCAAATCAGCGGAGTAATGGATAGTGGCTGGGATTGAAGAATCCTAGAGCCAAGTTTCAATTCCAATTGAATCCATTACATTCACTTACATGTTAATAACTTTGGGAAAGGTATGAATGCTTTTTTTCTCCCCCCAGCTATGGGTAAATAGCAGGACAGACTGAGTTCTATAGCCTTGGATGGCTACTGGTCTACTGCAGAAAGAAATGGCAACCTATTGCAGGAAAAAATCTACCTTGTCAGTCATGTATTGAAAGATACATGATCACCTAAGTGTGTATCACGGATGGCACATAAGTGACTGAATCAAATTTGGATATATAAAAATTTTATTGCACTAATTGAAAATGCATTAATCGAATGCGTCTTAATCAAGGGATGCCTGTGTATTGGTATGAACAATTTATTTCTTTGAGAATAACAATGATTTTTCTTATATCTACAAGTCCTACTATTTAACCCATAGCTGGGGAAGAAGAGATGGATTCATACCTTTGACAAGTTATTTTCCTGCATAAGTGAATGTAATAAACTTGATTGGAATTTGTACTGAACTCTCCAATTTCTTTTTCTGAGATGCTATCCATTACACCACCCACACATCCACAGAGTGTGCAGCAGTCAAGTAAATTATGAAATGACATTTGTATAAAAAGGAGAAAATATATTCACAATTTAAAAGAGAAATATGGGAATTGTCAGTGGGATATACACCAAATAGAGAGAGATTTCTCTATTCACCGATATAAATATTTAAAAGATCTTATTCTTTAATTATTTACATATATTTGCATTTTTTTGCCTTCCATCAACATGCCTGATGCTAACTTCCAAGACAGTAACTCATTAATGCCTTCTTGGTCTGACATTTCCCACTGACATGAAGTGAAATGATTATATTGACTCAGTTATTAGATCTGCTGCTAGGAAAGTTGTTCACTTTGTCATGCTAGACAATTTCTCTTGCTGGAATTGTACACCTTTACAAGCCTACCATTTGTCCATGCATCGAGTATTGTTGCCACATCTGGTCTGATGCCTCTGCTATATATCTAGATTTTCTTGATAAAATCCAAAAAAGAATCTGCAATGTTATCAGTGCTGACTTGGTATCTCAGCTTCAGTCACTTTCCTATCAGTATAATGTAGCTTCCCTGTGTCTTTTCTATAAATATTTTCATGGTAATTTTTCTGATGAGCTTTCCTCTTTGGTATGTTGACTTCAAAAATTAAAACACGGTACTAGAGTGAAAATTAGATCCCATAATTATAATGTTGAAATTGCAGGATGCAACCATAAGTTTTATGCTAACAAGTTCATCCCTCACACTTCTGGAACTCTCTTTGGGCTGCTTGCATTCCTGTCAACTATGATCTTCAAAAATTTAAATGCAATATCAACCGTCATCTGTTTTTTTGTTCTTTTATTGTCCTCTCCACTCAACATTTTTTTCCAGATTTTTTTCACTCTCAGTAAACACTTGTGTTTTAGCGGATTTATTGACTTCCTTGGGGTAAAATGATTAAAAATAAAATAGGTATTTCAAATTTTGACTTGCTAATCAACAAGATCATAGTCTTTATAATTTGTTAATATAAAGAAGGTAATAACAATCATGTATATTTTGTTACTTAGTCATGTGCCATTTGTTATTCATAATGCTCTGAAATAAGGAATTTTCTAATTGGTTGCCAAGTTAGATCAAGGTTCCAAAACCGATATCTGTCTATATATGAGGTATTATGATTACTTGCATTATTTACATTATTCGGACTGTTATCCTCATCTTCATTGCCATATTCACATTTCAGACACATGGCCGTGGATAAAGACGTTGGTTAGATCCAGTGACTAGACCCAAAGAGTTGTGAGTCCAATACCAGGACACAGCAGTAGTGAACCAAAACTTACAGATTGAGTTAAAGGGAAATAACTGAGACATCTGAAAGAGGCATGTCATATGGAACTAGAACAATCTACCCCAGTGGATGGAATAAAGGGTTTAGTTTGAAATTCCAATCACCTGAAGAAAGCCTGATTGTAAAATGGCTGAAACATTGTGAATATGGCAATGAAGGTGAGGTAATAGTTTGAATAATGTAAATAAAAAAAAAAAGCGGACATGGCTCTTGGGGAACTGTTCCAAGGTTAGCTATATATTTGGATAAGTATTGTTGTGGAACTAAGTGATTAGCGGCACTATATCAAGTCTAGTTTGTGTCTTCATCACCGAGGCCCGTGGTACAGTTGGTATGACATTTGCAATGTATTGAAACAGTCTGTGTTCGATTCTGATGAGTCCCAAATAGGACAAAACAGCTGTCTAGTGCTTTCTGCATTCTCTTGAAGGTTATTCTGGGCTGAATCAATTATTGAATGAATTATATATGATAATGTACATATAGCAAGTTTCAAAACTGGTTGGCAAAACATTCAAAATACTTTCCTGACAAACTTATTGTATTCATGCAAAACTTTGGGCATATCATGTTGAAACACCAATTCTCTTAGAATCACTGAAGTTAAGCAATATTGAGCCTAGATGGGTGACAGTTTGGAAATACCTGATGCTGTAAGCTTGGATGTGTGGCTGATGTAATAGATAATGGCACAAAATTTTTAATTGGAGAGCTGAATGCCACTTCTCATTGAGTTTGTTATGTTCAGTTACATGTAAATATATTATATATATATATATATATATATATATATAGTGGAACCTGAATTTAAGGGACTAATAGAGGGGAGGGTCATCCACTAATTTGAAGCAATTTTTGTGTGGCAAAATCATGCAGTACAGCATAAAATTACATAAATCTAAATACTGTATATAAGTACGTGTATTTTATTTTTCGGTTACTATATACCTTTAAATAAAGCTTGAAAAGCTTTAAAGTTAAATCCAGAGTCTGTTGGTTCTGGGACCGTTAATTTGAGGTTTTTGAGTTCTCCGAGCTGCTCGTGTATTTCATATAGAGAAAAACATTAAAATTCCCTTTCTTTCTGCTGTGCGATGATGGCCTAGAGGTAAGATATCTGACTGATGTCAAATCAGTCAGGTCTCAATCTACACTGAGGAGCTGTGATACAGTGAAACAGTCTGCCTGTGGATGACTATATATATATATATATATATATATATATATATATATATATATATATATAGAGAGAGAGAGAGAGAGACAGACAGACAGACAGACACACTCACTCACTCACACTCCCACCCTCATTAAACCTATTTTATCCAGATGAAATCAGGTTAAGACAAGTCAAACTGCTTTATATGCAGGCTTGTCACCAGTGTTTATAGTTTGGGAGGAGGCTGTCCATAAGTCGTTGCAATTAAGAATTTGCCCACTAAAATTAGTTCACATCATTTTCATTGGTGAGAGGTAGTGATTTTTCACTCCAGCTCTAAGTAAGGGCGGGTGGGGAGTCTCATTTATGTTTATCACTCTAAAATAAATAGCAATATATAAATACCTTTTTGCTTAGATAGTGATACAATAAAGAAGCTTGAAGTCTATTTTAAATATTATCACACAGTATTATTCTTTGAAAAGAAAAAAAAAAAAAAAAAATTAAAAAAACTGCTTTGTGGAACTGATTTCCAAGAGGCTTCTTCCTGGATCTTAACATGTTTAAGTTGACACTCAACAATTATCTTCCCCACATATCCCAATAAACTATGCCTCTTACTCTGTAACCCTCTACCTTGAGTGGCTCTTGGTCCTGGTACAGAGTGAACATTATTGTAAAAGAAAAAAAGAAAAAAAAGAAAATCGTGTGCAAATAATATCTGCTAAGTTAGCATTTCCTTATAGTTCTGCTTTTCTCTTCCTTCCTTAGTATGTTATATCCTGATAATACCTCATAAATAATTTTGATCATGAGTAATGGCAGGAAAGACATATCAGAGAAGCTGTCAGGTTTCAGTGAGAAAAAAACAAAGAAAACATGTGGCAATACAACTCATGTATTTAACATGTTGACTGCCAGAGATCAATTACAAAATTCAACTTCAAACGAATACTTTATAATAGCCAACTTAGGTAAAAAAATTTTTTAATTAGTCAATTTATAGCTTTAACTGATGGCTTAACATTATTTTCACACTAAAAGTATCACTTCAAATAAACTTGTTGTTGGCACAAGATAACTCATAGTCAGCAATATAATAAAGTTATCTTATGGTTGGCAAATGATTTTACTACAGGAATGCATTGAAGGGACTTTCAGTGGTCAGGAAATAGCGTTACTGACAGAATAGTGCTATTATAAATATAAATGTATCACTAAGGATTTTATTATAGGAATGCCTTGAATATTGGAAAGAAAGGAAGTCAAGAATTAATGCAAATATTACTGATAAAATTGCATGGCTGAAGTACTGTATTTTCCAGCTTGGAAGACGCACCCTAATATTGGAAAGAAATTTCTAAGAAAAGAAAAATTTATTCTCGTACAACAAAACATTCACCATGCATCCCTTATATACTGGTACCATGTATTGTTTATATTAATCACTCATTGAATTTTGTTTGTATAGCATTGACATACTAATCAAGAGCAGAAAGGCTCCTGCCACTGCTTGTAAACAGCATATTTAAGCTTGTGGCTCAGCTCCAGGAAGGTCTATAGTCTTGGAAATACTTGTAACAGCTAAGTACTGGGGTTGCATCATATAAAAGGCTGAATTAGATAGCTAACATTATAGTGTAATGATTCAACATACAAATCCATGTCCCTGTCAGTCAAGCCAATTAGGTGACTATCCATGCTTACTTAAGCCTGGGTGTAGCCTTATATTCGTCATGGAAGATGCACACTTATTTTTCAGGGTATTTTTTAGGGAAAAAATGTGTCTTGTAAGCTGGAAAATACAGTAAATGAATTTGCTGATGATTTTACTATAGGAATGCACTGACAATCAGAAAGAAAGGCATTGTTGACAGTGGTGGGGGATGAAGATTGAATGCAACCATTACTGAGAGAATATGGACGAAGATGGTGACTGCCAGAGGTCAGTTACAAAATCACACTTCAAATGCGAACTTAGGTAATAAAAATTTTTAATTAGTTGATTTATAGCTTCAATTCATGTCTTAACATTATCTTTACAAAAAAAGTATCACTGTGAATAAACTTGTATTTATGACGCTTATTGCAAGATTTTGTTAAAGTTCTCAAGTTCAAATATTTAACTATGCAATAGGAGAATTTCTATGAGTAATTTATAATTGTGGATCTCATTAGTAACTCATTCAATCATTACCTTCAAAATTAAGATTAATCAGAAAATTCAAATATGAAAACCATGAAATTTTCATGGGTATTGCTAGTAAATAATTAAAACAAAAATAAATGCTAAATTGTAACTGTACATGTATATTTAACATCAAGAAGATACAGTTGAAATTTCTAGGGCACATAATGAGGAAAGAGTGTTTGGAAAATTTGATAATCACAAGATAGATTGAAGGCAAAAGAAACAGAGGAAAACAATGTATAACATACCAAGAAAGCTTGAGTAAATGGATGGCGAAATAAAGTTTAAGAGAGATAACAAAAAAAGACACAAGCTACAAAAGTTAGGAAATTGTGGAGAGTCATGGTGGCCAACATCCTGAAGAGACATGGAAAAATTCATAGAAACCCAATTTTATACTGCTAAGTACTGAATAATACAAATTCCAATTATTAAACTAAAATATAAGTTGTTCAACATTTATGAATGAACAAAATCCAAGTTTAAAAAAATTGTTCTAGATAATGGAAAACATTGTTCTAGATAATGGAAAACATTGTTCTAGATAATGGAAAAAATCTACTTAACCTAATTTAAAGTAATGTTTTTATTCTCGTTTTGATTATAAATATTTACACAATCAGGAAATTATTTTTTGCTAGACCAGGGGTCATCAACCTTTTGGAGAGAGCAGGACAGACAGCTATGCAGTGTCTTGAAGGAGGGCCATGATAATAAATGCACTTTAATAAATTGTCCTGACCTCAGACCTCTTCACCCAGAAGGCTGCCTTGCCTGGAGAAACTTTCTTCACAGCAATGGTTTCTTGACAAGTTAAGCAAACACATTTTCTGAAGTTGCTCAATGAAAGAATAGCCATGTGTCTGGCCTTCATTAAAATTCTGGCAATCAAAATCCCCTTTTGTTTCCTTAGTTTCTAAGGGCTTATTTTTGTTCAGACAAAAAAGACTTCTGGAAAGGAAAGAAAAAAAAGAAAAAAAAAAAAAAAAGAGTATGGTATATTGAGTTATGGTTAAGTTGGCGGGCTGGACAAAAATTGTTGCTGACCCCTGTGCTAGACATTGTCTCAGGATGGCTACTAATTTTTGGTTTGCAAATAATTCATTTTAAAAAAAGCTTTGGTTGCTGGCAAGTATGACCAGCATCCAAAAGATCAATTCACTAAATGAATGAATGTATGCATAAATACTGCTAAGCTAAATTTTTTTAAAATTTAACCTATTTTCTCAAAATAAGATCTTTCAAAATTTATAATTTAGGATATTTACAAATATAAATATATTTAAAAATTTAATATATTTTTCTCAAAAATGTAATATATTTTCTGACAGATTGTTTCAAGATGGATATTAATTTTTTTATTTTTTCAAGAAAAAATATTTGCAAGTTTTGAAGATTGCAATATGAACAGGATTCTAAGTATCAATTCACCAAATGAATTTTTCAAAATTCAATCTATTTTTCTGAAAATAATATCTTTTAAACTTATAATATTTTAAGATGAAAATATAACATGTGTTAAATTATCTTAGGGATATTATCCAGGCAACAGAAAGTCTGTTCACTCCTGAATTACTCTGACAAGAATTCATGAGGCAACTGAAAGTGTTCTCTCACTGGAGAAAAACAACGAACTTAAACTGAGCTACTCGGGCAGAACTCATCTGGACCAGCAGGAAAGACAGGTTAATCCAACAAAGCATTAGTTTTTATAACCAGAAGAATGTAAGTTCAATCCCTATGCTGGGTAACAAATAATGTCCATTGAACAGAACTTAACAATTTAATTATATATTTTATGCCAGAATGCTATCAATGTTTTGTTTTTCAAGAAAAAAAAAATCATAATAACTTTGAATTCTTCAATAAGTCCAGGATCTGAAAGATCAACTCAATAAAAGCACATACATAAATACTGTACGATCAAGTGCTTTAAGTGAAAATTTTCTCAAAATAATATCAAATGAATTTTAAAATATTTATGCTTTCTGTCTCAAATATTGTCTCAGAATTGCTATTAATTTTTGTTTAAAAAAATAGTTTTGGATGTTTCAATATGAATAGGTTTCTGAAAACCAACTCAACGATTGAATGAACACATGCACAAATACTGTTAAAATTAAAACTTACCTGTTTGGGTAAAAATCAATCAAGTACTGCAAACTATAACAATAATTTCTCACAAAGTTTAGAAAAAATAAAGTAACATTTAACGACAAAAACTTTTTCATAGTAGATGAATGAAAGTTAAACAAATTTCACAGCAAATGTCACAGAAAAAATTACAAATTTGATGGGTTAAATTTTTTTTTTTTTTTTTGCATCGGAGTGGGGATGGAAAGGAAAAAAACGGAATGGTCATTTGGTGGAATATCTTTAGAAATAATTGTTTACAACGCAAATGATGCAAGAATTAATGAAAAAAAATGAACTCCATTATTTCGCTAAACAGAGATGATGGAAAGAGAAAGCCAAATATGAAATCAAGATGCAAACTCAAATGACATTTGAACTTTCAAATAATGGCATTAATTTTAAATCAAATCCACTTGAATGACAAACATCTTCCTTAAAATCAAATTCAATGATTTTTCTGAATTAGATTTACTTTTATTAGAATAAAAAATACATGGATGATATTTTCTTTACAATAATCTATCCTATATATCCTCATAATATTTCTTCCACATTTTTAGCCCTTACAACAAACTCATTTAACAACCCTCTACCTTGAGTGGCTCTTGGATTGGGAAACAATAGTATGCATGTGTGTATGTATATATAACTTTAATTAAAAACAACTGACAAGGTAAAGTTTTTTACTTAAATTTTTGCTGCCCAAATAAACAATTATATATATATATATATATATATATATAAAATGTAGCTGATACCCACTGAAGAATGAATGAACAGGTCCACCTACAAAACCCTGGATTCAGGATGCTGAAGGTAACATCAATCAGCTGAGTTGCAGACTTTTACTCGCATTCATCATATATATATATAATTATAATTATTTTTTTCAAAATAGGATTCCATCGCGAAACAGAAATTACTATGTTTCGAAACTGGTCAGCAGTATTCAGGTTTAATTTCAATATTAAACCCTAACTACCGGGTGGCAGTGTCATCCTCAGGCGATTTTTGCAATAACAATGCTACGGAATGCTTTACTCATTTATAGTTTTGAAATGCAGGTGTGATCTAGGGTTTGTTTTTCATTATCAAGGGGTCACTGCTTTGATTGAAGTAGGGGTGTTTGTTATATGCCAAATTTTTGGAGTCGTGTAAGGTAGGATTGTTTTTTTTTGTCTGTCCACAATGGCTAATCTTATCCGACTCCCTGCTAAAATTCTAACCAATTGATATTGTAATTCTGTTGTTTTTCTTTTTTTTCGGTAGTTAAGTTCCTTATAAATTCTACTTCAAGTCTATAATTCTAGCATCTCACTTTTTGCCCTTTCATATGCTAATGCAACCCCCCCAACACACACAGTAACCCTCTACTTTTGAATGGCCCTTGGGCTTTCTATTGGGTGAATATTAGTAAAAAAAAAAAAAAAAAAAAAAAAGAAAAGAAAAGAAAAGATTAACACAAGGATAAGCAGTTCTGTTGTAAAGAATATTCCATTATTTGAAAAATGCCATAGTCATTATAATTATTAATTATAATTAACTGTTGATTAGTAGAAAAAAAAAGAACATGCAGAAATTAAAATTTAATTAGGGTTACAAAAGAACAGTTTTAAAAGAAGAAAAACTCAGTTGTGCATTCATTAAATTTTAATCTGAAGCTATTCAAAGAGAATCTCAGTACAATGTTACTGAAATCTGAGGCACTTAGAGATACTAACTGAACATATTGATCCCTCATGGCC
This sequence comes from Acanthosepion lycidas, assembly GCA_963932145.1. Classification (NCBI taxonomy): domain Eukaryota; kingdom Metazoa; phylum Mollusca; class Cephalopoda; order Sepiida; family Sepiidae; genus Acanthosepion; species Acanthosepion lycidas. Next base: position 8,489,010 of record OZ010608.1, on the reverse strand, counting down.
AATCGTTTATCAGATGGAGGAAATCTGATAACCAATTAGAGTTAATGACTGGACTAAAAAAAAAAATTCATCTTAACATATAAAAAAAGGCTTACTATGTTTTTTTTTTAATTTACTAAATAAATTTTTTTTCTTTTAACTAGATATAGATTAGATAGCAAAATCAACATTCTAACCATCAGAATTCAATAATCAATTATCATTTATAAATAACACATAAAATGTTTATTATTTACATGCAGACTGTTGTCTTCATCATCGTTGCCATTATCACAACATTTTGGCATTGTACCCTTCTGCCTTCATCAGGTACTCGTCGATCAGGGTAACCATAAGTTCAAAATTCCCTAAAGATTACCCGGACTGATGAGCACCTGGTGAAGGCTGGAAGGTACAATGGCTGAAACATTGTGATAATAACAACAATGATGAAGACAAAAGACCATATGCAAATAAGAAGAAATTCAGACATAAATAAAATGTTGAGGATCCCTATTTGGAGTCTTCCTATTTGTAAGAATAAAAAAGAATATAAATTTATATTTTCAAATCTTTGGGATTTCATTAATAAAAATATATAAAAAATCTCACAAATTCATGATAAAGAAAAATAAAGTTTAGTACTGAAAATGTTATTTGCATGAGGTGATTACAACACAAGCAAATTGTTAAGGAAAATATAAACTTGTGAGTTGGATGTGTTGTGTTTGAATCAGGTTTTATGATGGAAGGAAAAGGTCATTCATTTTGGGGTGAGGAAGGATTTAAATGTCCTACCATGCACGGGTATTGATCATGCATTAGAAGGAAGGAAAAAGAACCAGGGTAATGCTTTTTGGTATTAAGGCAGCAAGACAGGCAAGCAAATATAGGCATCACTGTGGCAAGATAAGTGAGCAGGCTTTATGAACCCACCCTAGAGTGCAGATGAAGTTGGAAAATGAAAATTCAATCAAGGATTTTCTTCAGATATATACTGAATTGCTCTAAACTTTACCTGCACTTCAAGGTAAGTTTAGCCATTTGAGCATTTATCCTGCCACAATATCAGACAACATTGTAATATTAAAAATTCAAGCAGGTAGCATCAACATTAAAATAAATGAAAAAAATAAGTGGATTAACCTATAAATTGAAATTCTCAAGCTTAAGTGAAAAAAATTTAAAAAGTCTAAAAGAAAAAATTTAAAAAAGTGAAAAGCAACCAACAAAAAAGAAAAAAAAAGTGCCTAACACAGGGGGGCAAGGCACTTAATAAAAGTGAGAGACAAAACAATAAAAGTTTTTTTAAAAAAATGATTTATTTAAATTGATTGTTTTTCCATAATATTTTTGCATTCCCTATGCCGACAGAGGGTAAAACTAGCAAAAATCATTCAGGATCAAAGAATTATGAAGTAAAAAATGAAAAAAAAGAAAAAAAAGAAAAAAAGAAAAAAAGAAAAAAAAAAGAAAAAAGACACACATACACACACATCCAAACCAGCAGAATCACAATTATTTTTTTTTTTTTTTATAATATTGTCTTTTTTAAATCAATATTAAAAAATGTCTAAAAGCATCAACTTCAACAAGAAAATATTAAAAAATAATATAAAGAAAAGATCAATTTTAAGTTATTTTCATTGTTTGTTTGTTTTTTTTGTCAGTTTTATAAATGCTTGTGTTAGATTCATTCCCATTGCATATTTGACAATAAATATTGCATAAGTTGTAGACTAAGGAACAGCGAGTAACAAGCAATCGTAACAATAGACAAGAGTAGAAATTATTAATTGCAAACAAGAGAAACATGGAGAAGCCAAATTTTTAAACTTAGATCAAATTTCATTTTCATAGTTTTCTTTTTAATTTTGGATAAAAAGTTAATACAGTAAACAGAACAAAAATAAGTCAAATATTAATTGGTTTAGACCTTTGGGTTTATTGCCCTATTTTTTTTAATAATAAATAAATGGCAAATGCATAAGACAATCTGGAAAATTTATTTTAACATGTTCTCTGTCATCAGAGAAATGGATTTTATTTCAAACAAATCTATGTCAGTGAGAGAGAACATGATTCGTGTTAATCATATGAATAGTGGATTTTTTTTATTTATTTTAACTGTATTGTTTTTTTTAAAATTGGATTTTACTAATTTCAAATTGGTTTTTATTTATAAGTCTACCATTTGTCATTGCTTTGAATACTGCTGCTATATCTGGTGTGGTGCTCCTATTATGTATTTAGAGATTCTTGATAAAATCTACAGAAGAATCTGCAATGTTATTAGTCCTGACCTGGCATCTTGGCTTCAACCATTTTCCCACTGCCATAACATAGCTTCCTGTGTCTTTTCTATTAATATTTTCATGGTACCTGTTTTGATGAACTTTACTCTATCGTACCTAGACTTTATGAATTTAAATGCAGTACTAGATTGGCAGCAAGGTCTCATCATTTTACAGTTGCAATGACTAGATATAACTGTAAGTATTATGCTAACAGTTTCATTTACTGCACTTCTCGCTTGTGGAACTCTTTTTTAGATTCTTGCTTTCCAGCCAACTTTGATCTTTAAAAATTTAAATGCAATGTCAATCATTATCTTGTCTTCTTAATTCTTTCTTTTTTTTTTATTATTCTCTCTGCTTAATAATGTTTTTTTTCTTATATGCTAACAGTTTCTTACATCAGACTTCTCACTTGTGGGACTCTCCTCCTGATTTTTACTTCACAGTCAAAAATTTGAATGCAATGCCAATTGTTATCTTCTGTTGTCTTAATTCTTGTTCTTTTACTGTTCTCTTTCCTTAATAGTGCTTTTTTCTCATATTCTCTAACACTCAGTAACCTTTTGTATCTTAGTGGCTTTATTGCCTTGCTAGTGAAATGATTAAAAAAGAAAGAAAAATCCAACAGCTGCATTATTAATGTAAATCATGCTCTGTATCACTGATGTAGATTTACTTGAAATAAAATCTATTTTTTCTAATGACTCCATTTGATCAGCAAAACATCAAAATAAAGAGGTTTCTAATTATTTCTTATATATTTGCCATTCTGTTGGATTCCCATCCAAATTTAAATCAACAAAGAAATGATGGATATTTTAAGCTATAGTAATTATATTAAAAAAACAAAAAAAAGCTAAGAGGATGGTTTTTAAATGGCTTTTAAGTAAATGAGAGAAGTTTTTTATGAAATAATGCACATCTATTTTTAAGAACTAACAGAAAGGTTTACTTTAGTTCATAAAAGTAAAAAAAAGACAGAATAGCACCATAAATCCCCCCACCTGCAACACTTTATATTTTTCATTTATTTTGTTGAGTTTAAGCAGCCTAACAGCAAATTCAGAAATGTGAGAAAAGAGAAAGTTTATGAAGATGTTTTGTTTCTTTTTAGTACTTTTAGTGTTAGTAACTATTTAAGCAGCAATAGCAAAAGTCCCAAGATGGCCATTGTTAAACAGTAGATTCATAAGAAAAAGTTTGATAGTAATAGGGCTGATTGCCAGGATAAACTATATTTGGAGAAATGGGAGAGACAGGTGTACTTGGTTCTGATTCCACCATTGATCGAGGACGTTTGGATGAGTTTTTCCTTTGGAGGAAGAGTAATGAGAAATTGAGAGCTGACACAGGTGATGGAGGAGTAACGGCAGAAGTGCGTAGCTTAGAAAAGAACTTTTTGGGGCTTGATTTTTTAAAGACGGGGATGGAAATGGAGTTGGGGGAAGAGATGACCTCCTCATGATTCGATGATGAAGAGTAGTCGGAACAGCCAACCGACGAGGTACTGACCTTTACAGAATCGGGATCCTCCTTTGTAAGCTCTTCGTCCTCCTCGTTTTCACAACATATACCCACTTCATACGCCACAATTGAAGCATGATCAAGTTTGCCAGGAGCTTTAGACATTTGCTCAACAATCTGTGAGTCTCTACGCTTGCGTTCTTTAGACGTCATTTTTTTCTTCTTGTACAATTCTGGATTCTCAAGTATTTTTCTTTTGGAGTCTGTGAGGGTAAGAACATGTTGCACCAGAGCTCCACAAAGTTCTTGTGCAGAACAAGTCTCCTCTGTTAATAATTCGTGTTCATGAACAATACGCTCCATTTCTTTAAGAGCGTATATGTGCCTTTCCCGTGGCTCCATCATCGGTTTGTCTTCATTTGCATCTGGAGTTGTGGGTGAAGCATCATTTGAATTATTATCAACGTCTTTTTTGGGAATGGCAACTTTGGTGACCACGGGATCAAAGTTATCAGATATGCCATCAGTTGTTAAGAACACTACATCACCTTTATTAACGAACGTTAGTGAACAGGTGAGATTCTGTAGTTCGGGGTTATCACCATCAACAGGGCCAATAGCGCCCCCAGCATCGCGAATATCTCGCTCAGAGGCAACATCGTGAGAACCTACAGTCACTTCTCGAATTCCATTGTTTTTGCTAAAGACATATGCAAAACTGTCCCCAACATTAACACAGCAAACAGCAAAATCAGCAGAATTATAAACTGGGCACACAAGACAGACACAAAGAGTGGTCAGACCTCCCTCTTTCTTCAGAATGGTATTGTGTGCTGCATCCATAGAGGTTCGTAGTAATTCCAGAGCTTCCTACAAAAATACAGATACACAATATGAATCAGAAAATGAGTAAAAAAAAACAAAACAAAAAAAACATGCAAGTTTTTAAGAAAAAAAGTGGATAGAAATTAAAAAATATATATATATATATATATATATATAATAAACCGTCCAAATTATGTCTGAAAAGTATCCAACCATTTTGAAAACATCAAGAATTGGTTGTGTAAGCATGATGAAACTTGGCAGCCAATCAAAGAGAATGTTATTGTACAGGCATATACAGAAATTCTCTCATGTGGTTACTCGGTCCATACTGAGAGGCCATTGTATAAGTCTGTGTGCTGTGTGACTTACAATGTCTAAATGTCTATTCATTCTTCATATCATGTAAATGGGTTTTTAGAAAAACATTGCTTGACCCAGGTGTAATGTTTTCCCCTTCTATCTAACAATGTCAAAAAGGAAATTTTAGAATGAGGACAAGGTTTATAAAGATATGATGAAAATCACAAAAGGGGCCTTTCTGAAAACTGGAAAAGGATGCTGGAACAAATGTGTTAGGTCGCAAGGTGAGTACTTTGAAGGGGACTATGGTGCCATTGCCCTAGGTAGGCAATTGTTGCATTAATATCAAATGACTGATACTTTTCAGACAGACTTCATGATACAACTATACACACATAAAATGCATATACTATTATACATTAATCTTTCGAGACTAGTGTTCCTGGCTGTTGTACATAGGTACATTAGTAAGATGGAAAAACAAAAGATTGACTGGCGCTGAGGTCTCATCAATTTACAATTGAGCTGGCTAGATGTAACTGTAAATTCTGTGCTAACAGTTTCTTTTCCCCACACTTCTCACTTGTGGAACACCCTTCCAGCTCAATGCTGTCCAGCCAATTTTAATCTTCAAAAATTTTAAATGCACTGTTGTGATCTACTGTCCTCCCAATTACTCTTCTTTTCCTCTCGTTCCTTAGTAAATTTTCTCTTTTCTAACTCTACCACACCCAGTAAACTCTTGTGGGTCAGTGGCTTTACTGCCTTGCTTGGGACAAAATCAATTAAAAAAAAATGATTTTAAAGATCTTATAAGAGATACAAAATTGAATTGATGCAATAAAATAAATATAATTAAAAGAGAAAAGAGAAAAACTTTAACAAGTTGGCAAGAAAAAATGAAAAGAACAAACTAAATACTACTGCTCTTAACTCTTTAGAATTTGATTGAGGAAATTAAAATATTGTGCATACTGACTTGGGTCTGCAATCTCTGAACATCTTATACAAAATTAGGAATGTGCCTCATCCTTCTGTGAGGACTTATTTTCAGTTTTGAGCAGATCATACTCCAACTATCACTTAGTTCTTGAGACAATTTATATTAAAATCAACACAATCGTCCTTATGCAAAGAAAAGGATTGGTTGTTAGGAGTTAGCGTGATCTTTCTATAGATATATCCATATCAAAATGTTACTGATATGTGTGTATTTTCTTTTTTAATGTTTCCTATTTTTTAGTCAATGTTCACAATATTTTAATTTCCTCAATTGAAAGATGACCAGTTAGTCATTCCATAGTAATTGTTCTTCTGTATTACCAAATACAGTAGTTGTACTTTTTCTTGTATGTTTTAATTATTGTTTTTTTTTATGCATGATGATAGAAACACAAATCAAAAATGAATAATAACTGACAATATTCGTCCAACAATGATAAAACTCAAGATAATACTACTACTAATACTATTAGGTTGGTGCAAAAATAATTTTGTTTTCTAACATATGTTACTATGTGAGAAAACGAAATTATTTTTGCACCAACCTAATAAATGGTGCAGGTATTTGTATTCAAGGATGCCAGTCTACTAGGGTAGCTAGCTAATCCCCATTGCAGACGATTGCTCAGAAACATTTGTGTTTATTCAACACCCACTGAGACTACCTGTGCTTTATACTGCAACTATGCTGAGCAGACCTTAGTTATAGTTTCTGGGAGAGAGTGTGTTATCTAGCATGATCAACAGTTTGAACAAGGCCACGGTGACTTGTGAATTTGTCCTACCACAACCATTGACAGCTCCCAAAGGTACTGTCTACCCAATTACACTCACAAGGCTTGGGTCAACCGGTGCTATGGTTTTCAGGCACTTTCCAAAGGTGCCACATGCTGGGATTGTTCCTACTTCAGACCGGTAACATCAAAAAGTCACCTTCCTGACAAATTGACCCTGCTGAGATTTGAACCCAGGTCTCATGGTCAGAAAGTGAATGCTTTAACCATTTGGCCACATGCCTATAAAAATACTACTAGTGTAAATAAAGTAAGTGAAATTGTGATCAAAAATTAATAAAGCTTACGATGCTTCATCTAAATATTCAATATTATTACTAATACAACTTATGTACATAGCATGATCACAAATCCTGTAAGCCCTTAGGGTTGTAGGAGTAACACATCTACTACAAACATAGCAGCACAGGTGTTTCATGGGCAAGGGAGCCTGATGGAGCCCAGCTCTCTGCTGGCTGGTTTGAATTCAGAGTTTTCCTTCTTCTAGACTAGTTGACAACTAAAGCTAAAGGGCCTAATCTATTCTGCTATTTACTCATAATAGAAGACCTGGGTTCATATGTTTTCCAAAGGTAAGAGAATGTAATGAACTCAACCAGAATTCAAACTCGGCTCTCCAATTCCTCAATCTGAGCCACTATCCATTACTCCACCATGATCCTATATGTAAATATAGCTAGTGAAATTAAGATGAGTAAAAAATTAATAATAGTTGACAATGCATTATTTAATAAATTAAAAAAAAAAAAAAAAAAATTCAATTATGCAAACAAAGATGATGTCATAACACTGTTCAGGGAAAACATGGAATATATCTATATAATTAAATCTGAATGGCTGCAGTTAGTAGCCTTTGTAACCTAATCAATAAAAACTGCAACCACCATAAGGCAGGCTTTCAAAGGTAAGGAATGAAGGTTTAAGTCTTGTCAGGAACTTAGTCTTGATTTCTGATACATCCTGCTTAATAACATTTATGAAATGAAGATTTGGAAGTTGTGATAAAAAGCAACTGAAATGGATGGAACTCACTACTTAGTAGTAATTGATCTAATGAGACAAGCTTGTTAACCATTATATTAGGTTGGTGCAAAAATAATGTCGTTTTCTCACATAATAACATATGTGAGAAAACGACATTATTTTTGCACCAACCTAATACTTCCTTGAAGTGCTCATTCAACACACTCATGATTAGTAACCCCCCCCCCAAAAAAAACAGGGAATACAAACCATGTATAGGCATTTTGTATGACAAAGTCAGCTACTATCATCTTCATTGCAATCGGTACTCAAAAGAAAAAGGGATAATTGTCAAATGAAAAGTAATGAATTTCTTACGTCCATCCATTTTTCTTGTCTGTGAAATAAATTGTGCCTACTTTAGATGCAAATGAATTCAAATCAGATAAATCTTCATCTGCTATCATCAATCAAAATGTCAGACAAGTCAATAGTTCTGATAAAGATTTTCTGACCAGGCTAAAAATATCTATAATAAAGAACCAATGCACATAAAGAAAGGTCTTTCTTAAACTGTATACACTGAAATGCGAGAAAGACTTCTTCACTCTGCAGTCTCTTTCCCACATCATTGCAAGCCTATCTCTACTCTAATGCTATTTCCATGGCAAATGTTCAAATGAGTACTATTCTTCAGTTCCACCAGTTCAAACCCTTACAGCTGAGATATGACATGCTATTTCCACAAAGTTGAATCAGCCTCATCTCCTCCATGTTTCAAAAAAGGTTTTACTCAGACAGCTTTTTCTGTGAAGAACTCCCACTTTGTGTAATAGCCTCCTGTCTATATTCTTCTCTTAACACTATCATCTCAACTTTTTCAAGTCTGGGGTCAGTCGTTATCTACCCTCTTTATCTTCATAATCTCAACTTCTTCAAGTCTAGGGTCAGTCATTATCTATCCTCTTTTTCAAAATCCACAGAGTTTAATCACCATCATTACCTCCATGTTCCAAACACAAGAAAGTTCAACTCAGACAGCTTTTCCCCACAAGAACTGCCACTTTGTGGAACAGACTTTCCAATGTGTATTTCACTGAATACTCCAAGTTAACCTCTTCAAACAAGGGCCAATTGCTCTCTAACCTCCATATTCTCACAATCTTTGCTTTCTACTACTACTTTTATTCATATCACACACCTCATTCATCATTACCATTTTAACATTAACCCTGTATTTTGAGTGCTTCTTGAGTCCTGTATTGGGTGAATTCTAACATTAAAAAAATGATTAAATTTACTACTTGAAAATAGAGAAGTATAACTTCTCAAGAAGTAGAGATGAGAAGAATGCATGTACTGATCACTTTTTCTTTTTACTATCTGTGAATTGCCATGATTTCTTGGGAAAGCAAGTGGAGTGGTTTCCTGTTGCATTTTCTATGATTTGGAATTCAAAGTTTTCCTTTTCTTAAGCTGCCTCTCAAGACTAGAGTTCATTCTACCCTGATATTTAACCCAGAGATGGATGGAGAAGAAATGAATTCATGCCTTTCCAAAAAGTGTAAAAGTAGACACAACTAACTAGGTGGAGATTTGAACTTGTCTCGCTGGGTCCATTTTCTGTGGGTATCAAAAATATATTTTCTATTAGGATTACAAATTAAAAGACAAAGTGGAAAACGTTTTGTTTTACTTTTTCAGTAATTCCTATATTAATAATCTAGCATAATGTGATAGAATTGGATCCATATCTATGCAGCTAGTGCACTGATAACATGGCATTGCTGAGTGGATGGTTGAAAATGGCCAAGGCAGAAGGTTTCCTCCAATGGTATCAATAGTCAGAGGTCAGTAACCAAGGCAAGCCTTTGTGTTAGAAAGGAGGGCAAATTTTTTTTAATAAGATTCTTGAAAGTTCAGGCCGGTAGACAAAATAGAATAGTTTAAAATAAATGGAGTGTCTTCTCAAATATGGGTATCCATTAAAATAATGTGTGTGTGTGTATATATATATATATATATATATATATATATATATATGTATATATGTATGGAGTCATCCACATACAATCCTGTTTTGCTGTATCACAGCTCATTAGTGTGGCTAGACATCCAATTGCTTCAAGCTGGGATTGAAACCCGATTGATCTGGCATCAGTTGGAGATCCTACCTTTAAGCTATTGGTGCAAGGCAGAGAAAAGGAAATTCTAATGTATTATATACAAATGTATACAAATGCCAGCAGTCAGAGAGCTCAATTCATTAATGAAAAGTGGTGCGTTAATTGTGGTGACGGCTACTGTTTTGGAATAAAGGTTAGTGTTGGAATTACCTTTTTTTCTTAATAGTGCTCAATCAAAATGATGAGAGCATCACACACACATATATATATATATATATATCTCGTATTAAGTTCTAGAGTTGCTGGTTCTTTTTCCAGGTGGAAAAGCCTTTTGAGCAGGCAGGTTTCTGTCATAAAATGCTCAATATCAAAATTTAGGATAGAGCGTTAATAGAATTAATTTGGAGAAGTTTCTCACTTAGCAAAGTGGTGTTGGCTCAGACTGAACCAACACCAATCAGCTAAGTTATTAATAAAATGTAGTTGGTCTGATGCAGCAGATTATATATATATATATATATATATATATATATATAGAGAGAGAGAGAGAGAGAGAGAGAGAGTGTGTGCAAGAGAGGGGGGTTTTATTAAAGATGAAACAAGCTACTGCATTTAACTTTTCTTTTCTTTTTTTAATTTTTCGTGTTTGTACAAGTGTTTTCTTTTCTGTACACAAAATGTCCAAAAGTTCTGCATATCCAAGTGCTATTCTTTTAGCCATTATCAAGGGCAATTTTTATTTTTTATTTTAAACTAAATGTGTGGGTTTTCTTATGTATGTGCCTGAAGTTATAGGATTTTATTTTCCAAACACGGTCAATACATTGTGGCCGTGTTCATACTTAATATTATTTTCCTTTTTTATTATGAGGGTTTCCATTATTTTTAATCTACCTTCATATGTGGATGAAGCTATTATACTTTTATTTTCTACTAGTATGTTGCAGATGGAGTTTGGTAGGTGCAAGTATCATAGCCTCGTTCACGTGTAAAAAAAGATTAAAAATAATGGAAGCCCTAATAATAATAATAAAAAAAAAGCCAAAACTCAATAACATTAACTACAAACACAGTCACAATGTGCTGACCATGTTTGGAAAATAAAATATTACCATAACTTCAGACATATATATAAAAAAAATTCAGATTCAGTTAAAAATAAAAATCGCCGTTGATAATGGCTAAAAGAATAGTCAAAAGCACTCAGATATGCAGAACTTTTGGACAGTTTTTACACAGTTTGAACACAAGAAAAATTAAATAAAGAGCTCAATTGGAGTACCTTGACAATCATCTCTAATGAAACCTGTATAAAAGAGGGATTGCTGCCCAAACAGGTTGGTTGAGTTTTATGGCATATCAACCACTGTAGGTCATTTAATGCAAAATTAAGTTTTATATATATATATATATATATATATATATATATATATATATATATATATATTAAATATGTAGTACTATTAAATGTATAGCTGGCAACATTATTTGTTCAAGAGCATATAGCTGGCAACATTATTTGTTCAAAAACGTATAGCTGGCAACATTACTTTTTCAAAAACGCATAGTTGGCAACATTACTTTTTCCAGAAATGTATAGCTGGCAACATTATTTTTCCAGAAATATATAGCTGGCAACATTATTTCTCCAGAAACATACAGCTGGCAACATTACTTTTTCAAAAACGTATAGCTGGCAACATTATTTTTCCAAAAACATTATCTGAGGCCTTGCTGTTGGATGTAGTTTATCGCCATACCCAGGATGCGGATGTAGTTTATCGCCATACCCAGGACGCGGATGTAGTTTATCGCCATACCCAGGATGTGGGTAAGATATGGAAAAAACTCTTTGCACATAGCTGGGACCCTAACAGGTGCTACCACCCCGGGCCAGGGTAGACCTGGGAACACCAGCAATAAGAGGTGGTTCCACCCTCCTCAAAACCTCCTGATCAGAGGCCTCTGCCCAAACAGGAGATTTGGAATAATTCCTACAAATTACAAATTGGTGTGTGTGTGTGTGTGTATATATATATACACAAGCCTGTTTTGCTGTATCATAGCTCATCAGTGTGTCTAAACATCTGATCACCTCAAGCTGGGATCAAAACTTGGCTGATTTGGAAGAGAAAGGGAATCTTTTAATGTACTATATACAAGATGTATATAAATGCCAAATCAGCAGCAGGAGTGCTCAATTCATATGAAGAGCTGTGCATTATAAGCAGGAGCAGCTACTGTTAAAAATTCCATTTCCCCATAGTGCTCAATCGGCATATGAGAGCAAGTCATATATATATATGTAGACAATCATGGCTCTCTACACACTACTGTCCTTTGTAGCTCTTAATAAGTTTTATTTTTTGTTATTTCTCCCAAACCCTGTTCTGCCATCCACTTGGTCAAGTGCTTTCCTCTGTCCTGTTTGTATCAAATTTTCCAAGCCCTTCTTTCTTGTTACATGCCACAGAAATTTCAACTGCTTCTTCCTGATGTCAAGTATAAGTTTCTTCTTTGTTTCCATTCTCTCCAAAACCTTGACATTGCTTACATGTTCGGGCCTCTAGTATCCTCAATATCTTTCTGTAGAACAACATTTCTGTTGCTTCAAGTCACTTCTTCATTTTTGAGGAGATTACTGTCATGAGAGAAAAGAATCATGGCTTGCTACTAAGTATTTGACAGTAGAATCTTAACATTGTTTGGCTAAGCTGCTTAAATCTCTAGTCCCGAGGTCATGGTTTGCCAAGTGAACCCAATTGGCTTTCTATATTTTATTCTCGTCTTTTTCCCTTCAACTTCCTTTCTTTGTCTTTATTCCAAATTTGTTTCTTCTTTTACTTTTTTTCCTTCTTTGCTGTGGAAAAATCAATATGTATTCCTATTTTTTTCTTCTCTTGGAAACTGTTTTTTTTTTTATCTCTTTCCTAAAACTCCCTTCCTTACTACTACAGTGACACTAATAGTCATAGTCACAAGTAATATCGTAGTGTTGGTAATTAGTCACAAATAATGTCACAGGGTTGCTAATTAGTCATAGTTACTAGTAATATTACAGTGTTGGTAATTAATCATAGTCACAATATTGCAGTGTTGGTAACTAGTCATAGTCACAATTTATGTCGCAGTGTTGGTAATTAGTCATAGTCACAATTAATATCAGGGTTGCTAATTAGTAATAGTCACAGTATCGCAGGATTGGTAATTAGTCACAGTTACCAGTAATAAGCCAATGTTGCTACTTAGTCATAGTCACAAATCATATTAAAATTGTTGGTAATTAGTCAGAGTCACAATTATAATCAAAGTGTTGGCATTTATTCATAGTCATAAGGCATATCCACTAGGCTATTGTCTTGTAGCACAATACTTTTAGTACAAACCAACATATTAATCCAATATTTAAAAATTAAAGTGTTGGTTTGTGAATTTGGTGACAGTCATAGTGAGTTCAATCCCTAGGTTGGGTAGTACAGACTCAAACAGGAATGACAAATACTGAGCAGTTCTAAAAAGAACAAGATGAGATATCCCTGCAATATGATCAATTATAATTACTAGTAGATCAAATTGTTGGTTCAAGAATTTGGTGGCATAGTGAGTTCAATCCCTGAGTCGGGCAGTGTGTACTTGGATTGAGAACAATATTAAAAATAAGAAGTAGATGAGATATCCCTAGAGATGGGCAGTGAAACGAGAACAGTACCACTCTGTAGTTTAATTGTTAAATTTTGAATATTTCAACAACAGTTCCTACACAAACTGCAGAGTGATTTCTGTATTTGCGAAGAAACGAAGCTGCTTGATGCTATTGATAATGGTGCCCAGCCTCATTGGTCAAAGAGACATTGAGTGTGCTGTCTCTGCATAAAGAAATAAAATGGCTGCCCTGCCAGAAGAGAGCCTGTCTGAACCCTGGGACATCTGGTTATGAAGAAAATGCCTACTAGATGACCAAGGAAATAATCAGGATGGTGAGCTGAGTGGTGCTAGCTATGCAAATGATTTTTTTTTGCTAGCTAAGCTTTTAGGAACCCTAAAAGCAAGTACATTTTCCAGAAAGTGGCAGAGTCAGGCAGTGTGCATGTCGACAGGATTGCCATATGTTACCAAGGATTTCTGTTCATGTTACCCAGTGTCATTTCAAATTCATTCATCCTTGTTTATGTTTCTGGTGTCTCAGCTGTGTTCGTCTCATATGTGTCATGTTCCCATGTGGATGTCTTGTCCATGCTCTGCTCATTGTGATGCAGTATTTGGTTTTGGTGTTGCCGAGTTTTCCATCCCCCTTCATTGGCAGATAACCTCCTAACCAATAAGAAAATCCCTTCAGTATTGCTTGAAATAGTAAAAATGGTCATTATCCTACCTGTTTTTCCCAAAGATGATTTATATATATTTTATAATTACTTTTTTTTTAATCATTTCACCCCAAGCAAAGCAAAAATGCCACTAGTACACAGGAGGTTGCAGAAAGTGAAGGAGAGCAAAAAGATTGGAGATAGAGGGGACCGAGGAAAGGATAAAAGCTTAACGGGATTCAAGAAGATAAAAGATGATGACTGATGCTGCATTTAAATTTTTGAAGATTGTAGTTATCAGGGAAGCAAAGAAACAGAAGGGAGTTCCACAAATAGAAAGTGCAAGAAAAGAAACTGTTGAAGTAGAAGTGGTGGTTACATTTACCTAATTCAACAGTAAAAAGGTGGGACCTAAATGCCAATTTAGTAGTACATTTAAACACATGTAGTCCAGGTACCAGGGGAAAAAAAAAGCTTGTCAGAGCAGTTGCCATGAAAATATTTGTAGAAAAGACAGATGGAAGCCATGTCATGTAGGTGAGAAAGTGACTGAAGTTGAGATGCCAAATCAGGATTGATTACATTGCAGTTCCTTCTTTAGATTTTGTTAAGAACCTCAAGATGAATAGCAGGAACACCTGACCAAATATTTAGCCTGGTTTGTCTTACTGCTTGGCCATGAAGAAGCAGATGGTCAGCCGATGACAATTTCATGCATTTTAAGTGAAATTTCTCCTGTCATAGATCTCTTAAAGTTCTTTATATCTGCACATAGTTTCATATCCAAATGTAAACAAAGAGAATTTCAGAATGGATTTCTATTAATCCAACAGATTTTTTATCACTTGAAACATTATTATTGCATACTTGTATTTGAGTATCTGCTCTGTTTATATATTAAACAGTATATTTTCACCTACCAGCCTGAACGTTATTAAAGAAAAATTTGTGCTTTTCGGCAAGATTCCTGCCAAAGAGCACAATTTTTACTTTGATAAGATTTCTCAAACACTAAATGTTCAGTCAATGAATACTGAATGTTTCCTGTAAGAAAATGGCTAAATTCATCATTACCATAGGAATACATTGTAAATGACTTTAATAAAAGAATGCCTTGTAAATAATTTTAGTATAAAAATACAATGCAGATTAGTTTACTATAAGAATGTAGTATAAATCACTTTTCTATATGAATTTATATTAGAAAGAGCTATAACAATCAATGGACTTGAAAGGTCTAATTTCCTGAAAAAAAAGTTTTATGAAAATTATTTTAGAAATTCTAACCAATACTAAATGTTTGGTCAATGAATACCGCATGTTTCCTGTATGGAAATGGCTAATTTCACCATTACCATTACTGAATGCCTATAAGGGTTTGCCTCTTACAAGGATGAAGGATTAACTCCCTAGCTAATTACTCACAGCTGGCGTCGGGAGAAGTGAATTTGTAATTTTACAAGGACAATATTACAAAATTAACAAATGTAAACTGTTCCACCTAGATTTTGAACCTTTTATTTTTTTTTTTAACCAGTTCTATTTCTTTTGCTGTTAACCATTACATTGCGTGCATCTATTTAAGGAAGTAAATACAAATGTTTTATTTACATTACTTGCTGTTAATTTTGTTTCTTTTAATGTAAATGCCATATTAACAAAATCCTTGTGTTTGAAGCAAAGAAATTTCTCTTTTTAAGCAGGTATTTTATGAGCTCTTGAAATCAAAGCAGAAAGTTAATAACATTACAATACAATTTCAAAAAAATGTTACTAAGCTATTAAAAGATCAGTTTTCACCATTCAGTCAGTCAGTTACGTGCCATGCATGATACATGCTTAGGCAATCATGTATCTTTTGATACATGACTGACGAGGCAGATTTTTTTCCTGCAGCAGGTTGTCATTTCTTTCTGCAGTAGACCAGTTGCCATCCAAGGCTATAGAACCGGGTCTGTCCTGCTATTTACCCATAGCTAGAGAGAAGAAGAGAATTCATACCTTTCCCATGTAAGTGAATGTAATGGATTTGACTGGAATCCATTACATTCACTTATGAATGATATTTTTTTCATTATTGTAGTCGTTTTATGTTAATATGACAAGTGAACGGGACACAATTCCATTCCTTTCCCACAAAATTAATGGTTCAAAAATCTGTTTTAATATATTTGCTATTAACTTGAATATTTGAACCCTTACATAATGCCATCAGGGTTTTAGTTAGTGTTGTATCCTTAAAGAGGTTACAAACAGACAAAGGTGGTACTCGAGTGAAGGAACAGCAACATGTGCACGGATGAAAGAAAGAGAGGTTTATTGTAAAAAAATAATACACTACTGAAAGACAGGGAATCAGGTGGCAGGCTAGTAATTCCCAAAGCAAGCTCCCCTCCCACTCCTGTGTTCACTATATATAACTACTGATATAGTCAGTCCACATAGGTGATAAGGAGTGTGGGGCATTCCATTACACCATTTAGTCACCATCAGAAATTGATATTCATGACTACACAGACTTTATTTTGGTAAATAAAATTATATATATATATATATATATATATATATATATATACATACACATACACACACACAACTGTACTTATGCGTGTCATGTTTTGGTATCACAGATAAGGAGAGGGAAACAGAAAGAGAGAGGCATATAGAGAGTAAAACAGAGATGGAGGTAGAGAGACAAAAAGAGAGTGCATCACAGAGGTGGGGGATATCATCTTAGATAAAGGCAGTTATTTGTAATGAGGGGGTTAAATTATGTTTCTTGACGTAAGGGTCTGTTGAGGGTATTTCAGTATTTTTAAGAGAGATTATGTCAGTTTTCGAGGAGTGGTCATGGGTTGAAAAGTACAGAGTGCAACATTAAAATATTTATTAGCAAATCTGTGTAAATTACATGGGTTGTGCTACTTTACACTGAAACTATTAAGAATTAAAATTATGTACAACATCAGCACTGAAATTTTTTTTTTATTTGTGTATCATGGTCATATTTTTATAAACAAAAAGACAGCTCTATAAATTCAAGTAAAAAAAAATAAATAAATAAAAAAAAAAAAAAAAAACAACATTAAAAAAAGCTATGATTCCATATTGATAGTGCACATGTTGTATGGCAAGTATACCTGTTTTAACACATTCACTGCTATCTTAGATATTTGAGCACTTACATAATACAATCTATATTGTTGTTGTTAGTTACCATTAGAAATTGATACTCCTGCTTTAATTTATAAATAAAAGTAAATTTATATTAAAACTATAAATGATGATGCTATCATACAGCCATAGCACTAGTATCCCCCCATTTCAGTACCATAGTCATTTAAAATAAAAATGGGAAAAAAATCAGCTCTAGTAGTTAAAGAAAAAAAAAAAAAACATTGAAAAAACAAAATAAAATAAACTATGATGCCATAGCTATATATAGTGCACATGTGCATAGTGTAGCAGTAAACATAGTTAATACAACAAACTAATTCGCTACAAAGTACAAAAGGTGCCTTTTATGAAATCCTGGGCTTCATTCTGTGCACAATAGTGTGAGAATTGCAAATGCTGTCCACATTTAATGTCACAGTGTTCCTTTTACCTGGGTGTTGGCCGGTTGTTGTTTCTCGGTAAACAACTGCCGGTTAATGTATTCCATGCTGCCATAAAGTGCACAACGAGCAGCCAAGCGTGATTTTTCACCCCAGTTTACTCCGTCTGCAATAAGCATCACAGCATTGTTTTTTCGGCAACATATTGCAAAGGCATCGGCAATCGGATCACCTGAAATTCAAAACAGATTTCTGAATCATTGTAACAAAGAATTATACATCGAATTCTATGCAGGAGTGTCAATCTTTGAGGTGGAGTGAAGGGCAGTAAATTTAAAAAGAAAAAAAAAGAGATAATTTTTTTTTTCTTTTTTTTTAATCTAAAGTCCTGTCTTTGTCAGACAGACTCTCAGGAATAGGATATACAAGTTCAGAAGTTATCAAAAGCCTTATTTTTTTTCTCTCTATTTTTTTTTTTTTTGCTTTTATTTTTATCCACTGGTAAGATGCTGTCTTTGTCATACTCTTAAGAAAAGGATATAAAAGTATAAATCTGATTAGATACCTTTTCTTTTCTTTGTGTTTCTTATTCATGTTACTTGAGCATGCAATATAATAAATCATTTAAAAAAAAGAAAAGAAAAAGAAATATGAAGATGATGAAAAAAAATAAAAAAAAAATAAGAAAAACACTTCATCAAAAAGATTCAGTGTAAACAGAAATTTGCATATAAATTAGTTGATTATATAAAAATACAAGTAAAAATGTGATACAATTATTTTAATCATTATCAAAATCATTTAAGTAAAGAATTTGCTGAAATAAATGAGGTAACATATCTGTAGACTTTAATCCCATGACAGGCAGTGAATATACATAACAAAATTTAGCAATGCTATTCTATTTTCATCTTACTTTTCTCTTCATCTCCAATGCATTTGTAAACAAGAGGATAAAACATATAGTAAGTTATTATTAATCATAACTAACTTTATAGTAGTATAAACTACTAATCATCTTAAAACACTGGACACCTGATGATCGCCAGAGGGTACTTGACCAAAATGCTGTGTCTATAACAAATCTATAACCATCAAGATGAGAACAATAGTTTAATAGTTTTAAAAAGTTTCAAGTATATCGAAAATTACTCAACTCGGAAATGAACAGCAAAATTATCAAAAAGTGTTGTAAAACAGCCATGATAACTAAATGTCGAAACTATCCAACATAATAAAGGCTACAAATATACACCACTGATGTCCTTTGGGATGGTGATGTAGTTGATATAAAAGTTGGTTACTGTTATCTGTCATCAGTTTAATCCTGGATAAGGTAGTTGTAGTGTAAATAAGTCTATTGCTCTCTCTTGTACAAATCACAATATCGCTGGTTCAATTCACCGTCCTCGCTTTCTTCACATGTCACTACCTATAGCCAATGTTTCTCTCCCCTTTTCACGGCTCCAGCACTCTTTTATCAGGCCAACACCGCGTATTCTTGGTTACAGAGGCAAATTGCCTCCTCCAGTTCGACCAATCAGCACACGACTTGCTATTGGTGGAAGCATTCCAAACTGTACAAAAAACCCTCGTCATTGCACATACTGCTAGAATGGCTGGACGGGAGAGTAATGCCCATTTTCACAAAGCAAACTTGCTGATGTCACGTGCTGCACATTAAGGTAAGACCCTGATTTTCCTATACACCAGATGCAAGCCACTCTGGCTCGCTTGCTTCCTCGGGGCTGTTCACCACAGTAGTGAAACAATTGTTCAGCAGGATCAAACAATAATTGGCATCACAGTGACAAAACAATACAATAGTCATTAGTCTAAACCAAAGATTCCCAACCTTTTTTGTGTTATTGCCCATTTTAAAATGGAAAAATTTTCAACCACCCACCTATATAAGAAATATTCAAAAGCATAGCAATATTGTTTGGTAAAAGCTTGTTGTTCTTCTATTTGCTATTTCCCTTCAGGATTTAGGCGATCATGGCTCTCCACAATTTCCTGTCCTTTGTAGCTCTTAATAAATTTTGTCTTTTTGTTATGTCCTAATCTCTGTTCTGCTATCAAATTACTCAAGCAAGCTTACTAAAATGTTGTATTATGCATTGTTTTCCTCTGTCCCTCTTGCCTTTAAAATGCCCTGTGAGTATCAGATTTTCTAAACCCTCTTTCCTAATTATGTGCCCTAGAAATCTCAACTGTCTCTTCCTGATATTAATTATAGGCTCTTTGTTACTGGTTCATAAACTGATTTAATGATGTAGTAAAAAATACGAAAGAGGCGTAATAAATAACGCTGACTTATTCAGCTTCTGCTGCTATTGAAATTAAACAAATGAAAGCAAACTTGACCATTGAAAACTATATATATATATATATATATATATAATTTAGTTTTATGGTTAGCATTGAAAGTGATGACAAAAAATTAAATGATTTTTTTCATAACTATAAAATTAAAAAGAATATTCACTACTAGCAACGAATAAAAAAATCAGCAAATATTTTTTTGTTCTCCCCTTATCTAATTTATATCTAAAAAAAATAAAAAATAATTTTATCTGAAGAACTATTTGAATGATAATGACTGTTACTTGCATTATTCGGACTGCTATTCTCATCTTTATTGCCATAGTTGCGAGTTCAATACCAGGCCACAGCAGTGGTGAACCAAAACTTTGGAGAGTTGAGCTAGAGGGAAATAACTGAGACATCTGGAAGAGGCATGGTATGTGGAACTAGAACAATCTACCCTGGTGGACCAAATAAAGGGTTCAGTTTGAAATTCCAATCACCTGAAGAAGGCTTGAGCATACAACGGTCAAAACGTTGTGAATATGGCAATGAAGATGATGATAACAGTCCGAATAATGTAAACAATGCAATTAATCATAATACCTCATCTCAAGAGATATAGACAGGTAATGACTGTTCTCAAAACTATAGAAAATACCAAAATATTCCTTTTTTGTGGGGATATTTATATCTTATCGAGGAATGTGACCCACATGTTCCCAGTTAGTCTCCTATGTTTTTTTCAGTTTTTTTGTATATCTCTTTTGAATATTTTTCAGGTACATTAGGTTGAAATACCTTTTTAAATACCCTATATTGCCCATCAAAATTTCCAATCGCCCACCATTTTCTGTTCAGTTGCTCATTGACCCTACCCCTCTCCCTCCAAACAGTTGAAATTATCCACCTGTTGGAAATATTGTCAGTTTGGGAAAGCCTGGTCTATATAATTGACAACTGATAATGGTCAGAGAGTATTTCTCTGAAATGTTGTATTTATAATAATAACCTCTATATAAGCCAAGATGAGAACAATAATTTGAAATAAAGTATATCTAATTTATTACTTTTGTTTCAAATAAAAAACATCATTTTTGATGCTATTGATCCCAGGAGAAAATCATTGAATATATATATATATATATATATATATATATATATATATATAAAATGGTCTATATTGTCTGCAAATCAGTAAGATTAAATAGAAATGAATACTCTCTTTTGTCAGAATTCTTGAGATGAACAATCGTTATGATCCACTTTGTTATTTGCATGCTCATCTTGATTGTGGTATTCACAATGTTTCAACCACTGTACTCTCTGGCAATCTTCAGGCTTAGTAACCTTCTAAGAAATTCAAACCAAAACCTTTATATTATCCATGACATAGATTGAGAACAATATACCCAACCTATTTTCCATGTTTTGGGGATATTTTATATCAGTTAATACCCACCAGTTTCATTTACCTTTGTGTTGCATGTCCACTTCTTCCTCTCAACCAGAGTATGAGACGGAGCCCTGTCTTTCACTGACAACTGCCAGTATAACAACCAAGATGAGCATTAGGGGAGATAACTTGTATCAGTTAATACCCATCCACTGTACTCACTTTTGTGTCTCTTGTCCATTTCTTCCATTGAAACAGCATGTGACCTTTCAGAACTAGGGATTGAACACATAACTGCCAGGGAGTCAGATATCTTTTAAGCAAGGCTTTAATCCACTGGGCCAGTTATTTCTTGATCATGCTACAAAGTCACATACTTTGGTTGTGGAAGAAACAGACAAGCAACACAAAAGCAGTACCGGATCTACCTATAGACTTAGCAGGGACTCAAAATCTAGGAAGCCTCCACCCAAGGTGTATAATATTTTTGACACTGTCATAGGCCTTTCTTACACATACTGTCATAACACATTGTAGGCTCTAGATAACCCTTCAGTAATTTTAAACACCCGTCATCATACTTGGTTTTACTCAAATTGTTTAATTTAAAACTCTTCCATTTTCCTCTACTTGTAAGAATGGGAGATTTGGAGGGGCCCTACAAGTGAAATAGCCTAGGGCCTCTCTTCATCTAAATTGTAAGTTCAGTAATTTTAAACACCCGTCATCATACTTGGTTTTACTCAAATTGTTTAATTTAACATTCTTCCATTTTCCTCTACTCATGAGAATGGGGGGATTTAGAAGAGCCTCACAAGTAGAATAGCCTAGGGTCTCTCTTCATCTAAATCTGGTCCTGTATAAAAGTGAATATGACTGGTAAGTGTTAATTGATACAAAGTATCATATGCTACAGAATCACAAAGAACTTTATCAAATATCAAAAACCACATCACTTGAAGACTTCTAACATCTAACAGCAAGAACAATAATTGGCAGCACATGTAATGAGAAGGGAAAATCATGATATAATTAAGGTGTTGACTTTCTACACTACCAAAAACAAATGGTTAAAAAAAAAAAAAAACCCCAATCAATGCCAGAAAGAACAATTACAAAGGACTTGACAAGTCTACTTTTACTGAAAAACTGTTTTAAGAAATTTTTTTAATAATGCTGTTTCGTTTGGTTTGTTTTACAGCATATCAACCTCTATAGGTTATTTAATGCTGACAAAATTTTTATTGCTGGTAATAATTTTTTTCTTCAAAAAAATCATTGCTGGTAATATCCTTTTACCAAAAAAAAAAAAAAATCTATTGCTGGTATTAGAATCTATTTTTACACTTTCATAGTATATTAATCCCAGTTTGGGGGTCAACTATTTAGCTGGGACCCTAACAAGTGCTACCACCCTAGGTCAGGGTGAACCTGGGAACACCAGCAATTAAGAGGTGGGTTCCACACTCCACAAAACCTGATAAGATGTCTTGCTGTTGGATGTAGTTTATCGTCCTACCCAGGACAATGCTGTTTGGTCTTTAGGTAATGTCACCATTACCATAGGAATGCACTGTAAATGTTATACAAAATATGACATGTATTATCTTCCTTAGGTATGGAAAGCAGAATGAGAAAAATCCCTGTTGATTAAATAAAGTGTTCAGTTCAAAATTCTAAGGTTACCAGGTATAAAAATATAGACCTGAAGAAGGCCAAAAGTACAACATCTGAAACATTGTGAGTATAACAACCAAAATAAGCATGATGGTTTGAATACCAAGGTATATAATAATGACTACTCTCGTGTTTCATGTACATCTGTTATGAATAGGTTAATATCTGCTCAAACTAAATGTCTAATAAATGAAATATATTTCTCTGGTATGACAATAAATAATATTCTTTTAGTCAAAAGGCAAGCAATTTTGTGCTATCATCATTGTCTTTCAACATCCCTATGTTTGGTTGGGACTTAGTTCTTTCATTAGCTGATACAAAATGTGGTATGCCAACCCTACATTCAGGTGTTTTTGTTGAGGCGCCATCTCTAGAAAGACTGCTACCCATGGCTAAAGACTTCTTTCAAGCCATGAAATGAATTATCTCATGCCAGACACCAACTTGGAATTTGAATTTCTGTAAACTGTCTTAGAGACTTCAGCTCTGGATTTGTCCCCAGGGTTTAATCTCAAAACCTTTCCTATGATTGAGTATGGCCGCAACGCAGAGGTGGTTTAAAATCCTTCTCTTAGGTGAACTACCTTTCAGGTATACTTGTTAGATGATCCCAAACAAACAAATCCTATATATTATGTACTCATAAGCACAGATCATGTGTAAACAGTTCTAAGCTAGGCTGAAAATTACATGAAAATAAAAGGAAAGAAATCCAGAATTATTTATTCTTATTGTCACAACAGCCCCTTTGGAACAGATGTTAAAACCTTTTTTACTAGACACGGGACTGGAAAACCTTAACAATAGCAGTGATTCATTTTCAGATTTTGGGTATACATAAAAAGAAAAAAAAACTGGGATCATGTGTGCTATGAACTTACACAGGCTAGTTCTCATTCACTGCAGGCTGACATTGAGATAGGATGCTTAAAGTAGCACTCCATGCAGTAACCAAACATGGATTAGATTATACACATCGCTCACTTTCTAATTCACCAGCAGAGTAAGTTCAATATCTGTCTTTATTTTTCTTAGATGAGATATTCTAACTATTTACATCGTTCGGACTGTTGTCCTTATTTTTATTGTCATATTCATGTTTCAGCCGTTGTATGCTCCAAACATTCTTTAGGTGATCTACGTAAGAATTTTGAACCAAACTTTTTATTTAGTCCACTGGGGTAGATTGTTTTAATTCCATGTACCATGACTTTTTTTTTTGTATATCTCAGTATCATCTAATTCCCTTTAGTAACTTAACTCTAAGTTTTTGTTCCCTCTGTTGTGGCCAGGTATTGAACTCACAATTCTTTGGGTCAAGTCATGTTTTGGATTACTCAACCACCACTTTTATCCACTGGGCCATGTGTCCAACATATATCACCTAAAGAAGGTTAGAAAGTTCAATGGCTGAAACATTGTGAATATGGTAATAAAGATGAAAACAACAGTCTGAATGGTGTAAATAGAGTAAGTTCAACTTTTCCTTTGTTCTTTACAGAGACTCTTGTTCCCGATAGAATAAATATTCCTATCTTGTTTTATTTCACCCTTTTGCTTGTCTATTTTCTCAACCAACTCAACACTTAGCTTTTGTTCAACACCTGAGGTTATCTTAAATTGAAATGGCGACTACGAATCATCTAACAACACCTTAAATGCTCAGCAATAGTGAGATATGAATTATAATAGAAAGATATCACAAAATTAAGAGAGAAATTAACAAAAAGTCAATAAGTAATAATGATAGGAAAGTTGAAATTCAGTTAGCATCATAGATTCCAAACATCTGAGAAAGGTCTCACTCTTAGATTTTAGGTATTAGTTAAGTGATGAGCTTTATTGCATCTAAGAAAGGTTTTACTTTTATGTTGGGAAGCCAGTCATTTAACAAAAACCTTCTAAGATGTTTGGAAGTTCATATATTTAAATAAATATTTAACTAGTTTTAGTTCACTGATGGGCATCCCAATATCTTAGAAAGGTCTCACTCAAACTCAAATTTCCAACCTCACATGAAATTATGATGTGAGGTTGGAAATTTGAGTTTCACCATAATGAAAAGAAATATGATTTTATGACAAAATTTTTATTGTAAAAAGGCTTAAAACATGACAACCTAAAAAAGAAAAGAGACACGAATGAAAAATGTTGGCAAATCAACTGACCTGACATCTTGCCATAAATTGGATGCTGATCATACAAAGAGATGCAGAGTCCATATGCTCTCTGGTCCTTATTGTTCCAGGAATGGGCACCAGCAATTTTATGGAATGTTTCATTGCCGTCTACAAAGACAACAAAAATGCATATGATTAAACAGCAACATAGCAATAAAAAGCAAAGTAATGATTTGGAAACATTTTTACACAGTCAGATTTTATTATACAAGTCAATAAAACTGGTATTAACCAATAAATGTTGATAAAATTTTCACTTTCAGGAAATATGAGAAATACATTATGAGTTTCAGCTTATTTACAGAGTCATAAGTCCAAATAGCTGTAAATCAAGTCTTCCACCTTCAGATTCCTCACCTCTCTTGTTCATTGCCACAGACTTTATGTATTTGAAGGTAGGTACACTAATCCATAGCTAGCACATCGGGGTTATTCCATCCACCCTGTAAGAAGCATATCTGGACTAATCCATCAACTGTATCATGGAGCCAATGGCATCAGCAGGCGTGCGCCCTCAGCCTTTCTGAAGGTAAGTGTGTTGATTTCCAATCTGTATGGAATGACTGCAAAAGTTTTCCTCCTACCCTTTTATAGGCAAAAAAAACACAAAATGCGTGCTGGGATACTTTTCTTAGTCAATAAAATAGGTCAATTTACAACTTGACTGAGTCCAGATCTACCTTGTCTATATGGAAGATCATTCACTTCACTTGTCTGACCTAGCTTTTCTGCATAGATGCTAATTCATGGTTCGTTAACCTTTTTGCTTTCTTACCTGGGAATTTAATTTACTTTCATATTGTTTGCTTACTTGCCTGATACCATTTAATTTTTGCCCCTCTTTCTTTCTATTACAAATATTATTAATTCTGTTCATTGGACAGTTGTGTTAGTTATTTTTCATTCGAATTGCAAAAAAATTACAAGGCCAAATGTTTCAAAAAGTTGGAATTTGGCTCCTGAAAGAAATATTTAAACATGGCCAGTTGCATGTTGTATTCTGAAGAGTAAGAAATCCTAAGAATTTATTCTTCACTGTTAAAAAGGAAAAAAAAAAAAAAAAAAAAAATATTGTTTACCATGAAGTCCTATAAAATTAAATTAAATTTAAAGAAATTAAGTCGTGAAGTAGGGGTTTTGTCAAAATATTTTTCAAAACAAATTAGCTTATTCAAATTTCATTGATTGGTTTGTGAAATTGAATGAAACATAGTTTATAAATCTCAACAGAAAATGTTAGCAATAACTTCAACATTACTAAATACTGTGAGGATTTTAACACATGTCATGTTGCAAAAAAATTCTAGTAAATTTAAATTTTTGACATTTGGTATACCTCAATGTTATAAAACCAAAAACATAGTTTTATGAAACCTAAGATACAAATATAAAAACATAGAACATTATTAATGATGTTACAGAATGCTGAGGATGGGCCAGGATGGTGATGGAATGAAAATAAAGATAGCACATGTTACTCAAAAAGAAAATAATGATATAATAAAGATTTCACACAACTTCAAACAAAAGGTTAGGAACGAAAATACCATCAATACTAGAAAGAGCAATAGCAGCTACTGGACTTGAGAAACCTGTTTTTCTAAAGTATTTTAAGAGAAAGATTTTCTAAATTTCAACTGAAAGCAGTATTGGTTGCATGGAATTACCTCACTCTAAGTTTTGGATATAAGACCAAAATGACACAAAGCCGGCAGAGGGCTGCAAGAATTATGAAGCATTAGCATGCTTTCTGCAACAAAATTTCTTAGAGAGGCTAACCCACACAGGGCAGAATGCTAAGCCAACAAGTGGGCATACATTCCCCTGAAGATCTTCCTCCTGATACCATGTTTGTTACTCTTGTATAAGAAAAAAAAAGTCTTTTGTTGATACAGTCTATGAAGTGATATTGGGGTCTGAAGGGGTGAAGCCAGTGGTGGCACAGAATGCAACAATAGTTATTATCATTAAGGTATTTTTCATAAGTTTATATCATTCTAGTTCCTGTTTTTTTGTGTTTAAATTAACCATTTGCAAACTAATGCCTGGCTGATGTTCATAAAAGTATTTCCAAGAATGTAAACACTTTAAGTCATATTCTTATATAAAGGTTAACCATTAAGAATCCAGTAATCCAACACTAACTTCCACAAGAGCAATCTCAAATTTCCCAGATCACCACACAAACCTGTTACTAATGTTTAGTAATATTTAGTAAGGCATTTTTAGATATGTTTTGTACATTTTATTATAACCTGCCAATGTTTAGCCTCAGTTATCATGCCAGTGAATACAGGAAATACTTTTCAAAAGGTGTGAAGCATAAACACTACATGTTGTCTAACATAATTTTCATTTTAAGTCAACATTTATTAATTTACAGAACATTTTAAAGGTAAGATAAAGTGGTTAGCTGTTGGGTTAAGTACATTCTAAGATAACCATCAGTAATCTGGTAAAATCACTTATCAAGCACCCTGCAGGCCCCAATGATGCTAGATGAATGATGGTCAACTTGTAGTAGAACATATTACTATTATGATCAATATTAACTAAAAGTTATTCTTGTAATATTATTATTTGTAGCATCCAGAGACAATATATGAAATCTGATAAAAAAAAGTATCAGGACTATTGCTATGGTAACAGAGCTAAAGTATGCAGAGTGAAGCCACTTGCCACAGACTGACCTTGAACTCTGTTGCACATACACACTAAGTTATAACATTCTTGCTCACTTCTGTTGTTTATAGCAGTGCTTGGAAGGAAAGTGCATAGAGTGTGGTCGTCTCATCACACTACATAGGTTCCATTAGTGACCATGGCTTGTGCAGCAGTTTTTTGCCAAGCACAATATTTCACATGTGTGACAAGCCCCATATTCCCTATATCTCACCCCTTGTGACTCTTTCCTCTTCAAAAATCAAATCTCATCTCAAAAGTAAGAAAATTTTAAGATGTTGATGAAATCTAAGAGAATGTGACAAGGCAGCTGCTTGCTATCCCAAATAGGATTTTTAGGAATGTTTCCATAAGTGGAAATGATACTGGATAAAGTGTGTTGCTTCCGAAAGGGACTACTTTGAAAGAGATTAAATTCCAAATCAATGTGTTGTAGCTTTCTTTTTATAGCACTAGTCCTGATACTTTTTGATCAGACCTCGTATATACAAGTCAGAATAGTCATACACTATAAAAAGGAAAAAAAAAAAAAAAAAAAAAAAAAAAAGACAATCACATATATGAAGAGATTCAAGTTGCAGTCACAACACATTTCAAAATAAAATCTGGAACCCAGCTCTGTAAAATGGAACAAGAATCCTGCAGCTAATTTGCAGTGAATTCCTGTTTTGTGCTTGTTCCCTGCCCCCACCTTTATCGGGAGAAAAAGTTAGCAGAAAACAATTCAAAATTCCTTACAGACAGAAGTTGTTAAAGAAAGAAAACAGTTATTGATAATATGCTTTGAATGTGATCATTGATTTTGAATACTTTCATCTCGTTATATAAGGACTTATTTGATGTGCTTTATGCATATGCAAGTTCTTATGGAAAGAGAGTCCAGTTTATATCAATAATAATAACAAGATTGCTTAAACAAATATTATGAAAAGATTGTCATTTTCTTTTGAAGTAACATGATATTCAACTGATTACTTCAAAAGATCAAAGGAGCCTTTCCAATGCTCTATACTCAATTTAGACTATTCAACAGTATATTTAGGTAAAAGCTACTTAGTTAAAAATCTGATAAATCATGCAGCATATTCTTTTATGTATATAAAATAAATGTGAAGTGGTGTAATGGATAGTGGCTTGGAATGAGAACTTGGAGAGCTGAGTTCAAATTCCTATCCAGTTTGTTACATTCACTTATGTGCAATTACCATTGGGAAAGATATGAATCCATCTCTTTCTCCACCAACTATGGGTAAATGGCAGGGTAGACTGAACCAAGAGAAAGAAAAAATCTGAATTCAAACCAGTCTGGAGAGGGTTGGGCTTTGTCAGACTATCACGCCCAAGACACACCACTGCTGCTATAGCTGCAGTACAAGTGGTGTATCTAAGTCTAAAAGGTTACAGGTGAAACTTGTTTGAATTTGGTAGAATTTGAAAGATCATTTTTCAATTATGGACAATATCCAAAAATGTATGGTATCTTGAAGACTTGTCATTGGCTTACCAACTTTACAGCGTTCTGCAACCAATGACAAGTTTCCACACAAGATACATTTATAGCTGTATATAATACTAACTGAGGATGATGGAACTTCAACTAAAGAAAATGTAAAAGAAATTCTGACAGTTTCCTTTTTATCTGTATTATTATCATCAATATTATTTTCTATCTGCATTATTATTATTATCATCAATATTTTTTCTATCTGCATTATTATTATTATCATCAATATTATTTTCTATCTGCATTATTATTATTATCATCAATATTATTTTCTATCTGCATTATTATTATTATCATCAATATTATTTTCTATCTGCATTATTATTTTCTATCCATATTATTATTATGTTCTATTGGCATTATTACTATTATTATTATTTTCTATCTGCATTATTATTATTATTATTATTTTCTATCTATCATTATTATTATTATTATTATTTTCTATCTATCATTATTATTATTATTATTTTCTATCTATCATTATTATTATTATTTTCTATCTATCATTATTATTATTATTTTCTACGTGCTATTATCATTTTATTATTTTCTATCTGTATTATTTTTCCAAATAAATCACTGTGTCAATATTTTCTGGGTGTATCTTTAAAAAAAATCCTGCTTTTAAAAATCAATGTGAAGTTAAAAAAATGTATTTCATGCTTTACATAATTATTGAGTATTTTCTTCTTTCCTGTTTAATCCAATCAAATTAATCCTCTATGAAATTGTTCAGAGACAACTCCAGGCCATTCAACTAAGTTACCAGATTCAATATTCAAGTATATTTTGAGTTAGCCTGAGATTATTTTAACATCAAAATGACTTCATATGTCATAGTAGCTCGTTTGTTTTTTGCTTTTTAATAGAAAAATGGCTGAAATTTCTGATAATTCAGTTTTAAGAGCAACAAACTGAAAAAATAAAGAAAATAAAAAGATTCATTTGGATTCTTTTCAAGAACTCTAAATTATGGCCTTGTCTGTTATGCTGACTTTTACCCAAATGTCTATGGAGCAAGGATTGGTGAATCCATTTTTTCTGCTCCTCCCCCAGTTATGGGTTAAACAGCAAGGCAGACGGGACTCTCTAGCCTTGGGTGACAACAACTCTAAAGGAAATTTCTGAATTCCATACCATGGAGACAACAACAGGAAACCATTGTACTATGTCTCGCAAGAATGCACTGCTATTCACTGATAATTAAAATGAATCTGATGTTTGTAATTGCCTCCATCCTGAACAGACATGGTATTTAAAAAGAAAGAGAAATTTGAACACCTGACCTTCTTTTCAAGTTTACATCCTACCCCCTACCTATTCCTCTAAATTTACTGCTCACAAATGTTATTTTGCCTTATACCCTACACTCACCAGTTTCAAAACACAAATATCATCTGTAAATTCTCACAAGTTTTGACTTTCATTCCTACTGACCCTTCTGGACTCAATGATGTGCATTAAGTTTCACATGAAAATAGTGTTTGTAACTGACATTTAAACAACAATTCAGCAACCAGTTATTCAATACAGAGTAGTTCTGAATGAGAACAAGAACCTATTGACTTTAATTTCAAGTGTCCCTTTTATCACCCACCCACTTCATCTTCTTTATTACCTCTTTGAATGTGTGTTCAGATTGGCCATTTGAAGATGGATAAAATGGAGTTGTAAATATAGACGAAAAGATCTGTCTAAAAGTATACTCAGATTATTTACAAACATCTATGCTGATGATACGACTATATACAGGTGCACTTGTTGATGATCAGTGATTAGCAGCTGATCTCTCTTCCCATCTAGCATGAACTACCCAATGGGGAAAAAACTGGTTGGTTACATTCAATGCCTCAAAAATATGTCTTGAGAGATTACTGAGACTCAATCACACCTGACCTCAAGTGGAACTTGTACATACAGTCCATCGTTAAATATGCAGGTAAAATAGTCGGCTTCCACTAGTGTTCCAGTAGGTACTTGACTCCTCATGCAATTACAAGAGCCAGATCAGGCTGAAAATGGAGTATGTTATATTTGGGTAGGAGCTGCCCAGACTACATTCTCAGTCCAAAAGTATATTCGAGTCCTTGTGAGTGAGAATTTATTTTCCAGCTTCCAACCCCTCTCTCACTGACGGGATATGGCAAGCCTCTCACTGCTCTGTTGCTACATCCACAGAAAGTACACAAACTACATTCCTTGGCTCTGCCAATTCTAACCTTTATGGCAAGGACCCACCATACTACTAACAATGTGGCAATTCACCCACATTCCCTCCATATTTCATCAGTGAGAAGTCAGTTCCACTCAAACATCTTCCTGTGAACCACTGCTCTGTGGAACTGAGTCCCAAGAGTATGCTTCCCAGATCACTACAATCTTAACCTATTCAAGGCTAGGGTTAACAGCTATCTGCTTCCTAATGTAACCCTCTACCTCAGGTGGCCCCTGGGTCTTGTACAGGCTGTAAAAGGAAAAAAAAAAAAAAAAAAAAAAATTTTCATTGACATTCATAAACAATTTAATTTGAATATGTCACTGATGAAACTTGAGTAATTATCCCTTAGTAATATCACTGGCAGACAACAAATAATGAAGATTATCTCAATTTATAAAGTGAAACTTTATGACAGTACAATTCAAGCCAAAAAAGTAGATAGGTTCACTTATTGCAAGGTTCACCCTCCTCACCAGTCTACTGTACAGGAGTAGAGGTTTATCCCTTGTTCCTTGTTTAGGTTTGGGTTTCTGGTTCCTTCAAAGTTTTCTCATTCTCTATCACTCCCTTTAACCCCTTGCGTCTTAGTGGCATCATCGCCTTGCTTGGGGTGAAATGATTAAAAAAACACACAATAATAAAGAACACATGTTTCAAAAATGTACTAACAAAATCCACTTGATCCAAGAAAGTTATATACATGTATTTATAGCTATTTACAGTTTCATATAATTTGGCACAAGTATAGAGCACTTTATGAAAATTACTCTCAATTTGCTTGCTCATTAACTGTAATGAAGCTCCTTCAAAATTTACTAAACTTAGCTTAGTCTGTCACAAGGTCACAAATATGGAGAACTCAGTAAAAATCGAATTCACTGCACAGTATCTACTAGACTAGCTCTCAAAATTCTTCTTTATCTATCTTTTAAATTAACATTAATTGATTGCATATATTACACTAGTTTTTCACCTCTGTGGTGTGCATGAAGAGGAGGAAGAAAGGGAGAAAAATGAGTGATGTAAACTGAACCTCTTTCCTGCTAACAGGTCATTGGGGAAGTAGAAAATGAAAGAAACTAAAGACAGTGAGGAAAGAGGAGGAACTTATTAGGCGAAAGGGAAGGAGTGGATTGCATTATGAGAGAAGGGTTGGAGGAATAAAATGGGTATGAGGAAAGAAGCTCTGGTTGTCTAATGGATATGTCATGTAGGTGAAGAAGAGGGGATAAGAGTGAAGGCAAGGAAATAGAAGAGTGCAAGTGGCATTGTATTTTTTGTTGTTGCTAATCAAGGTGATGCCCTTAATCTTACAACTTCAGCAAAAAAGATAAATCGGTGTGAATATATACATATATATATATATATATATATATATATATATATATATATATATATATATATATATACACACACATACTCAAGTACAGGGTTGGTACACATGGAATAAAATTCCAATAACCAAAAACACTATTCTTAAATTAGTACTCAATACTGAGTAGAGCCAATAATATTTATTCAAATCTATAACAGATACATGTTATAAGATCACTACAAAGTTGCAATTTTGTTTCAACACTATGTTGAAACAAAATTGCAACTTTGTAGTGATCTTATAACATGTGTATGTTATAAATTTGAATATATATATATATATATATATATATATATATATATATATCTTTCAATGAAAATGGCCAACAAGGAAGATTCAATTAATCTTTTACTGAGTTTTTCCAGCATTTTAATATTTTTTCATTTTTAGAGGTTAAAGAATATAAAAATAGTACAAAGTAATTAATATTCCGAGAACTTTCAGCTAGTTTTGCAACCATTATCAAGGATGTTTTTGGTATGGTGAATTTCCATGTGTTATCTTCTACATAGTTGTTTAATGTGTTAAAGGTTTTCTAAAAATAGAAGTTATGCTTAGGTCAACCTGTCACGCATAGCATGAGACCACCGAAAAAGCATACACTCCACACAGCTAAAATACTATGTACAAGATAACACAAAAATTCACCATACCAAAAACATCCTTGATAATGGCTATAGAACTAGCTGAAAGTGCTTGGAACAATAACTTTGAACAATTTTTATATTCTTTAACCCCTAGAAAATGAAAAAATGTTATATTGCTGGAAAAACTCAATAAAAGATGAATTAAATCCGACCGTTTTCAATGAAAGATTCTTGTAAGAAAGGTTAATACACAAATATATATTAATATACATATAGGTAGAGAAGGAAAAAATGGAATGAAAAGAAGTGTGTGTGTGTGTGTGTGTGTGTGTATATATATATATATTATATATATACACACACACACACACACACACACACACACACACACTACAGGTAATCAATCTGTTATTAAAACTGATCCACAGAGAGCTCGATGTATTTATGACAGAGCATATGTATGTTTTTTACAGCAAAAAAAACAGATTATCTCAACATAGAGGATAGTCTATATCAAGCCATTCTGTACGCCCCTAAGAAATGTGCTATAGCTGTTTAAATTTCTTTTATTTTCATTTAAACAGCTATAGCAGATTTCTCTCATCCTTTAACATCAAACACAGAAGGTTATTCGTGAGTATGAATGGATTTTATTAAAAATTAGCAGACATAATGTCTGTAATTTATTCAGTCAGATGTGCCTAAAAGAGAATTTGTTGCCTAAATACACAAATATATGTGTGTGTGTGTGTGTGTGTGTGTGTGTGTGTGTGTGTGCACGTGCATACACTTCCTTTCATTCTATTTTTTTTTTTTTTGACTGCTAAAACAGAGGGGGCAGTGACTTAGTAATTACATGGGTGACTGTTGAAATATTTTTCTTTTCTTTCTTTCTTTTTCTCATTCAAATCCCAACCCCCCAAATATTAAAATTCTATACATTTGTAATAAATGCATAAGAAAGCATTTTATTGAAAATGAGCCAAATAAGGAGAATTGATGTACCAACCAATGACTTTTTTTTTTAATTCTCTGTTGAAATGGGAGTAGAAGGGGTCATATAAATATGGTATCATGGAAGAATTCTAAAGAGTAAAGACAATTCAAAAGTTATAAAGACAGATTTTGTAGAACATTACATTAGCTTCAAGTAAGAAATTTTTGAATAGAAAACAACACTATTTACATTATTTACAATCAAACTAATATCCTCAATATCCTCGTCTTTATTGTTACTATCACAATGTTTTGGCTTTCTGGGATGAGGAATTATTATTTACATTAGTTACAATCAGACTAATATCCTCATCTTTGTTGTTATCACCTTTCAGCCTTCTTGAAGTGTTTATCAATCTAGAATTTCAGACTAAACACTTTATTTAATCTATGGTAGTAGATTGTTCTGTTATGCATGTTTTGAAATATCACATTTTGTGCCTTACTTTAGTATTTCCAGTTATTGCTAGTCCTGTTTCGACTTTGTCTAAGTTTGTACTATTGGCTCAGGGATTGAACTTACAATTACTATGCTACAAAATTCAAAAAACAACTCTTTAAACCTCAAGGACAATTGTGAGGCTAGATATTGAAGCCTTTGTCACTCTAGATATTTCAGTTCAACAAACATTTCTTACATGACAATTGTAAATGGAAAGATCACCAAATGGAATAAAAAAATCAGAGTTTGTAATTAATGCTAAAATGTTTGTGCGGACAAGCCCTAAAAATTAATGCACAAACTTTTTTGTTGAGCCAAAACTGTTTTATGGAAGATGGAATAGTAAACTGATTTATTAACATTAGCCAAGCCAATTGGATGAAAAATTAGATTTGTTGCCTCGCAGAAATAAAGTTATGCATTCCCTCACTTGCCTTTGTTGTACACATTCAGACTTAGTGGCGACCAGAGCTAGCAATAACTGAGACAAGATATCCCTAGACAAGGACAGCTTCGTGGATTAAAGCATCGGTTCATGAATTTGGTGATATAGTAATTGTGAGTTCAATCCCTGGGCTGGGTAGTGTTTACTTAAACTCAGTGGAAACAAGGCAAGCAATAACTGAGCAGTACTAAAAATAAAAACAAGATATGCCTAAACATTGGCAGTGGATCAAAAATAGTCTATTCCCAAATATTAAATAAAGGGTTCAGTTTGGAATTCCTGTAAGTTATTTGGATTGATATATACTTGATGGAGCCTGGAGGGCACAACAGTTTAAATACCATTGTAGAGTAATTAGCCATGGTTAAATGTAATTTGGAGAAATGCCCAACAAAGAGAATTTCCAAAGTTTGCAAGAAGCAAAGAAAGAAAAGAAAGAAAAGAACAGGCAAAAATAATACTAAGCAAAGAATTATATGCAAGAAAAAAGTAGGCAAGGCAAAAAAATGTTCACAAACTAAGAATGGTGTTAACACACAAAAAAGGTTACAGACACAAGTGCCTTGTTACTTAACCCATAGCTGGGTGTGGAGAAGAGTATTTGTGTGAAAGGGAACATAACAAACTCGACCAGAATTCAAACTGAGTCATTACCTGTTACACTACCCACACATCCAATTTTTTTTATTCATTCAATAAGCGGGGGGGGGATGAATGAATGCATATGCATTCCATATGTTCATATATGGAAGAGTGTAACAACACAAGAAAAAGAGAAAAAAAAATAATGGTTAAAAAAATTATTGCAATGATGACAAAAACTCCTTTCTATAAAAATCATTGTGGAACGTTATCAAGTTATCATTAGTAATAATTATTAATTTTTAAAGCAATAATAACAGAAAATAAAATAAAAAATTATAATTTTTTTACTTTTCTTTACATCTTTATTTTTTTTTATTTTTTTTTTTTTTTTATTATTCTACAACTATTAAACATGGATTGGAAATTATCAATTATCCAGCAAGATTTGAACTCACATACCTTATCTTTGGAAAGATGTTTTTCTGTGACAACATGGTTACCAGTTTGGCTATGAAGGCTTTACTTGTCACTCAAATAAAGTGTATAACTTATGCTCATTATTTCTCCGATTGCTATTATTGCTAATATCATGTTTGTTGTTATTTACACAATTGGCATTAAAGCCCAATTGGTCAAAAAAAAAAAAAAAAAAAAAAAAATGAAGTTTGCTTTTTCTATTCAAATATAGTGACTTCTGTAGAAATCCAATATTTTTCTATCACCAAGAGAATTCAGAAATAAGATAAATGCTCCTGATAGCATTTATTCATATTTATTATCTTAATGAATAATCTCCTGACTCCCCAACAGTGGAGATATATATATATATATATATATATATATATATATATATATATATATATATATATAGGATATATAAAAGTTTGTCACTTAGCTGATTGATATTACTTTCAGCAGAGTTTCATAGATAGACCTGACCATCCACTCTTCAGCAGGTATCAGCAATTAACTGCTTATATTTTTTTTCTTTTTATACACTGATCATTGGTATAAGTTTTTTCTGTATTTTTTGTGTTCATGTATGGGTTTGTGTGCATGCAGCCATGCATGCACCTGTGCGGATGTTTGCATGTGCAGTGTGTCATAACCATTTGCCGGTTACTTTTTCTTTTAATTTACACTCACTCTTAAGTTATTTTCTTTCGGCAGTTGCGATTTGTCACAACTTGTTCCATTTGTCTTGACATGCGATTGATTTTAATTTTTTGGCATCCTAGGATTTTTTTCTTTTCTTTTTTTTCTTTTAGGGAAATTTTATTTTGTTTTTTTTACATTAATTGATATAAATTCTTAAATGATAAATATTATATATATATATATATATATATATATATATATTATATATATATATATATATATGAAGAAATAGTTTTAAGGTATGCTATATGGGATAAAGTGCTCAATATCAGAGATAGTGCATATGTAAATATAAAAGTGAACATTGAAGTTAACACTCAGAGGCAAGAGACTGTTTCATGCTAAACACAATCATCAGGTCACATGTGTTGTGTTTTTTCTTAACTATTTATATATACGGGTCAGTGGTGCATTGTAGTCTATTCTAATGGTTATTTTGGCAGGAGTGGTTTATTTACTTTATTTATTTTTTAGATTAATTTATTTTACTTGTTTTTGCTTATTTATTTTTATTTTATTTATTTTTATTTATTCTTTTCAGTTATCAATTTTTAAGTAAGATAAGTAAAAATTTGTTTTTGTCTGCATTTTGAGATGTTTTCTGATTGTTTATTTAGTAGTTTTAGTCTGGAAAAATTATGGTTATTTTTCCCTCCAAGCAGAGTTTGCAGTTTTTAGATTGATTGTTGTAGGCTGATGTTCTTTTCTTTATTTTCCATGATACTTTTGGTGTGATTTGCTTTTTGTTTTTAATTTCGAAGATATACTTGGAAATCATTGTGCTGTTTGCTTATTTACTATTTGTGAAAAATGTTTTGTGTGCTTAGTTTCTTTGTTTCTAGGGTCCTTCAGTTATTCCTATGTACATTTTTTCTTCATTATCTGATGATTTTACCATTATATTGTTTTGTAAGCAATTACCATTTAAGGAATATTCAATCTTTATTTTGCAGTCACATGTGGGTTTAAATTGTTCAGTTGGTGTGTTGATAATTTTCTTGATGTGCTTTTTTATTATTTGTGTCATTTTCTCGGTGGAACTGTAGGGGATTTTGACTGTGTTTTTGAATATTTTGTGGAGAGTGCTTGATTTGGAGAACTGTTTGTGTAAGAGTTTGATGAATATTTTTCCTATGTTTGTTTTTACATTTTTGCTGTACAGTGGGTTGAAACATATGATGTTTCTCTTCCTGTTGGCTCTTTTTTGTCTTCTTTGGTGTGTATGTGAGTGTTACCAAGAATTCACTATCTTTTAGTGCTGTTTCATTGTCTTTTTTAGCTTCAAATATATTAACAGAAAACATATACAAACGAGCAAGAATGTTCGGTCTGAATGTCAGAGCTGACTGCTGGAAACTACACCCTCTAAAAGGCAGTACCTGCTCTTATTTATAGCTGGGAGAGTCCATGTGTGCATGGGTAAATTACCATAACAGTTTAAGATTATGAGACTGTTGTCCCTGTATAGACCTGTGTCATTTCTATCTATTATTTTACTTAGTTCGTATAGTAAATATATACCTATTAGTTTGCAGGTCTCTTCTATATACCTTTCTATAAC
This sequence comes from Acanthosepion lycidas, assembly GCA_963932145.1. Classification (NCBI taxonomy): domain Eukaryota; kingdom Metazoa; phylum Mollusca; class Cephalopoda; order Sepiida; family Sepiidae; genus Acanthosepion; species Acanthosepion lycidas. The sequence goes on along the minus strand of OZ010608.1, from coordinate 8,450,277 downwards.
AGAACCTATGCTAGGTAAGGCCATCACCTAAGCTGAAGAACAAATAAGAATAAACCCAAACAAAATCAATATCATTAACCCCCCCCCCCGAAAATCACTACTATTCGATAATGAAGATGCATGGATAAAGAAAGAAGGGATCTTTGATATTACAATGGGAAGCTTTTGCTTGTGTTGGTTATAATTTTTTTTTTCCTGGATATAAAGTATGTAAAAGTTGTTCAAATGTTCTGTATGGATATTCTTTTAGCCATTATCAAGAATTATTTTTATTTTTAAATGAATGTAAAAAAAAGGCTAAAAATAACGGAAGCATTAATAATAAAAAAGAAAAAAGCCAACACTCAATAATATCAATTATGAACATGGCTACAATGTGCTGAATGTATTTGAAAAATAAAAAAATCATTCCTATAACTCTAGATACATAGATAAAAAATCCATCCATTCAGTTAAAAATAAAAATCATCCTAAATAATCGTTTAAAAAAAATAGCCAAAAGAACTTGGACATACAGAATATTTGGATAATTTTTACATATTTTATGTCCAGAAAAGGAAAAAACTATATGAACACTTGCAGTACCTTGTCAGTTGTCTTTAATGAAACTTGTATAAAAGAGGGACTGCTGCCTAAATACACAATACAAAGTTTTTTTTTTCTTATGTTTTTTGTACAATGTTCCAATGGTACAGAAATTATTATAATTTTTTATTCTATTAGTGTTGAATATTGATGTTGTCAATGGAAATTCTGTTCTTGTGGCATGGTGATAAAAAGACTCTTCACAATTCAAAAACTTTTCAGAGAATCACGAGAGTAAATCATGGCAGTTTTCTGGAGCTCAATTGTAATTTTCCTTAAGCACTCTTTCAAGCTTCCAAGTGATGTTCCAAGAGCAGCCATTACAACAGAAATTACTTCAACATTTATGCCCCATATCTTCTTCGACTCCCCAGCCAGATCCTGCTATTTTCTTATCTTTTTAGTTTCTTTGGAGTCTGTGCTTGTATTGCATGCAACAGCAAAATCAATAATTTGATACTTAGTCTTATTATACAATAACAATCTTAATGCTAAGTAAACAATACAAACTGGAAGTAATAAATCTCCAATCCACAATGCTTGCTTAACTGTTATAGGATAATGATTTCAGAATTGCAATAAAGAGTAACAAAAATAAAACATTAAATTAATAACAATGCTTTATCTAAGAAGTTTGTAGATCATATCAACTTGTAATTTAGAGATTTTCATACAAAACATTTTCAACAAAGTATTTGATCATTTATTAAATTACATCTTTTAAAAAAGCCTTTCTACTACAAAATAGTGTGAAGCACAAAGTAGAAATAATTAATTTTTAAATCATGCCAGAATAGCAAAATTTAAAACCTGACTCAAGCTATCTTCATAGAATCCCATTTAAATTTTGGTATTTTTAATAAAAGACATACTTGAATACAATGGGTTAAAATCACAAGAGTAAATAAAAATAGGCTAAACTCCAGAGCAGTGTTTCTCAACATTTTTAAGTAACAGCAGACCTAGAAGCAAATGAATATATCATGGCACACTTAGCAAAATTTTTAAAGGGTATGCATTAAAATGCTATAAAATAAAACAATAAATTTTGAATTAAAGAATGGTGAATACAATTATATAAAAAAAAAGGTTAATATTCATTTATTCAAATAAAGGATAATTTTAAAAAGTTAAATTAAAAAAAATAAAAATACATTTTTAAAATGAATATTAAAACAAAGTATTTAAAATAACTTCATTGAAGAGTAGTGAAAAGAATTATTTGAAAAATGTTTAATACTTATTCAGTTTATTTGGTTTGTTTTATGACATATAAACCTCTATGGGTTATTTAATGGTGACTAGATTTTTATTGCTGGTAATATTTTTTTTCAAAAATTCATTGCAGGTAATAATTTTTTTCTTCAAAAATTCATTGCTGATAACCTTTTACAAAAATGTATTTTTACACTTTCATAGTGTCTTGACCCCAGTTTGGGGGTCAGCTATTTGCCCATAACATGGACCCTAATAGGTGCTACCCTCTTCAAAACTTCCTGATCAGAGGTCTTGCAGTTGGATGTAGTTTGTCTTACCCAGGACGCAGATGTAGTTTATCGTCTTACCCAGGATGGAATACTTATTCATTTATTCAAATACTAACGCTACACCATTACTACTTTCACACACACACACGCACGTATGCCATGACAACAGTGGTTGAGAATCATTGCTCTAGAGGAATGTTTTTCAATGTTTTTTTTTTTTATCTCATGACACACCTGAATCTACAGTTAAACTTCTGTAGCAAACTTTAATTATGATGATCAAAAAAAAAAAATTAAAAAAAAAAAAACAATTTTTATGATTTATTTATTAACACAAACAAAAACAATTTATTATAATTTGTAATAAAAAGATAATTAAAATTTAAAAAAAACCTATATTTATTTTTTGTTTATTATAATTTAACATTTAATGAGATATCTATGTATTATATGTTTATTTATTATAACAATAACATGCTCATATAATCAATTTAAACGTCTTAATTTTATCATATACACTTATCGTGCTTTGGATTCCTTTTGAAAATAATTTAATTAATCACATTTAAAAACTTTTGTGGCCCATTTATGATCCTCTGACAGCACACCGGTTGAAAATCACTTGTTATATGTCCCTAAAAGATTCTGACTTGAGTAATGAAATTAAGCAATACAACATATGTTTAACTTATGTTATATGTTTAACCTAAAATGAATCTCATATCACGACTTGAAAGTTAAAATCAGTTAAAAAAATATTCAAAATTAAATGGGCTGTAACAAAAAGTTGCCAAGTCTGCTAATCACAATTGAGAATTACGATTATCTCTTAACCTCTAGTAATGTTACTTTCCAGGAAGAAGCTGCTTGTCAGGCATAAGTTATTAAAATAATTGCACATTTCTTGAGAAGTCTTTAAATAAATCCCACTTCAACATACATTGGTTTCTTTATATAAGCAGTTTGTATTCTTAGCCATGAGGTAAAAACATTGCTCAAACTTGGTGATCAAGTAATAATCACTGTTGCTAATGTAGCCATAAACATCGGCAAAATTTTAACTGATAAAGACTTGAGAACAAGACTTGAAAACTTGCTCAAATAAATTAGTCTAACATGAGAAATTATGAAAAGGCTACTTTCTGAGACTGATGAACAAAATTATACAAGTTGAGTGATAAAATCAATTCTAGAAAAGTTTTAAATGAGATATAAGAAAAAATTGGTATCAAAATGAAATCTCTTTTCTTTTCAAAATGACAATGGCTAATTGATAGATAAGGTATTCAATTCTATGAAACAATAATATAGTTTTGTTGATTTTGTTGACTATGGGTTATATAATGCTGAAATCAAAATATTTTGAACACAATTTTATGGCTTCAATTAAATATATTTTGAACATAATTTTATGGCTTCAACTAAATATATTTTGAACATAATTTTATGGCTTCAACTAAATATATTTTGAACACAATTGTATGCCTTCAACTAGTGATAAAATGTATTGTTGGTAAATTTACTATAAATAGGTATTGCTGGTAATTTTACTACAAATAGATATTGTTGGTAATTTTCTTATATAATAATGTATTGCTGGTATTTTTATTGTAAAATGTATTTTTATACTTTACTAGTGTTATAAGTTTTGTTGTGAGGTGAGGAGTACTATTTGTCCATAGCTGGGACCCTAACAGGTGATAACACCCTGGACAAGATGTTAAACCAGATATATTATTCATATAATAATGAAACTGGTATCAAAATAAAATAAGTCTTTTTCTTTTTAAAATGACAAGAGTTTAATTTTAAATATAATCACCATTTAGTTAGCACCATCCATTTTTTTTTTTTTTTTTTTTCAAATATTCTAATCCTGTTCTTTCATTCTATCCATGACAAACATTTTTGCATTACTTTTGCTACACAAACACCTCATCATTGGATGGAAAAATGTTGACCTTTCAATGCCATCTTCAATTTCAGGTGTTTCATCACACCAAATAAGGGCTTTACAGAAAGAATTCAACTGTGAATTTCAACAATTTCTTGAATGCAATGGGCATTTGCCTTGTGATAAAAAAAAAAAGAAAAAGAAAAGTTCTCCATTCTAGTATTCTTCTACAAATGTATTGAGTGTATTCAAAGTTTCACAAATCCTAACTGAATTGTAATTCTGTTTAGCAGAAGTTCCATGTGAATGACTCCCTAATCATTGCTCAAATTTAAGACTTCTAATGACTACTTGTATGCCGTCATACAACAAACTGGCATGGTGACCTATCCCATAGACAAAACATTGCTAGCTTCTCACTACTCTATCGTTATTTTTATGGCATATGTTTGGGCAAACTACATTCCTTGGTTCCACCAGTCCAAACTCTCACAGCTAAGACTCACCATGGCACATATACGGAGTCAACTCATTCTCATTCCTTCATATTCCATTGTTAAGGAGGAAGTTCCACTCAGTTTCTTATCCAGAATTGTCGCATTGTGGAATAGACTCCCGAGAGGATGTTTCCCAGTATAGTTGTAACCTCTTCAAGTCTAGGGTCAACCATTATCTACACTATATATCCTCATAATTTGCACTTCTTGCTCCTTATCGGTACATTCTCACAACAATCTTATTTAATAACCATCTAACTTGAGTGGCTCTTGAGCCTTGTACTGGTTGTAAAAAGAAAGTGCACTCAAACAAGACTTTATACACTACTCAATGTATGTTAAAAATGTTTCTAACGTCACACACATCATCACAACGCAGCAGGAATCATTACTTATCAATCCTTAAAGATTTTCTTTCTTTTTTTATCAATTCACTCCAAGCAAGGCAGTAATGCCACTAATATGCAAGGGGCTACTGGGAATGAAAAATCTTTATAAAGGAACTGGAGACTCAATCCTAAACAGAAAATAAGGGATAAACCTCTACTCCTGGTCAAAAAACTGAGGAGGAGGAGTGTGAACCGGACCATAGGAAAATTAGATGGGAGAAGAAAAAATAAATGCATTAAATCTTAATAGCTTAATAAAGACTTGACATTTACATATCTTTGCAGTGAACAGCCAACATTTATTCATATAAAATCTCATATGAAATCAGTTGTTAAAAATGGATTAATCTTTTAGCATGTAACTTTTTCTATATGGACTATGATATCATTAAAAAAAAAAACTAAAAAATGGTATTTAATGCTGCTCTTTTAAAAAAGAATTATTGAAAGTGAAATTTTGCCAATAGAGAAGGAGTAGTCTTCTATAGATTCTATAGAACTTCTATATTACAAATTATATAAAAAATAATGTTAATCATTTTATGATTATAAAACATTTAAAACAACCTGAGAATTGATTAGAAATTTCCTGTCATCAAATTATCATGAATACTGCAATAAGAAATACTCATGCAATCCTTTGAGAAATAAAAAAAAAAAGTCTTCATAAATAAAATACAAGGTGCAGTGATATATAGACTTTCTTCTGCAACATTAATCACAGTGTGCATATAATATAGGCTGACCTTCAGCAGAAGTGCTGGGGAGTAAACCTGATTATAGTTAGAGCACTATACACCCAGCCAGAGAACAATGCAGACAGTCTAGCCTAAGATAATTCATATCAATTTTCACATTTTTTACAGTAACTTTAATAAACCAAAATGTAGGTTACTAACAGCTAAAAATGAGTTCCTGAATAATTTTGCTTAGAATAATGAATTGTCTACAGTTCTCTTAAGTCACTGATTGTTAACTCTCTCTTCTTTTTTAAGCGTTTTCACCCCAAGCAAGGTGGGAAGTCGCTAAAACTCAAGGAGTAACAGAGTTGGAATGAGAGCAAATAGGAGTGATAGAGGAAAGGATGAAGAGAAGGATAGGGGATAGATCAAGGCATCTGGAGATGTTGATTGACATTACATTTGAATAGTTGGAGATTATAGCTATCAGGGAAACAGGAAAAGGGGAGGGAGTTCCACAGGCGAGAGGTGTGAGACATGAAGCTATTGGAGTAGAGATGGGTACATTTAACAGTTTTGACAGTGAAAGGGTGTGAGTGAGATGCCAGCCTAGGAGAATGCTTAAATTCATGAAGTCTGGGGACCAGCGAAAGTAGCTCATCGGAGCAGTTACCATGAAAATATTTGTAAAAAAAAGACAGAGGAAGGCGAGAGCATGTCTGTGAGAGAGCGACTGCAGACTCAGCATTATTTTATGAGACACTTTTTTGTTCTGATTTGTACATTTATATATCCAATTTTAAATTAACTGTAAATTAAATTGATTGATTTTTCATAGAAACATGTTATTTTTCTAACTTCACATCCCGGATATATTCATGAGCAAAAATCTCCAATAAAATTCATAGAATAGTTTAAGAACTCTCTTGCAATTTTCATAGTTTTAAAAAATATAATTTAGCAAAAACATTAAATGTAGTCAGTTGGAATAAAGTTCCCTAATTCTTTTCTTTCGCCAAACAGCGTAGGATAATCAACCAATTCAACATATATGTCTTCAGTTCACTAGCACAGTCGCACTGCTCCGTCACCTCTGATATCTGAAATTTTATTCATTAACTAATTATTTCATTTTATTTTTTACTCTTTTCAATCAAGAGGAGTAGATAGGTTGACCAGTTTTTTGAACAGGAGTAGAGGTTTATTGCTTGTTTTCTGTTTAGGATTGGATTTCTGGTTCCTTCTAAAGTCTGTTTCAGCTGTATACTCCTAATGCTTGTCCTTTCCTATAATAATATATCCATACAGTAACCTTCTACCTTGATGGCTCTCGGGCCTTGTATTGGGTGAACATTAGTAAAAAAAAAAAAAAAAAAAAAAGGAAAAAGGAAAAAAAGAAAAATTTATCTCCTGGTCGGTTCTATATAGCTAAAGTCTAAAGTAGAAAATTCTCAAGTGGTGTTAGCATGATGACAAAAAGAATTTGGAAAATGAAAATGTTCTTTATAAAGAAATGTTAAAGGTAAGAGGACTTCTATGACAACTTTTCTCTGTTCATAGAACAAGTATTCAGCTAGTATATTCAAAGCGAGACAAAAATAAATCAGCAAACAATTACTAAGTAGAAACTAATCCTTCTTTGTCAATCATCACAAATGAAAATTTTCAGAAGGTTCAAGTTGTCAGATTTTAGAGACGCACGAACAGAATTAAATCCAATGAATATTAGATAAAATATTATGATAGTAGATTTTTATAAAATGTTCAACCAAATTCTATAACCTAATTTTGTGATATATAAGGATACTGAGAATACCATGAACAGAACATGTGACTAACGAGAAAGTTTTAAGGAAAACAGGTGGAAAAAAAAGGTGCTTGCACATATGCAAGTGAATGCGAGCTCCATAGGACAATCAAGAAAGGATTAAGAATCAGTAAGACGTCTGTCATCCAAAACCACACATCTGATTTTCCCAATTATTACAAATTACTGGGAAAATTATGGAATTATCTAAATAAGTCAAAATATGTTTAATCATATTTATTCAAATTGCACTGGATTATTTAAACAATTCAAAAGATAATATGTGGATTTGAATTATTAATATAAACAGAAAATTATTCAAAAATTGTTCTCATGTTCAGTTCTTTGTATCTATGTCTAAAGTAGAAAATTTAAGTTGGTATAAAGACAAAAAGAACATTAGAAAATGGATGTCTTGTGGAAAATGTTCTTTATACAGAAGTTTTAGAGGTAAGAAAGCTTCTATGACAATTTAGTTTTCTCTGTTCATAGAATGAGTATTCAGCTAGTAAATTCAAAACAAGACAATTAAAGCCAATCAACTACAGCATTCTTTTTATAAAATGTTTAACCAAATTCTATAACCTATTTTGTGACATGAATGCAAGCTCCATTGGACAATCAAGAAAAGATTAAGAATCAGGAAAATTTCATAAGAAACAAAGAGTGCTGAACTGCTATATAATATCAGTCCTCTTATATAGCAGTAAATGCTGGATCATCTCATCACAGATGAAAAGGCTCGAGGCGACAAAAATGTGGTTCTACAGAAGGATGTTGAGAATACCATAAACAGAGCATGTTAGGAATGAGGAAGCTTTTAAGAAAAATGGAAACAAAAAGGACTTAGAATTTCTGATACATAATGAGGAAAGAGGGTTTGGAATATTTGATATTCACAGGAGATAGAGAAGGCAAGAGGGACAGAAGAAAGCAGTGAATGGCCTACATAAAGAGCTTGTGTAAATGGATATCAGAACAAGGACTGGTGCAAAGAAAAAAAACCTTACTAAGAGCTACAAAGGGTAGAAGAATGTGGAGAACCATGATCCCTTCCCCATATCCTGATGTAACATGGCACATAGAAGTAAAAAGCAAACCATCAATGACTGAAGCTTGAACACTTCCATATTTGTTTATAGTCAATGTGATAATCTTCAAGAGTTGCTCTTCTTGGACATTCTCCTACCTGGAAATGGATAATGTTACCTGAAACTGTTTTGCAGACATCTTTCACTGGGATGGACATGTGAAGGAAGAAGCTGTTTTGGTAAATCATTCTCTCTCCATCTTATTGGATGAGGCTGTAACCCTATACTCCACAGTAATCTATAGTGTTAAGAACAATTTCTTTTTCCATCTTACTTTCAGTTGATTTTTATTGCAACTTTTCTGACTGTCATTCTATGAACAGTAGGAATCATCTTTTTTTTCCTTTGGAAGCCTGTAAGAGTGACAGCTGCCTTTCCATTTAGGCCATGAAAGCAACAAGCTACATATATTCAAATCTTATCAAATAGCCCTTACTCTGCACCCCCCACAATGACAAACATCCAATTCATTAAAATATTTAAAGTCTGGATACACTTGTAGTATCAATAGCAACACTATCTTAAATTTATTATTACATGATATCAATTAACATTTTGACTTTTATTTTCACCGCAACCAAAGGGGTTACAGAAACTGAAAAAAGAGTAAGAAGCCTGAGAAAAGAGGGGGGGAGATTGAGGAAGAGACAAAAAAAGGAACAGTGTTCAAGGAAACAGAAGATGGTAATTGATGTTTTATTTAAATTTTTTGAAGATTGTAGTTATTAGGGAAGCAAGAAATCAGAAAGGAGTTCCACAGATGAGAAATGTGAGAAAAGCCAAATCCTGTCAAATGCCATTGAGATATCTTGAGCCACAGCCCAAGCTTCACCATTCTTATCTACAGCTTGATAGACAAATTCAGTGATGGCTGTTAACACATCAGCAGTAGACCTGGAGAAACAGAAGCCATAGTGTTTATCCAAAAGTAAGAATGCTTAACCAATTCAGCATTGATTAGAGCTTTGAGTACATTGCTGAAAAGAGGTAAGAAACTAATAGTGGGATAATTTAGTGGGAATTTGATGTAAAGAATATGCATACACCTGGGTTCCCCCTGAAAGTAATATGAGTGGCTGGTACCAGTCATAAATATAGACTGATGTGGAGGTACAGGATTACGCCTATTGTCTTCAACTATTGTCTACCACTACGACAGTCCATTACAGTTACCGGCTAGATTGTCCTACTTGGTTACAGTAGTCCAAAACCACTTTGCTACTTCGAACAAATATATCCCTTTCCGGGACATATCAGAATTCCAACAAGCTAAAAAGCATGAAGCAACAAGGCATTTGTTGTAAAGTTTGGAAGAAATGGATCCAGCTCAGGAGGAAATTTCTTTGGGATGAGGACAGGGGTCCTGTCACATCAGCTTGTCTTGTGGGGGATCTAATTTAGAAATGATGTCAGAAACCAGTGATGGGGTTATGCACATATCTCTCAGTAGATCCTCCATTCTAGGGTTAAAATCTGGCAGAGTTATTCCAGATGAGTGGAGTTGGAACAGGACTTTTGAGCAAAGCAATACCTTATGTGCAGCAGATGTCAGTACTTCAAATTGAGTGAGAAGAGGGACTGAGGATTTGATATTGCACAGCACACTGAACAGCCATCAGCAATCTCTATAACCAAACTTGTGAGACACTATACATTGTCTCATTCTACCAAGAAACAGTGACTTCGCTTCTTTGAGGACACACTTGCAGTCATTACAAGCAATGACAAAAAGATATCTGTTACAATGAGACCTGTCACTATGGTATAGCCAGAAGATGTGATTCCTGTGGGCTATAGCGGCTAAGCAGACAGGTAAGAATCAAGATGATGATCATGTGGAATGAAAGCTTCAATGCTTGTTTTTTACCCAGGAGGTGACCTCAGTGGTACAATTATGAACAGGATGATTAAAAATATCATTCAAAGAGACATTGCGAAAGTAGTAACGAAATGAGTCCCAATCAGTATGTTGATAACAGAAAGATATTCTGTTAATAGGAGGTTTGTGACTGATGGCATATTGGAAAGAGATATCTATAGACACCACTGCATAATTGGAGTTGCCAAGAGGACAGAGCTGCAGTGCATGACATGAATCCAAGGTAAGGAAGAGATCAAGTAGAGAAGCATGTCGGTCAGAATTACAGAGGAAATGCATGGGGAAGTCTACTATATGAGTGATATATTGAGTAATAGAGAAGTTCATAGACTGGTGACATTAGAGTGATTAAGCCACCTGACATGATAGGCATTGAAGTTGCCCAACACAAAGATAGTTGTAGATGGGTGTGGAGAAAAGGCCTTATCTATACTATCAGAAATTCTATCTAGAATGCAACAGTCATGAGAAGAAGAGAAACAATAGAGGAAAAAGAGGTAGCCAACTGGGTTTAGTAAAGATGGAAGCATGTGTAAGAACAGCCCGGAGACTCAAGAGAGAGATTCCTTGCCAGTTGGAGATGTTCCCAAGATATAGAACAATGACTTCAATGGAAGATACTGAAGAATTCAGATTTGTTTCAGAGACTTAGGATGCCTGGAGAGTTTTCCAAGAGGAACATAGTATTTCTTTCATCTTAAATTCTCAACCTTTTATTCTCCAGCCCACAATATTGCTGCCATATCTCATCTGGTGCTCCTACTATATATCTCAAGATTCTGAAAAAAAAAAAATTGAAGAAGGGTCTGTAATGTTATCTGTCCTGACCTGGCATGTTGATATAATTCACCATCTCACTGCTGTGATGTGGTTTCCCTGTCTTTTCTAGAAATATTTAGTACTTTTGTCCAGCACTGTAAGATAGTTCTATGTGTCATGTTCCTTTAGGACAAGGGTGATCATAGTTTTTCACAATTTCCTATCCATTGGAACTTTTTTTTTTCTTTTACTATCCCTCTCACTCCTCTTCTGCCATCCATTTACACAAGCTTGTTAGGTAGGTTACTTGCTATTTTCTCCATCACTTTTGCTTTTGATATGTCCTGTAAGTGTCAAATTTTCCAAACTTTCTTTCTTTATGTGCTCCAGATATTTCAACTCTTTCTAAGTAACATTATTTTTTCCATTTTCCTTAAAACTTCCTTGCTGCTTATACACACAATTCATTCTCAGCATCCTTCTGTAGAACCACATTTCTGTTGCCTCAAATTCACCAGTAAATGTTCTTGAATAGCATCATCATATCTAGACTTCTAGCTATTGAATTCATTCAATAATCTCTAAACTATCACCTATATACAACAATCTTAGACCAATGATTAAAAAAGGCTTTGAATGAATGTATCCTTTAAATCAGAATGTCATTCCCCACTCCTTTTCAAGGTGACAGGCGAGATAGGTCAAATTCTATAATCCCCCCCCTCCAATTTACTGTGGTCACAATTCACCCCTGGGGGGAATTTCACCTCTGTTCAGAATCCCTGTTATAGAATGATGCTATAAAATCCCAAAAAAACATTACCAAATATTAAAAAAACACATCACTTAAAGATTAACAACAAAAATGGATAGCATATAACTAGAAGAGAAAATAATGATATAATCAAGCTGTTAACTTTCCACACTAACAAAAACAAAAGGTTTGGAAGGAAACAGTCATGAATATAAATAATAGAAAGAGCTATAACAGTTGACACAAGAAGTATAATTTCCTGGGAAAACTGTTTTAAGAAATAATTTTTTTATAAATTTCAACAGACAGATTGTGCAGAGTCAATGAACGCTGAATGTTTCCTGTAAAAAAATGGTTATTTTTTCCCATTATCATTATTGTAAAATTCCTTCCACTCACAACCAAAAATAAATTCTGAGAGCATTCTACTGTGCCTAAATGGGAAGGAATTCATAAAAACCTTCTCCTTTGTGAATTGCTGAAAGTATCTATAAACCCAATTAATGGATACACTTTTCCCACAAAATATTTCTGCTCTCATAAAGGTAAATCATTCTTTGATTCATCAGACATCCAGGAGCCCAGAAGAAGAGATAGTCACCTATACCTAACACCTTACTTTGGGACTGGTTTGGTTACACTAATAAAAGTAATATCCAATGACTCATTCATTGATTTGGGTTTGAGTTGGTAAAGCAGTTTTCCTTTTGAAGATAACACCAGAAAAAGAAATACAAATTCAATCCTGCTTTGATGCCGATGACATTTCTTAGCACACTACAATCCTACAGTGGTCTGCCTCAGTCAGCGTTTTGTTCTTGTTAATACAACATCCAACTTATTGTTCTCTTCCGTTTTAATTTCCTGGTTTCCCCAAAACTAGCTGATTATAGTTGATCCAATTCTGCTATAATTGTACTATTTACCATACCACTTGTGATGCACTTTGTAACTAGTGGAAGTAAGTTGTGTCTATTAACAACTGAAATGAGGACACTAGTCTAAATAGGTTAACACATAATGAGGTATTATTTATACTGTGAGTATGACATTTTTACAATACTGACCTTTAGAACTTCATTTTCATTCTAGGGTGAGTATAAAATAAAAACATTGCATTTTTTGGATTCTCATCTTACGTTTTATTACCAAGATACCTTCACAAACTTATGGTCAGTAACTTTAAGAGTCATTAACATTCCCAAAGCTAAGATGAGTATAAGGAAACAGAAGAATTTTGTTAGAAACAAAGAAAAGAGTACTGAACTGTTACATGATATATGTCCTCCTATATGGCAGTAAATGCTAGACAATCTCCTTGAAGATGAAGAGGAAGCAACAGAAATGTAGTTCTACAGAAGGATGCTGAGAATACCCTGGACTAAATATAAGTTTTAGAGAAAATGGAAACAAAAAGGAAACATACTTAACATTAGGAAGAAAAAGTTAAAATTTCTAGGGCACGTAATGAGGAAAAAAGTTTTAGAAAATTATACTCACAGGACAGATTGAAAGCAATATGGACAGAGGAAAACAATGTATAACATACGTAGTGAGCTTAATTAAACTGATGTTGGGACAAGGTTTAGGAGAAATAACAAAAAGACAATATTTATTAAGAGTGATGAAGGACAGGAAATTGTGAAGAGCCATGATCACTTATGTCATGTATGGGTGATGTAATAGATAATAGCTCAGAATTGTTAATTGGAGAACCAAGTTCCAATTCCAGTCAGGTATGTTATATTTATTTACATGCAAATATCCTTGGGAAAGGTTTGAATTCATCTTTCCCACCCTCAGCTATGTAAGTAAGACTTGTATCACTAAATCATTATCTCTCCCACAAAAATTCTTACAATCTAAAGATATTTTCTGGCTTTAAATAACCTGCAAAAGGTAGATAAGCCTTAGAAAACGAATTGATCAGAATGAATGTGTATGTTTTGGACATACCTTCTATGAGAGAGCAAAAAGCAAGTCAGCTTTGAATAATTATATATTAGCAACAAACTGAACAGTTCTAAATAATAGATTTTTCTTCAATGCATCTAACAACAGTAAATTGAAAGAAGAGTTCAGAGCCTTAAAGAATCCAAAATAGGAAGTCTAAAAAGAACTGAAGAGAGTAACTTGCTCAAAATTAGGTTATTCCCCCCCCCCCATCTGTCAGGAAGCTTGGAGGCTGGATGAAGAATGCGTGATTATAAACTACTAGAAAACATTTGTGTTTTCTCGTTAATAACTGTAGAAATACCGAAATATTTAATGAAATATTTTGTTTTAAATTCTAATTAGATATTTATTGTTTGTAATGATTTTATAATCTTGTCAAACATTTTAAAACTATTTTTTAAGTTGCTATTTTGCTCTTTAATATGTTCTAGCAAAAGGTCCTTCGCCTTTTAATAACCAATATTTGCTTCAGTGAAAATTCTGATTAAATTACAGCAGGTTGGCAGGAGGGATTCTGGGGGTTTGAGCTTTAAATTTGTTATTATTATTATTTTGTAATGTTCATTTTCTCTTAAATCCCTTTTCCTCTTTGTTTACCTCCTTCCATTTTCAAGTACAATTATGACAAGCCAACTAGAATCGAATACTTCAGTGTGTGTCCCAACAACTTAACCCAGGGAATTAATCCATGCTACCCTAAATGCTTCTCATGGTTGTCATGGGGGAAAATGAAGTTCATCACTTCTCTTGCTCAGTCTGACTGAAATCTGATGATAAGATGAGGAAAGTGCCTGTTTCTCTTTCTCTCTCTCCACTTCCTTCCTTCCTTCCCACTACTTGACAAAACATGCATCATTTTTGTTCATTGTATCATCGTTTCTGTTCATTTGCAGCTTATGATGAGTAATGTCAGCTTCGGATGCAGCGAAGAGATCAGTCATTCTATTAATCACACTTCTTCATCTATTTTTGTCTTTACCCTTTCCAATTTTGTACTAACTTTTAAATTAAATCATTGTTACTGGCAGCAAAATAAAAAATATATTAATTAACATTGGAATTTACATTATTTACATCATTCAGATTCATCTGAATCGCCAAATTCCCAATGTTTCAGCCATTGTATGCTCTAGCCTTCTTCAGGTGATTGTAATATTGAACTGAACTCTTTATTTTGTCCACCAGGGTAGATCGCTCTAGTTCTACATGCCATGCTTCTTCCAGTTGTCTTAGTTATTTCCCTTCAACTCAACAAGTTTTTGGTTCAACACTGCTGTAGCCTGGTATTGAACTCACAACTCTTTGGGTCTAGTCACTGGATCTAACCAATGTCTTATCCACTGGGCCATGTGTCCTTGAAATTCAAATCACCTGAAGAAGGCCAAAATGTTGTGGATATGGCAATGAAGATGAAGATAACAGTTTGAATAATGTAAATATTGTAAATAATCATGATACCTCATCTCAGAGATATAGACAGATAAGATTAGTATTTATGCCATTCTTATATTTGCAGGTTTCAAATCATGGAAAATTATTTTGCACCCCCTCCTTTTTTTTTTTAAAATGTTTTATTCATGATTTTAAGATATTAAGGGTTCCATTTTAATTTTTTTTTTTTTTTATTGAATTTATCCCAAGCAAGACAGCAAAGCCACTAAGACACAAGGGGTTACTGGATGTGAAAGAATTAGATAACAGAAACATTACTAAGGAGCAAGAACAATAAAAGAGTAATCAGGAAGAATAGATAACAATTAATATTGCATTTAAATTTTTGAAGATCAAAGTTAACTGAAAAGGATGGAGTTAGAAGAGAGTTCCACAAGTGAGAAGTGCAAGAAAGGAAACTGTTTATAACAATTTTAATAAAAGAAATGACACATCAAGGCTGGTTTTGTCCAGTCCTCACTGTCCAGCCATGACAGTGTTCAAAAGCAATTATGTGGCCTTGTGGTTGGTGGATTATTTTCCACCCTGCAACTCCTTTCCCCACAGATGAAACATTGCTAGCCTCTTGCTACTCTATTGTTATTACTATGGCAATGTTCAACTTAGTGACATTCTTTAGTTCCACCAATTCAAACCTTCACATCAAATCATCTCTATTCCTTTGGTAAAGAGTAAATTCCACTTGGGCAGCTTCTTCCCTAGTACTTTGTGGAAAAGATTCCTTAGAGGATGCTTCCTGGATCAGTACAAACTTAACCCCTTCTAGGGTCAACTGATATCTATCCTACATATCCTCATAATATGCATTTACTTCATTTCCCTCTCCATTATACTCATACAACACTCTCACTCAGTAACCATCTAACTGGAATGGCTCTTGTGCCTTGTATTGGGTGAATTAAAGTAAAAAGAAAACATTTTATGCCGAGGTGTTTTGTTTCTTGAGAAACTTTATCAAGACAAATGTAGAAATTTTATTGAGAAAAAATAGTTATACATACAAAAAAATGAATTGTTAAGAAAAAAATGTTATGTCTTCAAATTTGAATTAGAGAATGTTATAAAATATTCAAATATCTCTCAATGTTAAAGAAAGGCAACTACAGAGGATGCTAAGTGATATAAATTTTTGACATATTACAACAAAAGTGAAATAATATTATTGTTTTATGTTTTTTTTAAAAAGTTGAGTTAACCATTTTCCTTTCATTTTTTATTTTAGTATAGTACCCATACAATTAATGTAACTTTTTCTTTTTCTTTTTCATTTTTGGTCTTCTTTTTCTTAAACTCTTTGATGCTTTCCTTTGCCAATTCATTCAAATATTCTGTGCCCATCACCAGTTTTGCAGAGTTCATCAGACCAATATTTCAAAAGTCAAACAAAAAATATAAATTACTATTCAACTAAATAAATATCCTGTCCAAGTGTACTGCCTCTGTACCACAATAAGAGACCAATTCCATTCTTTATATAATGTAATTCTGGCCACTTGTGGAATAGACGTAGTATTAAAAAGTTAAAAATCAACGTTTAAACAGTTAAGAAAAATTAAAGCAGAGATAGTTTTTAAACTTTAAACTGATGGCTATCTTGTTGAAATGTAATAAAAATGAAAAGAAAATGATAAATTTAGTTTTTGTAATTTTAAATGACTTTTGTGCATAAACATTTGAATAAATTATTGGGTCTCATTGAAATAAATAGAAACATTTTTAAAAAGTGTTGAAATTGAAAGCTGGTATAGTATGCTTTTATTTTAAAAAAAAAAAAAAAAAAAAAAAGTATCCATTATTGGCAGTCACAATTTCAACAATATAAGACATGCAAATGACACAGTGTTGGTTATACACAGAGAAAGGAAACTACAAACTCTCTTACAGAAGATAGTTTGTAGGAAGATAAAATGCATGATTGTTAGCAAAAGGAACACAAACATGAGTCTCTCCATCTCAGAGAAGATTGTCCTGCATTCACTGCCATATTGAAGGACTGATATTATGTAGCAGCTCAGTAGTTTTTGTTTCTAACAAAATTTTCCTGTTTCTTAATAATTTTGCTTAATTTTTGGAAGGCATCTTTTGCTCTCCTAATGCACCTTTGGATTTCGGTGTCACACTTTCTGTCCTCTGTTAAAATACTTCTCAGTTATTTAAATTGTTGTACTAGATTGATTTTGGTATTTCCAATTTGTATGTTGGCTGCTTTAACAGTTGAAAAAGAAATATACTTATGATTGTGACTGTTGTAATGGAATGTCCCAGACTATATCAGTGGCTATATATAGTGAGCACAGGATATACCTGGGGGCTTGCTTTGGAAATTACTAGCCCGCCACTCAATTGCCCATCTTTCAATAGTATATTCTCATTTTTTTTACAATAAACCTCTCTTCTTTCACCTATGCACATATTGCTGTTTCTTGACTTGAGTACCACTTTTGTCTGTTTGCTAAGGATACAACAGTAACAAAAGCTGAGTGAGTAAATAATGCAAAGATATCTTCAGAAATTGGTTGGCTAGTTCGTGTTTTTAAAAAACATATGAATTCATCTCTTCTCCTCCCAGATATGGGTTAAATAGCAAGACAGGCTGGGTTTCACAGACTTGGTTGGTAAATAGTCTATTGGAGAAAGAAACGGCAGCCTACTGCGGGAAAATATTCTGCCTAGTCAATCATGGATCAAAAACGGCATGATCACCCAAGCTTGTATCAGGTATTGGCACTTAACTAACTGAAACTGTAAGAAATGTCTGACTCTCTACAATCTCTTCTTGTCCCTGATCTGCAACCCATTCACACAAATTTATTAGGTAAGTCACTCACTTTTTTTCCCCTACTCAGTTTTCTCTTAATGTGTTCTGAGACTATTACATCCTTCATCATAATGTATCCATGAAATTTCAGTTGTCACTTTCTGATTTTAAAAGAGTCTTTCTAGTTTCCATTTTGTTTAGAATTTCCTCATTGCTCAGAACTTTTACATTGTGTCACTTTAACATCCTGTAAATAAAGTTTCTAGCAATCAATATATTTGTAAAATTGCAGTCAATTTCTTCTTGTTTGTAAGTAATTTTTGTAATTCATTTCTAGCAAAAGAAACAAAACAGTCTACCAACAATGACCGCAACACATTTCCTGTTCACTACAGCAGTCCTGCTTCATTTGTCTGTCGCTCTTTTTATAGCTTGATTGACAGCCAAATTTTACATATGTTAAAAAAGACTCTCACAGGCATCTATCCAACTCCAAGATCTGTTTTAAAAGTATGATTTGTGAAGCTGCCATTTTTCCTTTTGGACAATCAGAAACACATCCAAATCTGTTTTTGTCCTGGAGGTTAGCCATTTCTAAGTGTCACACTGACTGCTGCAAAAAACGCATACAACATTGAGCTTCTTTGCCCTCTGTGGTAGTTCACTACACATTCACAATGGCCAAGTCAATAGATTCCTTACACATTATTCAGTGGTTTTGGTAAAAACATCACATTGCCAAATCTGTCAGTAACCTTGGAGTTCATATTTGTCTCTCAGGGATTTCTGGGTTTTTCCAAAGCTAAAGATGCTGCTGAAACCCCATAGGCAAGATTAATGAGAAGGAAGCTGATGGCAATCCCAAAAGAGGACATATATATATAAAAAAAATTAAGATGAGGATAAGTGTTCAGTTCCAAAGGAAGTACTATTGACCTAGGTAGGCTATGTCTTGTTAATATTAAAATGACTGAAAACTTTCCAAATAAATTTTGTTTGTAGTACTTAGTTTTTAAATTTTTAATGCACAAGCAAATTTAATCAATTATCAATGACAGGCAAGGCCCGATTATACTTTAGGCTAGTATAGGCTGCAGCTTGGGGTCACTCAAGCTTTTATAAAACAGTGATTTTAATTTTCTAGATGTTATAACTTCTAAATACTTTCAGAAACTGAAATGATTTCAATATGACAAAAATATTTGACTCTGCAGGAAACAAAGCAAGAATGTTTTATCTTTGTATTACTGTGTTTCAAGTAGATAACTTGTATTTTGTGTTTGAGATAACAAAAGGAAATAAATAAGAAAGACAAACTTGTAGGTAAGTAATGAAATGGAAGGTTAACTACACAGAAGTACACTTAACAATTGACCTAATGCTAACTCTCCTCAACTTCACTTATTTACATAAATGGATGATTCCATTCATTTATGTCCTACAGGACATCATTCTAGTGGGCACAGCCTGTTCCTCCTGGCATAAGGGACATAAGATCATCTGTGCTGTGCACGAAAGTCTCAATCTGCGTGGACTGAGTGATGTCTCACATGTAGCAATCTCGCTAGGTGTCATAAAAAGTCAGCCTTTGTTAACACCAGAGTGACTAGAAGTTACACTGCCGGTGCAACAGGAGCGAGTTTCAATAACTAAGCCACATATACTTACATATTCAATTTTAGTTCAGAATGTTTAAATGTAGAACATTTTTATAAAGCTGTGATTTTAATTTTCTAGATGTTATAACTTAAATAGCTTCATAAACTGAAATGATATCAATATGACAAGCTCATTTATTTTGATTATTTTATTGTTATAACGCAGGTTATAAAAAAATTTGTTTTATTTTTTTTTTTTATTATAGTTGTGTTGAAATATGTGCTAATTTTTAGTTTGCAATAAACAGTAAAATAGTGGTATTTCTTAAATAATATTCTTGCTGGCAAATAAAAGATGGCTATTCTAGTTTATTTATAGAATTTGGAATAAGTTTATTTTAAGTTATGTAAATGTTGCTAAAATATATCACAAGTAAAATATATTCAGGATGGGAGCTGGCAAGATAGAAAGTGGCTCCATCTGAAAGACTCCCCACAATTTTGTTAGCCTAGAGTCCCCAAAAGATCATAATGACAGGAATAGAATTTCATAAACATGTAATTGTTTCAAATTCTTTGAAAAATGAATCTAATTTCACAAGAAAATTAATAAATTTGGTATATATTTAACTCAACTCTCTAAGTTCTTGTTTACCTCAGATGTAGGCAGGTATTGAACTCACAACTCTTCAAGGACACATGGCCCAGTGAATAAAAGAATTGGTTGAATTCAGTGACTTGACCCAAAGAGTTCAATATCTGGCTAGAGCTGAGGTGAACAAAACTTGGAGAGTTGAGTTAAAGGGAGATAATTGATACTGAGGCATCTGGAAGAGGCATGTCATGTTGAACTAGAACAATCTACCCCAGTGGACAAAATAAAGGGTTCAGGTTTAAATTCCAATCACCTGAAGAAGGCCAGGATGTACAACAGTTGAAATGTTGTAAATTATAGCAACGAAGATGAGGGCAACAGTCTAAATAATGAAAATAGTGTAAATAAGAAAAAAAAGAAAGCAGCAATAATAAAAAGAAAACAGCAACCAGCGAGTAAATCCAAGCTCTCCCAGCTGGTATTCCAACCTAGAGTCATTCCTTCTTGAATTCTGTCTCAAAATCGCACTAACAGACTTTTCCAGCCGCCAACCGTGAACGTTACTCAAAGAACCACCCCATTGGGAAAAATTAGTTGCTTTTATATTTGTCCATATACCCATAATCCCTAGCATCTTCATGTGATCCCATAATTCATTGCATCCCTATCCCATAATGCATTGCATCTTTATTGCATAAAAATGCAATGCAAGTCCCCCCTCATTCTTTTACGTTATCTGGCTGAGGACGGATTACGGCAGAGCGGTAAGTGCTTTTTTCTCCCTCATTTCAATTGCAGTAGCTTTACATGCTAAGCAAATACGGCCTCTTTTTTGGCTGGGACAAGGCAAGTCGCAACCAGTTGTGCTCGTCCCAGGTTCTGTCTCATCATTTCTGCCACATATCATGAGAAAGAAATAAGAGAGTGTCAAACAGTTATGTAATATCAATTCTAATTCACAGTGAATGCAGGATAATTTCGTCAGAGATGATACAAAGAGTAAGGCAACAGAGATGTGGTTCTAAAAAAATGATGCTGTGAATATGATAGTATTCTCTTTAGAACTTCTTTGTTGCTCACATGTTCAGTCTATGGTATACAAGGTATTTGTCTGTAGAAGCACATCACTTTTGCTTCAATTTCCTTGTCCAACATTCTCTGCCATACAGGAAGATAAAAATAACAGCAAATTAAAACGTTTATTTGTTTCTGAAATTTTTGTATGTCCTTATACTTTAATTTCTGGAAGATATCTTTTATTATTCTCACAGGTCTTTGGATTTGTCACACTTTCCATTGTCTGTTACTATACTAAGCTAGTTAAAGTTCAATACCTGCTTGATTCTGATATTTCCAATTCAAAACTCACACTTTGGCTGCCTCTCTTGGTGAATGATGCAAACCTATTTCTTAGAACAAGTATTTTCAGCTACTCGGAAATAGCCTTCTTTAAGAGAGCAAGACGTGTTCTTTGCAATAGTTTCCTTTAAGAGAGCGAGACGTGTTCTTTGCAATAGTTTCCTTTAAGAGAGCGAGACGTGTTCTGCATGACAGCCTCCTTCAAGAGAGCGAGACGTGTTCTGCATGACAGCCTCCTTCAAGAGAGCGAGACGTGTTCTGCATGACAGCCTCCTTCAAGAGAGCGAGACGTGTTCTGCATGACAGCCTCCTTCAAGAGAGCGAGACGTGTTCTGCATGACAGCCTCCTTCAAGAGAGCGAGACGTGTTCTGCATGACAGCCTCCTTCAAGAGAGCGAGACGTGTTCTGCATGACAGCCTCCTTCAAGAGAGCGAGACGTGTTCTGCATGACAGCCTCCTTCAAGAGAGCGAGACGTGTTCTGCATGACAGCCTCCTTCAAGAGAGCGAGACGTGTTCTGCATGACAGCCTCCTTCAAGAGAGCGAGACGTGTTCTGCATGACAGCCTCCTTCAAGAGAGCGAGACGTGTTCTGCATGACAGCCTCCTTCAAGAGAGCGAGACGTGTTCTGCATGACAGCCTCCTTCAAGAGAGCGAGACGTGTTCTGCATGACAGCCTCCTTCAAGAGAGCGAGACGTGTTCTGCATGACAGCCTCCTTCAAGAGAGCGAGACGTGTTCTGCATGACAGCCTCCTTCAAGAGAGCGAGACGTGTTCTGCATGACAGCCTCCTTCAAGAGAGCGAGACGTGTTCTGCATGACAGCCTCCTTCAAGAGAGCGAGACGTGTTCTGCATGACAGCCTCCTTCAAGAGAGCGAGACACGTTCTTTGCAACAGCCTCCTTCAAGAGAGCGAGACACGTTCTTTGCAACAGCCTCCTTCAAGAGAGGGAGACACGTTCTTTGCAACAGCCTCCTTCAAGAGAGGGAGACACGTTCTTTGCAACAGCCTCCTTCAAGAGAGGGAGACACGTTCTTTGCAACAGCCTCCTTCAAGAGAGGGAGACACGTTCTTTGCAACAGCCTCCTTCAAGAGAGGGAGACACGTTCTTTGCAACAGCCTCCTTCAAGAGAGGGAGACACGTTCTTTGCAACAGCCTCCTTCAAGAGAGGGAGACACGTTCTTTGCAACAGCCTCCTTCAAGAGAGGGAGACACGTTCTTTGCAACAGCCTCCTTCAAGAGAGGGAGACACGTTCTTTGCAACAGCCTCCTTCAAGAGAGGGAGACACGTTCTTTGCAACAGCCTCCTTCAAGAGAGGGAGACACGTTATTCGTGACAGCCTCCTTTAAGAGAATAAGACATGTTCTTCACAACAGACTCTTTCAAGAGAGCGAGACGTTATTCTTGACAGCCTCCTTTAAGAGAGTAAGACATGTTCTCAGTGACAGCCTTCTTTAAGCGAGTGAGATGTGTACTTTGCGACAGCCTTCTTTAAGAGAGAAAAATTTGTTCTTTGCAATATTTTTCTTTAAGAGAGTGAAAGATTTTAAATTATAATGAAACAGCCAAGTGTTGCTTAATCCACTGAGAATTTGGCCTAAAAGTCTGAACAATGTTATTTGATTACATTATCTTTGATAAAGAGATGGTATGAAGACAGAAAATTATGGCTAAGAAAGAACAGTGTTTCTCAGAAATCTGTGAGAAAAAGAGAAAATTCAACAAGGTTGAAATCTTTCACCCCGTTTTTTTTTTTTTTCTTTTTTTTTTCTTGCCAGGAAAGAATAAGGAATGAATATGTCATTGTCCTTGCTCATTGGCTTCTTAATCTTTAACTCATTAAAAAATAACTTCTTAAAGTAAAATTGGTTAGAAAATCAATTAATTTTAAAAATAGATATTACTGTGCTCTTCCATATTTATTGATCAAGTTTTAATAACTCCCCCAAATTAAATTCAAACTATCATTATCTAAACTGTCAGCTGTGTGAATCCATTTTCTAAGATCATTGGTTAAAAATTGCTTTGAGCAAGTGAAGCGTGTGGATCTTGGCAAAGACCATTATCCTTTGAACATTGTGGACTGCTGCTACAGAAAGATCAATGAACTGTACTGAATAGCAAAAATCACATTTTGAGGACTATCAACAAGCTGCAACAACTAAAATGAATAACACATGAAACTTAAAGTGAGAATAATGACATAATCAAGATGTTGATATTACACACTACTTTAAACAAAAGGTTAGGAAGGAAACCACTATCGCTACTGGAAGGAGCAATAGCAGTTACTGGATTTGAGAAACCTATTGTTATGAAAAATTGTTTATTTAAACTATTTAATATATTGTTTATTGGAACAGTTGATAAAACATCAATCAATTGCCAAATGATTCAAACTTTATAAAATGGTAAATAATAAGGATTTCCTTATAGTTGGTTCACATATGTTGATAATTTAGTAAATGTTTATAAATTTATGAATAAAAATTGTTTTCATATTTCTTTATAAATTAGTAACTGATAGATATTTCATTGTGTTAGTTTTGATTATCAACAGCAGCAACAACTAAAAAAGATAGCACATGAAACTTGAAAAAAAAAATAACAACATAATTAAGATGTTGATGTTCCACACTACATCAAATAAAAGGTTAGGAAGGAAACACCCATCAATGCTGGAAAGAGCAACAACAGTTAATGGGCTTGAGAAACCTATTTCCTTGGAAAATTGTTTTAAGAGAGAGATTTGATAAATTTCAACCAAAAGCAAAGACTGGATATTACATATAACTCAGAGAGAAAATAATAACGTAATTAAGATGTTGATGTTCCACACTACATCAAATAAAAGGTTAGGAAGGAAACCCCCATCAGTACCAGAAAGAGCAACAACAATTAATGGGCTTGAGAAAGCTATTTCCTTGGAAAGTTGTTTTAAAAAGATTTGATAAATTTCAACTGAAAGTTGTACTGGCTGCTAGGCCAATGAATCCCAAATGTTTCCTTGGAAGGAAAAAGCTAATATTACAATTACCAAGAATAAGTTTGAATGCTGAGAGACACAATACACACAGTTTTTCATGAAATAAGATAAGATACTAAATTAATATTACAAATCTATACATGGCCTCCTTATTACCAAATATGTTAAATGACAGACACACACAGACAGAAAGTAATAAAGAAACTGAACATAGAATAAGCTGTGCTAGGGTTATTTCACACAACACCACAAGTTGCTACAAAACCAAAACATTAACCAAAGATGTTGACTTTCCATACTACTTCAAACAAAAGGTTAGGAAGGAAACACCCATCAGTACTAGAAAAGGCTATAACTTCTACTGGGCTTGAGAAACCTAATTACCTGAAAAATTGCTTTAAGAGAAATATTTTATAAATTTCAACTGAAAGTTGTATTGGCTGCTTGGCCAATGAGTCCCAAATGTTTCCTTGGAAGGAAACAGCTAAGATTACCATAAATCTTAAACGCAGTTTAAACTCCAAAAATGTAAACAGAGATAATTGTAATTTGCCTAATTAGCAACTGCTTAAAAATTCACAATATAATGCACCAAATATAAGAGTCTAGAGGTTTCATAAGAATAATTGAAATGATAATATTGAAATGTGCGCACTCATATTTCAACCAAATTTGAATCAGTTAATTAAGTTGATATATCCAAAACAATTTTAATGAGTACATTGCCCATTTGTGGGTAGTTGAATGACAAAATGAAAAAGTCTTATGTGACATGTTTCATCCATCAAAAAGACATCTTCAGACTAAATGTTTTTATTTATGGGATTATATATATGTAAGGGAAGGGAATCAAAATATAAATGAATCTTGGTTATCATCACACATTGGGAAAAATGCTGAAAATGCAGGAACCCTTAATATTTAAATTTCTTGTATCCAATGTGTCTAGCTGATCTTGTTCTGCTTCTTACCACTTCTGTTTAAACAAAAAAAAACAAAATGCTGTTGTTTATACATATTGTAATAGCAGTAGTTTTTAAGTTGACATGCTGCATGACATACCAGATGTTTAAAAAGTTAAGCATCCCTGCATTTTCAGTGTTTCTCTTAATGCATATTTGCACATCTACTAAAAAAAATGAAACTTCCCCATCATGCAACAGATGTCAAGTACAGTTGAACATATTACCAACATCTCAGTCAAACCCAAATAAAATTTTATTGAGCAAACAATGCAAAAATCTTTTCAAAACACTAAAGCAGAAAACTTTAAAAAGGATATCCCCTTTATACCAACATCTAAAACTATAAAAACTCCCAATAAGACTAAAAATAAAAACTTTAACCCATTACCTGCCATGAGCACCATTTGGGGATCTGTTAAAATTAAACTCACACGTTATTCCTTGTATTTACATTAAATTGCTTACATACATTTCATTTGCAAAGGTATATTTTACAACACTTAGCCTTTAAAGCTTTTATTAGTAGCCGTAAGAAGACACTTTCTGTTGTAAATTTACATTTCACAAGTAGAAAAATAATGACTAATTTGAAAAGTATTTTTTTTATTATTTCTAATGAATATTATTTTTTGATGTTTTATACACATATATATTTGTTGTTCTAGTTTCTATAAAATGACAATGGTAACTACTGAAATTAAACATAAGGAATAAATAAACTTCTAAGATATCTGTCTGGGCCAAAAATGCACATTAAAAAAAAAATTGGCAGTTAATGGGTTAATATATTTTGAAAGCTGGAAAAAAGGTAAAAGAAGCCTTAAGACTTCCTTCTCTACAAAAATAACAATGAAAACTGTAATAACCAACTTATATTAGAAACTGAATACAAAACAACTTCTGTCTGAATTTCTGGGATGAGGAGTTACCATTATTTACTTCATTTCAGTTTGGAATTCCTTGTTGGTTATCTGAATTGATATACACCTTATGAAAGTCAGAGGAAACAATGGTTGAAACATTGTCATAACAACAACAAAGATGAGGACAGTAGTTTGCATGTAAATAACTTGCATTAGAAACTAGCATCTCTAATAACTAATAAAAACAAATTTAAAAAAAAGCTTTTACCAACTAACCTGTATCCCATAACTATCACTGATCCAAATATAACATCAAGTTATACCCATACAATGTGATAGGTTCTGTTCTAGCATCTTGTCTACAGTCACTTTCTCACAGATGTGATGTGGCTTCCCTCTGTCTTTTCTACAAATATTTTCATGGCAACTGCTCTGACAAGCTACTTTCACTGTTACCCCAATAGCATGAATTTAAGCATGCTACTAGGTTGGCAACTCAGTCCCACCCTTTCACTGTCAAAACAGTTAAGTGTAATTGTCTATTCTACTCGAACAGCTTCTTCTCTTGCACTTCCTGACAGTGGAACTCCCTTCCTCCTACTTGTTTCCCTGATAGCTATAATCTTCAAATATTCAAATGTAATGTTAATTGTGACCTCTAACCCTGGGCTGGTTACAGCACCATTTGTGACACTCTAACCTTTGGCTGGTTTAGGTGAAAACCTAGTTTACCACAGAACCATTTGTGACACTAACCCCTTTGGTTGTCTTGGTCGTGGTCATTGTCTTGGTCGCGGTCGATGTCTGGTTAGATTCGATATCAGCTTTGTCGTTCTCAGCTCGCCTCGAACATCCGGTTACCAAAGTAACTGCTTTGATCTCTAGTCTAAACTAACCACGTTGTGATTTGATCTTAGGTAGATGAAATCAACCAGGTGTCGGGCCGTAGTTCAAGCTGAATCCGGGGTTAAGGTGATACCGCACAAGTGTATATAAAAGAAAAATAATGAAATAAACTCACGAGGTTCAAATGTGTTGAGAAAAAACAAGTATCTTTATATCTGTCTGCTGAATACAGGAGTGCGTCTTTCTCCCAGCCTACTTCTATGGATTCATGACACTTTTGCGTTTCTTAAGCGAGTCTTGATATCTTAAGTTGTTTTTCAATAAACTGCTTTTTGGTATTATCAGTTGATATTCATTAAAAATTGCTTTGGTGGTGTAAGCCTAAGTTATTCTTCATTAAAAATTGCTTTTGGTTAGAAGTCTAAGTTGGAAGGTGTGGAAATCTTTCGGTCAGCTCCTGCGAGGCTGGTCTCCGAGCCCAACAGCTCTCTGTTGATCTGTCTCCGATCTCCAACCCAACTCTACTCTGAAGGCCCGGGGGACGTTCGTTTATATGGACGTTGACCAAAACCTGGTGTGGGGCTGGACGTGGTTTGGGTTCTTCGATAATTCCAAATCCCCAATAAGGATTCTCTTTGTCTTCGGACAGGAAAATTTATCACTTCTAGAAGTCAATTACTTTCTGTTTTAGAGGGGTTCTCCCCCTTCTGTGAGGAGAGGTTGGAGGAGAATTATCCTACTAAACTCTTCCTTTCTCATATTGGTATCTCATACCAATCCCTTCAGTGGGCATCAACAAGTTTCCCTTCTTTCTCATACATTCACCTCCGCCTATCACTCATGCTTCCACTATGGCCAATGATCTCTTGGCAGCATGGATGTGGCTAGACTGGTATTAGTTTACATTATCACCCAAAGAAAAAAATTATCTTCCATTTTCTTTCTTTCTTTTCTATCGGCCAGAATTTTTATGAATCGCACATTGCGGCCATTAATTTTTTATCTTATCCTGGGTCACCTTGAATTCATTAGCGGAATTCTCCGCCGACTCATTAATTACCACAGTCAACTTTTAACTGGGTTGTTGTTTCCACCTGAAGACCAAATCTCTTTGTCTTTCTCGTCTCAATATTATTGCATTTCCAGATGCCCGTTCTCGCTAACAGAAAGTCTGTCGTTAACAGTTTGAACTGGCAGTAACAATGACCATATCATGGTCTGTATTCATACGGCTGGCTTTCTTCGTCAGAATCCAAGATAACCAAATTTCGATTACTTTGGCCCACATGCAGCTGAACGAATCAAAATTTTTATTATTGCTATGTGTGTGGTGAAATTGTTATTCTTTACCTGTATTCTGTCTCCCTTGGTGTGTCACTCTCTTATCATGACATTAATTAATTCCGACAGAATCTGAAACCGGTTTCTCTTACGAATTTTCTGTCTTCTGCAAAAAAATATCTTTCTTTGTAAGTGAAAATAAAATCTTTACCCATTTTTCTTTTGTTAAAAAAAATAATGTCACCCAGTATGTCTTTTGTTATAGCTCTTTCTTGCCTTAAGTATTTCTCATTTTTAATTTCCATGCTTAATTAGTTAGCCAATTACCATAGCTAAATAGTGTCACATAATCAACATCTTCGGTTACCTTGATCTTGATCACCGTCCTTCTCTATATCCTTTACTCAAACATCTTTTTTATTGTTGCTCTGATTATCTGTAACCCCTTGCATGCTAGTGGCACTCCTACTTTGCTTGGGGTGAAATGCTTAGGGAAAAAAACATGTTATAACTGTTGATGGATTGTTAAGCAGAAGCAAAGCCAAATCAAAAATTTAATGTAATAAGCTCAATAACCTTCTAAGAAAAACCTTCCTTTACATCAGGTCACAAGTAAAAACTCCTGTAAAAGGTTTTGTATCAAACAACAAATCAAGAAAACTGGAAATAATAATAATCTTTCAAAATGTTTGATAAACTAAGTAAATGCAAGGACCTTGATAAAGAAATCAGTCGAATGTGACATCATTATCAGTTGTTATTGAAGCACTGGGAATGATATCAAAAGGAACAAATATGTGATTCAAATTCATAGTCACTCCAAAATATGGAAGCTGAAAAAAATCATAATCATGGACACTTCTCACACATTGTGTAAATCACTCTCCATGCAATAACCACAATTGCATTTTTTTTTCTCTCTAATTCTATGGTATCGCATTTGTTTGCATCTTCTGCTACAAAGAAAAAAAAAACAAAAAAAAACCTTTTTCTTCCTTGAAGTCTCTGGTTGAAATTTGAAAGCAACTCATACTACACAAAGCAAAGCTATAATGAAAAAAGGTAAATGGTACAACCACTCGAATCAGAGGATACCAGTCTACTAGGGCAGCAAGCTATTCCCCATTGCAAATGCCTGCTCAGACACATTTGTGTTTGTTCAACACCCACCTGTGGTTTATAATGCAACTATGCTGAGCAGACCGTAGTTACAGTTTCTGGGAGAGAGAGTGTGTTATCTAGCATGATCAACACTCTGAACAAGGCAGGCATGCTTAAACCCTCAGTCAGGCACAAAGCCATAATAATAATAATAATAATAAAGCATTAATAGTTCCAGTCATATTTGGAACCCTGAGTTTGAGTAGAATAGGCTCATTGAAGGTATCCCTGGTAAGTCATGTTTTCAGGGAATACAAAAAAATTGTTCTTACAAGCACAGTTCAAACATTACAAACATGATTTATTTATGTTAAATTTGTATTTATTTTTCTTTTTAAATATACTGAGGACATGAATATACAACAATAACAACAAATAATAATAAATAACAAATAAATAATAATGATAAATAATAATAAACAATTTATTTAAAGTCAAAGCCTATTTCAGATAGTAGGAAATCATTTACAGCACCCAGTGTTCCCAAGCGCGCCACCATCTATGTACTAATCATGATTGGAGGTAATAGGAGAGCATCATGGCTGGATGCTGAAACAGATTCTTTTTAAGTTTGATAGCTTAGGCAACCAATCATATTTCAGTCATATTTAGATACTTGGGGACACACTCAATCGGAGACTAACTGATTGGTCTGCATTACCTGATCTGAAAGTATTTCTATCTGGGCCACACATGCAAGGATATGTGCTGCGTTAATCAAAATTTGTCTTGATATCATGCATAGCTGACAAAAAATGCATGTGATTAGTATACACTTATGATGGGTATCCACTAGTGTCAATTTGTTGGCATGTAACTTTCTCAATAATAATAATAATAGGTGGAGCCTTGAGAAACTAAGTAGACACAAGGACATTGATAAAGAAATCAGTAGAATGTGGCATCTGAAGACAACAATTATTATTATTATTGAGGCTATGGGAATGATATCAAAAGGAACAAACAAATATGTGGATCATATTCCTAGTAGTCCTAAAATATGGGAATTGCAAAAAATCATACTCATGGTGTGGAGTGAGTAGCCATGGTCAAATCCAAAATAAGTAATAGAACTGTCCAACAGACAGATTTGACAAAGTTTGCAATAAACAATAACAAGAACAGAAAATATATTAAAAAATTTCACAAGCTAAGAATTGGGGTTGACACACAAAAGCAAGTTTAGACAAGCGAATGTAGTGTTCTGATTTCAAGACAAGACAGACTGGGACTAAGTTGGATGAAACCAAGAACTGGGCTATTTTATTGGCTATGAAAAAAATCCCAGTTCGTTTCTGCCTACAAAATGTGGAGGGGGAAGTATTTTGTAGTCATTCTCAGTGGAGATTGGAATGGGTACTTCTCACATCTTGTATAGATTTTCTCTCTATATAGCGACCACAACTACAGTTTTCTTTCTCTCTCTGATTGCAGGACAACTTATCTTCCGATACAAAAAACTTGTTGTCTCTTTAAGTTGAGCCTTGGAGGAAACTCATACTACACAAAACAAAGGCAAAAAAAATAAAAAATAAAAAACAAGAATTGATTATCTGGAGAAATTGATTTGGCAAAATGGAAATGGTTGAGAACAACTAAGATTAGGATAAGAACACAGTTATTATGTACACAATTTTTGAAAACTCAAGGCAATGGCTATTTTACTCACAAACTGAATAGAAAAATAAAATTCATAAAGCAGAATTAATTTCAGTAAATAAATTATAGCTGAAGAAAACTGAAATGAAGGAAGCAGTTTCAAAGTAAGTGCATTTACATATATTATTGTTTCATGATTGCCTGAACCAGGCAGGATGATCTAGCTTATCAGTAATGATAAAGATATATACTATAGACATCATAAAGATACTTTTATAAATAATGAGATTTGGGAAATTTGAGAAGGTAAGGTCAGAATTATTATAGTTGATCCATGATTAACATGTGAGTTTCCTTATGATTGCATAAGAGCATTTCCAATATCTCTTCTTCTCTCAGACACAGTTTTAAATAAGTCTATTACATATAATAAGAAAGAAAAAATAATCTCAGATAATTGTCAGAAGAGTTGAACATCTCTTGGTTAAAACTTGTGGCTTTCTTTTTTTTTGTAGGAGAAGGAATCATTTCTTTTGTATAAGAAAAAAGCAATTTCAGAAACAGAACTAAATAAATCTATTTTATGAAATGAAGATTTTTTTCTTTAATCACAATAAAAAAGAAATAGAACAAAATTAATTCATTAAAATGGTACTGCATGTTCTTGATGAATGAAATTCATATAAAACTTATGATACACTGAAATAAAAGAAAAATGTAAAAGAAATGGCAATATATTCAAATCTGGTTCTTAGTATTTGAGAAAGGGAAAATATATTCACTAAAAGGAAAGAAAAAAGAGAGTAGGGGGAATAATGATATAAGGATTAAACACCAATGATAAGAATATACCGTAGATATTTTGTCTGTATATTTTTATAAATATTGACTATTGCTGTTAGTGATCTGGTTAATGATATGTAAACAGTCAGCTCTATGTAAGTGCCTTTTCAGATCAATGGCTAAAAATGGCTTCAATCAACTGAAGCCTGAAGATCTTGATGAAGATCATCCTTCTTCAAACACTTTGGACTGGTGCTACAGAATCACAAAGAACTGTACCAGATAATAGAAATTACATCACTTGAGGACTTGCAACAGCAACTAAAATATATAGCACATGTAACTCAAAGAGAAAATAATGGCATAAGCAACAAGTTGATGTTCTATACTCCTTCAAATAAAAGGTTTTGAAGAGAACCCCCATCAATACTGGAAAGAGGGATAACAGCTAATGGACTTGAGAAACCTATCTTCTTGAAAAACACTTTTAAGCAATTTCAACTGATAGTAGTACTGGCTGCTCAGGTAATGAATTTGAAAGTAACTTTGAAGTCATAAAAGATAACAGAGATTGTTTTTGAAGACTAACAATTGCTGGGAAATGACTGATAAAAATATGACAATAAAATAAGTTTTAAAGTTACTTAAAATCATAGAGAAAAAAAAAAAAAAAAAAAACTAATGTTTTGGAAACCAAATACACTAAATATATAAGTAACATTTTAATCTACATTGCATTGGGAACCCTCCTATTATTGACAGCCAATATCTTTTTAACTTAAGAATTAATATAGGTATTTTTTTAGGATGACTGATTGACAGATTTATTTTTAGTGGTTATCAACCCTTTGCAGGTTATTTAAAGCCAGAAAATATTTTTAGATTGTAAAAAGGTTTTTTTGAGATAATAGTTTAGTGATAAAAG
This sequence comes from Acanthosepion lycidas, assembly GCA_963932145.1. Lineage (NCBI taxonomy): Eukaryota > Metazoa > Mollusca > Cephalopoda > Sepiida > Sepiidae > Acanthosepion > Acanthosepion lycidas. Next base: position 8,417,325 of record OZ010608.1, on the reverse strand, counting down.
TTTTACTAATTAATTAATCCATAGCTGAGGGAGAATAGATGGATTCATACCTTTCTCAAGAGGTATGAATCATTATATTCACATGTGAATATAATGAACCCAATGGGAATTGGAACTCAATTCAAGCTATTATCCATGACACCATCTGCACATCCAAACTTACAACACCTAGCATTCCCAAGCAGTCATCCATCTATGTACTGATCAGGTTTTACATTATTTAACTGGTGTTTCAATGTGAGATAGCCATAAGCCTTTTCAGGATGAACATCTTCACTTATTCACCCCAAGTAAGGTGATAATGTCACTAACACACAAGTGGCTACTGGGAATGAAAGTAAAAGACTTTAAAAGGAACTGGAAAACCAATCCTAAACAAGAAACAAAGATAAACCTCTTCTCCTGTTCTAAAGACCAGCAGGAAGTTTGAACCGGATGATAGGCAAATGTATCTACTCCTTTTTAGGGAAAAAAAATAAATAGTAAATAAAATTTCAGTGTTTATATGGAAATGTTAGAAATATAGAGTTAAAGTAGACTTTAGAAGAAACTGAAAAAAACAATCTTAAACAGAAAAAAGGGATAAACCTCTACTCCTGTTTAAAAGACCAGGTAGGAGTGTGAACCTAAAAATAATAAACATTAAATAAAATTTCAGAATTTAGACGGAGACGTTAGAAGCATAGAGTTGAAGTAAACTTTAAACGGAACCAAAAATTAAATCTTAAACAGGAAATAAGGGGTAAATCGTTATGCCTGTTCAAAAGACTGGGGAGCAGCACAAACTGAACAATAGGCAAACATTTTTTTTTTATCATTTTACCCCAAGCAAGGCAATAAAGTTACTAGGACACAAGGGATTACTGAGTGTTAGAGAATATGAAAAAATATACTATTAAGGAGGGAATATAATAAAAGAACAAGAATTAAGAAGACAGAAGATAATGCTTGACATTGCATTTAAATTATTGAAGATCAAAGTTGACTGGGAAGCAAGAAGCTGAAAGAGAATTCCATAAACAAGACGCACCTTAAAAGAAACTGTTATGGTTACATTTAGCCATTTCAACTGCAAAATGATGAAACCTTGCCATCAATCCAACATTATACACATAAATTCATAAAGTCTTGGTACCATAGCAAAGAGCTCATCCGAACAATTACCATGAAAGTATTTATAGAAAAGGCACAGGGAAGCTATGTTATGGCAGTAGGAAAGAGATTGAAGCCTAGATGCCATGTTAGGATCAATGACATTGCAAATTCTTCTTTGGATTAAGTTTTACACTTTTGTTTAATAATCTAACCTAATCCTTTAATAAAAGAAATTGTCTGTTGTGAATAGGAAAGTACTTTGAGGTATTTATGAAATCATGTTAAAGGACTTTGAGATAAGATTATTTTCACTATTTACATTATTTGGACTATTGTCCTATCTTTGTCACCATATTTATTACGTTTCGGCTGTTGTATGCTCTGGCCTTCTTCTTTATCTACTGGGGTAGACTGTTCTAGTTCCATGTGCCATGTTTAACGGATGTCAGTTAGTTCGACATTCAAACTAACTGAAGAAGGCCGGGGCATACAACAGCTGAAATGTTGTAATAGATATGGCAACAAAGATGAGGACAATAGTTCAAATAATGTTAATAGTGTACATAATACCTCATCTCAGAAATATAGACAGATACTGAAGATTATTTTCCTATAACAAAAGAGTACTGATAATTCCCATTTGTATAAGTACATATAATACAAAACTACAGAATAAGTAAAACAAACAATAATGGAATGGAAGACAAATGGCAGACTAACCAACCTAACAATGGTTCTTTTTTTTACATACATACTGCTACCACCTTATAGTGACATTGGTAATACATATGACTTCATGAAAAATTCATATATTTGGAGGAGTGGAGAATTAGTCAAATAGTAGTGAACATTGATTGGATTGAAATTTTTCAACTGAAGGCATGCATATTTATGAGGCATGCTGACTTCTGTGCTGTGTCACTTCAGGATGTGGGTAGTCATGTCTCTCCACAATTCCTGTCCTTTGTCGCCCTTAGTAAATTTTGTCTTTTTGCTCTCTTAAACCCTGTTCTGCCAACCATTTACACAAGCTCACTAGGTAGGTTAGGCACTGTTTTACTCTTTTCCTTTTTGTTTCCATTTTCTCTAAAACTTTGTGGTTGCTCATGTACTCAGTCCGTGGTATTCTCAGCATGCTTCTGTAGAACCACATTTCTGTTTCTTCATCAGCATTTACTGCCATATAAGAGAGCTAATATTACACAACATTTAAGCACTATTTTCTAATTAAATTTTCCTGTTTCTTAATATTAGGTTGGTGCAAAAATAATTTCGTTTTCTCACATAGTAACATATGTTAGAAAACGAAATTATTTTTGCATCAACCTAATACTTTGCTTTATTCTCTTGTTTTTTAATACTTTGGTTTGATTTTGGAAGGCATCTTTCGCTATCCCAATGCATCTTCGGATTTCAATGTTACATTTTCCATCCTCTGTTAAAAAAAGTTTCTAGATATTTGAATTTTTGCACCTGTTTAATTTTGGTATCTTCAATTTGTAATTCACATGTTGGGTTGCCTTAACAGTTGAAAAAGAGATGTACTTATGTTTGTAACAAAAGATGAGTGGGTGAATAATGCAAAGTTATTGTCAGAAATTGGTTGACTAAAGAGTTTGTGTTTTAAAAAAAAAAAGGAGAGCACCCTTAAGTAATATAACCAATGTAAGATTTACTGCTCTGTTTATGGGTTTGTATATCATTAAAAGTTACTTTATTGCTTTCATGTCTCACTGGAAGATATACTGGGTTTATCCACAAGTATGTACACATACATATATGTGTGATAAAAATATAGTTTTAAGGTATGCTATATTTATGGGTTAAAGTGCTCAATATCAGTGATAGAGCATATGCAAATATGAAAGTGGACATTGAAGTCAAAACCCAGCTATGACAGTGTTTCATGCTTAAACGCAATCTTCAGGCTACACTGTCACAGCTGAGTGTTGACCTCAAAGTTTACTTTTATATATATATATATATATATATATATATATATATATATATATATATATATATCCCACACAGAGTGCTCATGTTAATAAAATAGTGCTCAATGTAATATAACAGAGCTGTTAGGTATATATTAATAAATATACATATTATCCCTCACTGGTAGTACTATTGGGAGTTTAATACACAACACAATCTTCAGGTGCTGAGTATAGACTGACTGTTATGTAATCTAAATTTTAATAAAAATGTTGGTGCAGCCCATATATTATTCAGAGATTACAGAGTTTTATTTTAAAAGTATATTTTGCATTTAAAATAGATGTGATTTTTATTCTCTCTCCCTCTATATATATCCTTAAAGTCAGTCTTCAGGAATATATATATATATATATATATAATAAAAATCACATCTGACTAATTGCTTATATGACATCACCTTGAGTGACTTGAAATTGATTCCATCAAACAGAAGGTTGGAATTAAAAACTAGTAGCATAACTACATACAACAATCTTTGAAAGCAAATGGAGCAACATTCAAAAGTACTTGCGTAAAAAATATCAAATAAAAAGTTAATATGAATTTTGGAAAATTTAACAATAAAAAAAAACAACTACTTTGTAAATTTGAAAGATTTAATAAAAAAAAAAATGATAGAACTTGTCCATATTATTTAACAAAACATGTTTGAGAGAATACTTGCTGCCAAAGTATATATACAGGGTGTTTCAAAAAGAATATGCCAAAATCATCACGTGATGTGTCAAAAACGAAAAAAATTACAAACCTCTAGCATGAACACATGTGTTGTATATACATTCAAGTTTCATTTCATGTTTTATAAGGGCTCAATGTGGCCACCCCTGGCAACGCGGACAACATCAAGCCGATATGAGAATTTCTCCCAAACGCGCCTCAGCATGTCACAGTCCACCATGTTGATTACAGCTGTTATTCGATCTTTCAAGTCATTGATGCTTGCTGAAAGTGCTGGAACATAAACTTGGTCTTTAACATACCCCCACAAGAAAAAGTCACACACAGTGAGGTCCGGGGATCTGGCAGGCCAAGCACAGAGAGCAAGGGTCTTTAGCACCTCTCCTCCCAATCCATCGCCGAGACATGTTTTCATTCAGATAAGTACTAACCCCGAGATGCCAATGGGGTGGTGCTCCATCTTGCTGAAAAATGAAGTCATTCGAATCTGCTTGCAGTAAAGTGAATAGCCAGTTTTGGGTGCTCTGTTTCCCAAATGCACACATTGTGACGATTGACTGTGCCTCTCAAATGGAAATTCGCTTTGTCACTAAAAACTAAACGTGAAAAGAGAGTTTCATCACCTTCCTCCATCTCCAGCATTGACTCACAGAATGTCCTCTGCATCACCTTGTCATAATTAGTAAGTGCTTGGACGAGGCTTAGTTTGTATGGTTTCATGTGTAATCGTCTCTTTAACACATGCCAGACAGAGGTATGAGGGATGGCAAGCTGAAGACTTGCTCGACGTACGGACTTACGTGGGCTGCTCTCAAATGCATCATGAATCCTCTCCACTTGCTCCTCTGTAACACGTGGTCTTCCAGGACTCTTTCCTTTGCACAGGCACCCACTCTCTTTAAATTGTTTAACCCACCGTCGAATGCTCTCACGATGGGGCGGATCAATGTCGAATTCTGTTCTGAAAGCACGCTGCACCGTGACAATCGCGTTTGGTTTCGCGAACTCAAGCACGCATAATGCCTTCTGCTGAGGAGTCGCCATTTTGATTGATCTTCCCACAATTCAGCTGCAACAGAAGCGGTGAAACTGACACCTAATCAAACTTTCATAAGTACTCTATCAAATAACCACTGATTCAGTCCACTACAATGCTATAGACCTGAAAAAACAGCGTAATGATTTTGGCGTATTCTTTTTGAAACACCCTGTATATATATATATATATATATAAAGCTGGTGAAAGATTAATAATATTTATTATACATTAGTTTTTTTAACTCTCAAATTTCAAAAGCTTTTGTTAAATTCAACCAACAAGGTCTAATTTTTTTTTACTATAGTTTCCTATTTTCAAATAAGTTGTACATAAACATCAAAATTATTTATAAACAGTACAAAATTCATGTTTTGTGCTACTTTCGCTCAAGTACTTTTGACTGTCTCAGTCATTGTCAAGAACAAGATATTGTCAGTAAGATTTTTTTGAATTCTAATATTCAAATATATGCATATTGTATAACTTACATCACATGTAATACCGTTTAACAGAGTTTGAGTTTTTCTTTTAAAATAATGTTCACTCTGTACAGGGCTCAAGAGCCACTTGAGGTAGAGGGTTGCAGAGTAAGAGATAAGAGGAACAGTGGATGGGGATATGTGTGGAAGATAATGGTTAACCTTAGACTTCAACAGGTTAAAATTATAGTGATTGGGGAAACAATTGATTTGGTTTGTGAGAAGCTGTTCAAGTGGAACTTACATCTCACCAATGGAATATGAAGGGAATGTATGTGGTTTACTACAATGTGTATGGCATTGCGGGTATTAGCCATGAAGGTTAGAACTAGTGGAACTAAGGGTGTTTGTCTGCATGCTTTCCATGGAAATAGTGACAGAGTAGCAGGAGGCTTGTGGGAAAGGAGTTGTAGGGTAGAAAATAATTCATCACCAACAAGGATAAGGACATGCTTTTGGACTAACTGGAAAAAGTGAGGACTAGACAGCTTCTGCTGATATATAACAGCAGTACTCCATTTTCGGCCTGATCTGACTCTTGTAAAGGTAGAGGATAGCAGGAGGAGTCAGTTACTTTCTGGCGCGGTGCAGATCCGATCAACTTCCCAGTATCTTTAGCAATGGATCATATGTACAAGTTCCACTTGAGGTCTGGGTTGAACTTAAGCCCTAAGGTGCTCAAGGTATGGGCCTCCCTAGGAAAACACTCATTCACTGCAATAGGTAAAAATTCAGTGTCTGGTTGGTGACTATGGAATGTCACTAGTTTAGTTTTCTAGGTAATGTGACTAGCCAGTTTTTTCTCTACTGAGCTGTTAAAGCTTGATCAGAGGAAGAATCAGTTGCCAGTCTCTGGTCATCTATATATACATATACTGTTGTATTATCAGCATAGATATACACAAATGATCAGAGTATACTCTTAATCAGATCATTTATGTAAAGTAGAAAGAGGGTTGAAACAAGAAGCAAACACTGGGAGACGCCAATGTTGACCACTTGGGTCTCAGAGGACTGACTGTTAGCAACTACCTTCAGGGACCTATCCATTAACAAGAACTTGATAGAGAAAACTCTTCCAGTGATTTCATAACTAAAGAACTTGTGCAGTAATCCTATATATCACATCTTGTCAAAGGCATTGGAAATATCTAATGTTATCGTCTAATAATGTAAAATATCTGATGCACATAAGTGATGATAATGAAAATGATTGGAATTCAAACCCTGCTCTCCGATTTCTCAGTTGGAACTGTTGTCCATTATACTATCTTGCACACACACACACACACATATATATATATATATATAGGAGTAGGTAGGCTTTCCTACCGCCCGGTCAACACTCCTCCCGCCTTCTCTTGGACATGAGTAGAGGCTTACGCCTTGTTTCTTGTTTAGGAAGGGGTTCCCGGTACTCTCTCTCTCTCTCTCTCTCTCTGTATCTCCTGTTGCCTTTATCTATCCACTACCCTTCTCCTCATCCTTTCTTCTGTCACTCCCATCTGATCTTGCTCCAAATTTTTCTGTAACCCCTTGCGTCCTAGTGGCTTCCCGCCTTGCTTGGGGTGAAACGCTTAAAAAAAAAAAATATATATATATATATATATATATATATATATATATATATATAAATAAAACGTAATTTCAAAAGAAGTGATGGATTTTTATTTATTAATCCAATAGATTTCAAATGTTATTTTTAGTGGATACCTATATTTGAGTAGATGCTCTGTTTATTTATTTATTTATTTATAACAGGGTTGTTGAGGGTGTGGTCAGCTCAATTACAACTGGTTGGTTTGTTGCAACAGATATAACCAGGTGGATTGAGTAATTCGCCAGTATCAGCTGACTATGTAATCTCCGGGAACATGTGCCAACAAGGCCAGTAGATTTCTCTGTCTTGCTTTTGTTGAACAGAGATAAAGCCTTTCCCCAGTCCCACCTGTCTGTTTGATGGTGATCATCAGTAGTTAGGTCCAAGTCCTGTCATCATGTCCCTGTAGAAAATCAATGAAATCAATCTTCTGTAGAGTGTGGTAACCCTTCCCTTCTGGTTATGATCAAGTTCTCAGTGATTGGCTTGAGTAGGAGAAACATTCTTTGATAAATGAACCAAACATGTTTCATAGGCTTAACAGAATTTAATTTGACACTTGAGGATTTTTTTCTGTATTCACTGTGTCTGTGTGTTCAGTGAAATGCGGGTGTACCATTGATTCTGGCTCATTGCTCTCCACACAGAAAATAACTGCCAAGTGAAATGCACGCTGACTTATATGGAGAAATCCCACCCACAACAATGTTTAATGATTTCACTTTATCTAGGCCCCAGACAATGACAATTTACAAGGCTCAGAGCTCACTTTTATCACCATATTTCCTTTAATTAACCAGATGGCTGTGAAGGATTCCTAACCAGAAATCCAAAACAATGATAATTATAAAAATTGCAACTGATTATTGTGTGTGCGTTTTTTTTTTTTTGGGGGGGGGACATCTGGTTTCTGTATAGTCCTCAACTTCAAATTAATTTCACCCATACCAGTTTTCAACCCATGTACTAAGCTTTTTCAAACAAACACCGTGACCATCGAGGTGGAGTTCATAAAAAAACATATCCAAATTCCACCTATCAGCACACCAGACCTCGTTCTGGCCAAGAAAAGGCACTTTGCACAGATATCTGTACTTAATCTTACTTTATCAGCTATCGACATAACTTATCATTTCCTTCTTTCAATTTCTGGTCCAGGGTTCGTACCCTCCTGAAGCCAGTGTTGAATTTGTCAAACCAGGTTTTCAATTTTTTTTAAATGTTAATCCTCAAATGCCATTTTTACATTTCTACTAATGAAACATTGATTTTAGTTTTGTTAACCTGTTGAACTGTTAGGAAAACTAGATCTACTTGGAAAGGATATTAGAATAACCCATAACTGATACTGGGAGAAAACTGCCTGCATACGGATAGAAAATGAATTGAGCAGCTACACAAAATAGAAAGGGGCGTAAGACAAGGATGTATCTTCTCTCTAAACTTCTTCAACCTCTACAGCAAGGCTAACCTAAGAGAGTTGAGAACCATATCAAGATTTATTATTATCAGTGATGGCTGACTTAGAATCAAAACTACAGGACCCCTCCTAGACAGGAAAATGAGAAAAAAAGGACTAATCATCAGCTGTAAGAGAACAGAAAGTACGGTCATCAGAAAGAGAAAAAGCCCAAGATGTGAACGAGGAATTAGAGATGTCAACATCAAACAAGTACAAAAGTTTAAATATCTGGGAAATGTTCTAACGGAGGATGGAAAAGGTGACACTGAAATATGAATATACATTGGATTAGTGACTGTGGTAAAGCATCCTATTATAATTGTGCTTGACCCACCCTTTGTTAATTCACACAACAATTACCCCCTGCCAATAACTCATAAATAATGAACTATTCCGATTTGATCAAGGGAAGACAGAAGTGGGGAGAGAGAGAAAGAATCAAATACTACACTTTGATCTGAGCCAAAAGGCCGAAAAGTAATAGTATTTTCTTGCCACTCCATGCTGGTGGGATGTGACACAAGGTCAGTTTAATATGGGGAGACTGAGCAAATGCACTTAGGCTGGGTTCCAAAAATAGCTCAGCCCCTATAACCGTCAGTTGCACTGGCATTGATATTACTAATGATTCCCCATCTTTAATGCAGTGAGGAAAATAGTGCCAGGGGCAGCTGTTTCCCCCAAGACTAAGCACATCTCAATAATATTTTCTGTTGTGCTCTGTCTGCAGACATAGGTATAACTAAGAGATGAAATGTATTTTATCTGTGCAAGAGCAGATACTACACTTTAATCCCAACCAAAAAGCTAAGTGTGGCTGACTGTGAAAAAAGTGCCATTTCTTCAGATGTACAGTATCAAACAAACCAAGTAAGAAAATTGCCAAAAATCCAGTTACCATAAATCAAACAAGTCTGCTGAATCATACTTATTATAAAACCCAGGTTATGTGTGTGTGTGTGTGTGTGTCTGTACGTTTATATATTGGATTGGATTCCCTACATTTTTTAACCGATTTCAACAAAACTTCACAGGACTACGTAAAATTACCTTGCGGTGGTTCTGACAGCACCAAAATTTGGAAAAACACAATTGTTTTTGCACAAAATCAATTTGAAAACACAATTAAGCATTGCTTTTCACGGAATGAAAGGGGGACAACTCGTATCAAGTTATACTTATTATAAAACCCATGTTGTGTGTGTGTTTGTTTATATATGGGATCGGATTTCCTACATTTTTCAACCGTTTTCAACAAAACTTCACTTTTTTTTTGGCAGGTAGTGTTTCTTATTGTCTTGCACACTTTTTTCTTTATTTTTACATCCAGAATGCTTTAAAAATTCCATTTATAAGACAATTGTTTATAATAAAATTCTATTCAATCGGTAGACTCATAACGATTGAAAAAAACGTTTTTGTTTGAGTTTGGGTTTGACCAATTCGTAAAAAAAAACTAATTAAGACATGCGTGTCTGTCAACCTTAAACAATAATCTTTGTCAATTTTATTTTTCAATCTTTATGATGGTCGATACTTGATCTATCTCTTACTGTTACATCCCCGGGCAACGCCGGGCTCTACTGCTAGTTATTTATAAATTTCTGTTTGAATTTCTGAGATGATTAGTTATCATTACTTACATTCAGACTAATGTGCGCATTTTTTTTGTTATGACCAGTGTTTCAGTTTTTGTGCCTTCTATCAATTAGTCTGACATTCATTGAAGGTTACCTGGATCAACAGACACCTAAAGAAGGCTAGAAGGTGCAGCATTCAAAACATGATGAGAACAACAATGATGTCCAAATGTAAATAATGTAATTGTGGATGTGTGGTGGTGTAATGGATAGCGGCTCAAAATAAGAACTTGAAGAGCCAAGTTCAAATTTTAGTTGTGTTCATTACATTCACTTACATGCAAATAAACATAGGAAAGGTATGGGTTACAGGACTCGTGATTGTGAAATAATATAAATATTAATTTGCTAATTTACCTGTACTGCTAAAAAAATGATGGCTGAATTTAAATAATTTTACAATTGCATTGACATTTTTTGCATAAGTAATCTGCAATTTTTACCTATACATCTCTTTTTTTTACCTGTAATAGAGAATTCTGCATTTTTTACCTGTAATAGAGAATTCTGCATTAAGAGTAAAATTATTCAGATGAATCTAACACAAAACAAAAGAAATAAAAAAACACAATATATCAGCAATCTAATCTTCCCTATTTACTAATGAGAGTCAATGAGAGGTATGTTTATTTATCTATTGTTACCATAACAGCAGAACATCTCATCATTCATTATTAAGAAGAGAAGTTCAGGTTGCATGACCAATAAATATAGAGTCATATTATTATAGAGTAGATTATTAGTTTTACTTCCATTTCTTTTTATTGCTGTTTTTCATCATCACAAATGTAATGCAAGTTAAAATACTTCATCTAATAAAAATTTCAAAAATATATAAAAGATTTAAAAGCCCAAAAAAATTTTTAAATTTAAGTTTAAAAAAACGAAAAAAATTTTAAAAAAATTAAAAGTTTTGTTATCTGTAATAAAGAATTCTGCATTTGTAATCATTAAGAGTAAAAATATTCAGATGAAGCTAACATGAAACAAAAGAAATAAAAAGAAATGCAATATATTAGCAATCTGATCTCCCCTACTTACTAATGAGATTCCAGTGTTAATGAGAACTGTTTATCTATTGTTACTATAACAGCAGAATACCTTTTTAAATTTAAAAAGTAAAGATTAAATTTGATTTATAAAAGAATTAAAAATTAAAAAAATATAAATTTAATGAATATTTTAATTAAAAAAATAGAATAAATTTAACTTAAAAAAATGGCTTCATATTAGCAGAAAAGATACATAAAATTTTTATAGCCCTGTGTAACCTATAATCAACATAAGATATTATCCAAATGTTTTTCTTATTAATCAATTCACCCCAAGCAAAGTGATAATGCCACTAAGATGCAAGGGGCAACTTGGAGTGAAAGGAAATGAGAAGATTTTAGAAGGAACTAGAAATCTAATCCTAACCAGGAAACAAGAAATAAACCTCTACTCTTGTTCAAAAGACTGGAATGGAGTGTGAACTGGATGATAGGCAAACCTATCTACTCCTATTGAGGAGAAAAAACATAGTAAATAAAATTTCAGAGTTTAGGCGGAGATGTTAGAAATATAGAATTGAAGTAGATTTTAGAATGAAAAGGGGAATATTTCAAATCAGTTGTTAGTTAAAAAAATCTCTTACAGATTTTTTGACAGAATGTAAAAAAAGAAAAATAAAGGTATTTACAATGAAATTTGTGTGTATGATTGAAATAAAGCCTTATCAAAAACATTCTTTTCAAATAATAAAGGTACACATCCAAGTAGAATATTTTGTTTTTACTATCAGAAACTGAGGTTTTTATTGGCTTAAGACTGATAATATAATTTGTTAAAGGTTTGACTTTGCCACACACGCTTTCAGAAAGATATATGAACAACGAACACATGTCTTTCATGAAGAAAAACAAGATATTTATTAGGTAAGAAGAGTTTAACAAGATTGTTAAATTGCTGTGAGTTATTCCTTTCAATAGATTGCCAGGCAAATTTTGTTGATATTTTTTTTAAGATATCTGTCTGCAGAGTCAGCACAAAAAAAAAGAATTTTTATTTTTGGAAATACTCCAAGGCAAGTTGCCAATTATGATACATAACAACATGCCTTTTTCAAAAGAGATTAAATTATTTAATGTTATCCAAGTACATTTTTTGAATATCAAAAATAGCTGGAATGTAAAATACTACAAATACATCTTGGCAAAAATTTACATAAACAATATAGATTCTGGATAAGAGATTTAAAAAGTATGTAACAGTTTAAGATTTCTCATTTAAATTATTTCATTGTCATGAAAAAGTTTTGCTGAGCCAATTATGGTGCATGTCAACTTTAGATTCTAGTGGTCTATTGAAAATTCCTCAGTAGGGATCCCAATGCTGCATCACAGACTGAGTGAACAAAAAATGTTCTTCCTGTTTCTTTTTCTAGCTTTATTTTAGGGAAGTAGCTTGCAGCAGACATTGTTTAATAGAGGAAGTAAGAGGTAGATAGAGAGAATAGATATCAACAGGTTGGCTAGCTATCTACCATCTTCATGCAATGACTTGACTTTCTCTGCTGAAGCCATGAAAGGCCAAAGAATATGCAAGGGATCTTCAAAAATCTGCTGTAGCAAAAATACTGTTTTCATGCATTTTGTGGTTTTATATTAAAACTTAAAGAATCAAGGTAACTTGGGAGTTACATCTAGATATTTGCAAACACTTTCAATCAGAGGCCGTCTCAGCAGACTGGGTTAGCCAACCTGATTGTAAAGGACATTCCAATAACTTGGGCTAATTTTAAATGTGAATTAAGTTTAAGCATCTAACAATTTTTTTTATTTTCCTTTCAGATTCAACAACTTAAGTCATTGGCAATTTAAACCATGGAAAGATTAACAATCAAACAACGTGTTATTGAAGCCTATTATGAAAATGGACATTCAAACAGAAACGTATTTCATGCACTTTGCAATTTTTTTGGTCAACATAATCAAGCAACTGAAAGTGCAATTGGAAACAATGTAATGTTGTTGTAGAGCAGTTCAATTCCTTCCTGCGCGCGATAACAAATAAAGGTGTCTGGATTTTTGGACACATTCTCATGCACTGCAACAATGTTTGCAGCTGAATGGTGTAAACAAGTACATAATGGTGTTTTCACATCTGCCACCGACCCAGTTTGTTTGAATTTACAAACAATTTTTCCAATTGCAGTCTTGAAAAATTTAACATATATATTAAATCTTAATTCAATTTAAATTTTACTTAAGTTCAGATATTTTATTTTAAAAAATAGTTTTTCTAATTATAAATTACACTTTAAAAGTACTTTATACTAACATTCTTTTTATTATACTTATAATAACCAAGTCCCTTTCCTCTGATTCACAGTAGCATGCAAATGTGGAATTATGAGAAATTTACATCTGCAATAAATGATATTAGTGAAATCATAGTAATTAGAGCATTTCAATATGTATAAATATTTTGGTAGTTGTTTATTTCAGATACAGCATGTAGACGTGCTGGTGTAAAGGTACATGCAATTATAAGATTATGAAAGACCAGATGGGAAATGAATAATAAAAAAAATAAAGTTGCTCTTAAAAAAATTGATTTCTAAACCAGAATATACAAAATAGTAAGGAAGAACCACTAAGTTGGGCAAGATAATAGACATATGCTGGTAGATATAAATAATCAACTGCATTTATTTGAGGTCACAATTTTACATTACCAACTTCATATGTATTTAAGTTGGCCAAGATATAAGACACATGGTGATAGAAATCTATATAATAAACTTCAACTTTATTCCTAGAGGCTGTAGCCCAACATATACGATTTTGGAATCAGGCTGACTCCATGAGCAAATTGGAAATTTTCTGGGCTGGACCCCAACCCACAATCCTGAAATTTTGGGTTCCCAATTTTTCATTACTGTGATCATTTTTGATGAGTTTTTACATGATTTTTTACAATAATTTTTATAACTTGAAAATAAATTTGGGAATAATTGAAATTACTTGCAAATTCCAGTGAAAGTCACTCATGAAATAAAAATAATTGTTTGTATGGAAAGTAAGGACCTACATACATCAAATTGTCTTTAAATTAAGTGGCAGCAGAAGAATTATCACTGAACTTTTAAAAGCTAAGTTTAAATATTAATGAAATACTTAAATGCAGTGATCAATTTTGAGTTCTTTTGTAGTTTATTGTTGCCTATTGCATCTACTCCTCCCTACCTATTGTGATGAAAGCCCAATCAAGTGCCCACTGCAGGAGTTAGCTTAAATGCCACTCAAAAGGGCAGCTTTTAAGCTAGTAAATAATAAAACCATATTTATTTGATGCCACAGTTTTACATTACCAACTTCATATAGATTTAAGTTGGTCAAGATACAAGACTCATATTTGTTGATATAAATGATCAAACTGTATTTATTTGATGTGATAGCTTTATGTAAGACCAGTTCAGCAGTTGTTGCTTTGCTGATGATCAAATTACAAATGTAAATTATTTTAATTACTACATTTATTAGAAATATATATTCAGTTTAAATACATGAGTGATATGACTTCAAAGCGCCACACATTTCATCATGTTATTTTTTCCTGTTACCCAGGGATTGATGCTAGACAGAAAGGGAAGATAGCCCTCATAACAGATGTTAATTTCCAATTACAAATGGATATAGTATTTGAAATAATAAGATAAAGCCAATTATCAAATTTTGACTAATCTTAATTTCAGTTGCTTTTTTATCAAACTTCCAGATTTTCATTTCATGATTTTTAGGAAGCAGAGTGTATCAGAAATCAAGATGAAGCCCTTGACTAGACTTGAAGTTGTATCCCTTACCTTTAGGAGCCAGTCTTATGGTGGTCATCGTTTTTATTGATTAGGCTACGAAGGCTACAAGCAGCAGTCATTTAGATATAATTATATAGCAATATTCCATATTTTCCCTGAACACTTGATATGCCAGCATCTTTGTTTGTGTAATCGAGTTGTAATGATATTTGAATTTATTTGATGAAGCATTGTCAATGATTATTTGTTTCTGACAAGTAGTAATTTCATCTTAATTTCACTCGTTTCTTATGACAATTCCCAGATTTTCATTTTATGATCATTACTAGGTAGAGTGTAAAACAGAAATCAAGACTAAGCCTCTGGCAAGAATTGAACTTACTGTTTGAAGCCTGTTTTTCCGTAATCAATGCCTTACCATGTAATCCATAAGTTGCCATCATTCAAATCCAACTCTATAGTTTTTACTTTATTTTCCCAAACACTTATATTACCATTTTTATTTACTTATGTGATTAGTATTATGAGTAATATCATTTTTAATTTCTTTAGATGAAGTGTCTTCAATTATTCATTTTTGACAAATATTTCTTTCATCTTATTTCTCTGCTTTTACTCCTGGTAGTAATAGGTTAAAGGTGTCTGAACTAAAACATTGTCAATTATTCATTTTTGGTCAATATTTCTTTCATATTAATTTTAGTTGCTTTTTATCACATTTTGTAGATTGTCATTCCACAATTGTTAGTAAGACACAAAATCAATATATTTAAAAAAAAAAAATTGTAATAAAAAAAAAAAAAAACAACCAAAATTAAGATGAAAGAAATACTTATCAAAAATTAATAACACTAGCATTTTTTGTTCATTAAATAAATAAAATAAAATAAAACAGGGATTTTTTGTAAGCTTTTCTTTTGTAAATCTACTACAAAAATCAAAAAAAAAAAAAAAAAAAAAATTTGTAAATTCATAAATATTAAAATTTTTATTGGTTGCATAAAAGACATACCAACTTTTACAACCTCCAGATCGCTGTTGACCAAATTGCAATAGCTTTTATCTTGAACTTAAATTCATATTACATTGACAAATCTAAGTAAAGTAGTTAATTCTGGAAACCTACATTGGAGTATACTTAAGATGTTTAGAACTATTAATAGCTTAATGCTATGAATTAGTGTTCCTTGCTCTATCATGCCTATGGTTTTGCCCACAAAATGTGCAGTTCTAAAATGCTTCATGGATACATCACTTTAAATTATTGAAGTAAAAGCCTGTGATTTTATGTAATTTGAACAGAGAAGTACATTGGTATAAATCTATGCTTGTAGTGACAAATGTATCAGTGTTAGACCAGGATTAAATCTTTTTTTTTTTTTTTTTTGGTAGCATCTATTTATAGTTTTCAGGAGTGAAACCATTCTTATCTTTAAAGAATGGCAACTAGAACTCTATCAAGAGTTTTAAAAATTGACTCACTGACAAAACATTGCAAGTCTTTTACTGTCCTATTGCTATTTCTTACAAAGTACACTCCTTAATTCCACCAGTTTACAGCTAACACCTGCCATGCCGCACACATTGTAGTGAACCACATTAATTCCCTTTGTATTCCACTGGTTCAAATCTAGGGTTAACAGTTATCTTCTTGACATATCCCCATAAACTGTGCCTCTTATTCTGTAACCCTTTATTTCTAGTGGCTCTCAGGCCTTCTATAGGGTGAACATCACTGTAAAAAAAAAGAAATTGGCAATAGATTTATAGTTTGCATATTAAATTTAATTTGCGTATAATTTTCTAGTGTCATTTAGTTGAAAGCAATAGCCTTTGCAAAGTAGTTCATTTAAAGTTAATGATTTTGGTATGAAGTTCAGTTGGAGATTTATTTTCTTTTCCTCGTTTAATTATTTGTCAAGATTAGTTATTGCTTAAATTTTTTTTATAGATCTTGGTTTCCTTTAGAAATTTAATTATTTAATTTGGATTGATCCTGTTGAAAAGTTCATTCATATTGTTTACCTGATACTACTTTTTACAGACCAGACTTAAGATCTATTTGTGGGCAGGGGACATTCTTCCTCCATAATATAGCAAATTTTAAACAATATATTTATAATTATAAAATCTGTTATATACAAGTTATACCAAGAACAGTTATATTCCATCATCACTGATCATGTCTTATATTACCACTAGTCACAATGAATGGATGTCCCCTCAGAGAGGCCCTATGCCTTGAGCAACTATTGGGACTTAAACTTACCCCAGACCTTAAGTGGAACTGATACATATGATACATTGCTAAAGATGCAGGGAAAATGGCTGTACTGCTCCAATAAGTACTTGACTCTTCATAATATCCTCTCCCTTTACAAGAGCCAGATCAGGCCTAAAATGGAGTACTGCTGTCATATTTGGGTAGGAGCTGCCTAATCCTAACTTGATAGAGTTATAAATCATCTCTGCATCCTTGTGGATGACAAATTATTTTCCATCCTGCAACCCCTCCAACAGACGAAACTTCGCAAGCCTCTCACTGCTCTATTGCTACTTCTATGGAAAGTGCTTGGACGAACTGTATTCCTTGGTTCTGCCAGTTCAAATTATCACAGTTAGGACCCAGCATGCCTCTCAAATTGTAGTAAACCCCTCCACCTCATTCTCTTCATATTCCATTAGTGTGATGCAAGTTCCATTCAAGCAGCAGCTTCTCGTGAACCACTACTCTGTGGAAAAGACTCCCAAGAGGATGTTTTCCCAATCACTACAATCTAACCTATTCAAGTCTTGAGTTCAGTTACCTTTTCCCACCTATTCTATAAACTGTGCTTCTTATACTGTAACTCTCTATCGCGGGTGGGCCCATAGTCCTTGTACAGAATGAAGCTCACTGTAAAAAAAAAAAAAAAAAATGTATATATTTTAAATTAGCTGAACTCTTTCAATTTGAATTTTGCACAAACAATATAATGTATTTTTTTTTTATTAACAAATTTGTATGACCTTCCATCCTAATCTCCAAGAGATCAACTCATTGCACCTTCTTGGTCTCATGTTTTCCTACTGACATGAAGTGGAGCATTTATATCAAATCAGTTGCTTGATCTGTTGCTAAAAATGTTGGTTCACTATGTTGTGAATATTAGAATCCATCTTGCACATTTATAAATCTACCATTCATCCATGCATTGAATATGGCTTTCATATCTAGCTTTGTGCTCATGCTATATATCTGGAAATTCTTGGCAAAATCCAAAGAAGGTTCTGTAATGTTAATGGTCCTGACCTGACATCTTGGTTTCAGTCTCTTCCCCACCACCATGATTGGTTTGGTTTATTTTGTTTTACGGCACATCAACCTCAATCAACCTGCCGACAAAATTTTTATTGCTGGTAATATTTTGTTTTGTCAAAAATGTATAGCTGGTAAGATTCTTTTCCAAAAATGTATTGCTGGTAATATTTTTTTTTCAAAAACATTGTTGGTAATATTTTATTTTTTCAAAAATCTATTGCTGGTAATAGTTTTTTTATCTTCAAAAATTTATTGCTGATAATAATTTTTTTACAAAGTATTTCTGGTATTAAAACCTATTTTTACACTTTCATAGTGTCTTTCCCCAGTTTTGGGGTTAACTATTTACCCATAGATGGCACCCTAACAGGTCCTACCACCCCAGGTCAGGGTGGACCTGGGAACACCAGCAATTAAGAGGTGGTTCCACGCTCCTCAAAACCTCACTGAAATAACTCTTCTTGGAATAAAAAAAACTACTCTTTAGATCCAATGTGTTTTTCAACACAAAGTTTTTTCTTTTTTTTTTTTTTTTAGGAGTGGTACAAAAATGTTCTAATAGGAACTATTTACACTGTTTACATAGTTCAGATTGATGCCCTCTTTGTTGCTATATTCACAATGTTCATGCTTCTTCAGGTGATTGGAATTTTGAACTCCTTATTTCATCCATTAGGGTAGATTGTTCTACTTTCACAGCTGAAACGTGAATATGGCAACAAAGATGAGGACAACAGTCTGAACAATGTAAATAGTGTAAATAATTACAATACCTCATCTCAGCAATATAGACAATCAACTGGTATTATTTTACAGAAATTATCAACTGGGATTATTAACAGATATGTCATTAGAATCAAAACAGTTAATGTATAAATAAGATTGAACATGATATTTTCCTTGAGAAATTCACTCAGAATAAGCTGATTGTAAAATAACAATAATTTTTATAAAAGCAATCATATGCATTTATTATATATATATATATATATATATATATATATATATTTTCCTTTCTTTTGCGCAGTTCATGTAATGATCCTGCAAAGCAGTAAACATGTAATCTCCAGCAATTTTGAAAAAAGCAAAATTGTATGGGTTTTATAGAATTTTTTTTTCTTTATTTTTAATCCCATTGAAAAGATTTTTTCCTTCAATTAGGAAAGAGGATGTGAACAAAAAAAAAAATTTAACAGAAAATTAGGTTCTTCCATCAGAATAACCATCTGAATATAAGCATTTTTGCACTACAAGTTTGTTCACAAGATGATATGAAGGAAAGCGATCTTTTTTCTTCTTCAAAACTATTTTCCATGACTAAATGAAATTATGGCATGAAAAGAATTAAAAAATAAATGTAAATAAGGTGCTTATGACAAAAATAATGTAGCATTGAGTGCACTTTATTGAATTTCTGCATTGTTACTTCAAAAGCATTTCAAGAAAAGGTACAGATGTATTTTTACCCCATTTAAAGAAATGTTCCTCCTTGAAAAACAAGCATTCAGTATTTTCAGAAATTCCAATAAACAAAAACAAATAATTGCATAAGTACAATGTCTATATATATATATATATATATATATATATATCTCCAAATGTAAAAGGATGAAGAGTAAGATTTCAGTGTTCAAAACATTAATTTAAAACAGAGCTCAATACAAAAGTAGAGCCGTAAATATTTATTATGCAGTGTTACATTAGAACATGCACATACTCACTACAAAACTGTACATCTTGTTTCAATGTTAAAAAACAAAAAAAAAAAAAAAAAAAAAAACAAACAACTTTTTTTTAACATTTCATCAGGTGGGGAATCATGATGCGAGTCACATCGTGATTCCCCCAACTGATGAAATGTTATATATGTATGTATATATATATATATATATATATAAAATGACATTTTTTTTTTTTAACATTGAAACAAGTACAGTTTTGTAGTGGGTATGTGCATGTCCTAATCTAACACTGCATTATATATATATATATATATATATATATATATATATATATATATATATATATATATATATATGTGTGTGTGTGTGTGTGTGTGTGTACATAAATAAAAAGAAAGAACAGTAAGATATATAATCCGGTGTTCTTATAGCGAAAAAAAAAAAAAAATATTTGAAGTCAATTAATATATATATATATATATATATATATATATATATATATATATATGAAATGTAAATCTACTTAAACTCAGTGGTTAAAAAAAAACCTGGATACCCATGGTGTGAGTATATATATATATATATATATATATATATATATAAAATCACATTATTTTTAGTCGATACTCATATCTGAGTAGACGGGCCATTTATTTATTAAACAGTATATTTATTTTCGTCTAACAGCCTGAATATTTTAGAAATTTTATTAGAGAAAACATGTGTCCTCCAGCAGGATCTGAACATGCGTCCCCCTTAGGAGAAATGGATTAGATCTATTTTTAGACCACGTGACCACAAAGGGTCTTGCTGATCAAGCAAAATAAATATAAGTAACATAGACACAGATCAACACTGAACGGTGACAGTCTGTTTCATGCTTGGATACAATATTCAAGCCATGTGTCAACACTGCTTATATATATATATATATATATATATATATATATATATATGTGTGTGTGTGTGTGTGTGTGTGTGTGAGGGAGAGAGACATTTTCTTTTTTCTCTCATTTATCCATTTTTGTTCAGATACTATTCTACATCCTACTAACAGGCTTATACAAATAAAATGAGAGCCAGTATAAAATTAAGATGCAAAAGGAACCTGGTATAAAATTAACATATGAAATAAACCCAGTATAAAAAAAAAATTTAAGATACAAAATGAACCCAATATAAAATTAAGACGCAAAATGAACCCTATATAAGATTTATACACAAAAGAATAAAAAAAATAAATTTAAGGAAATTTAATTGTGTGCGAATGAACTTTCATCAAGGACTCAAAAGATAAATGACACTAAAATAGTTGAAATACCATTTTATATTCTAAGGACAGAATGCTCTTGATAGAAATAAACACTGTTATTATACTTATTAACTCCTTAATATTTGAATTAAAGAATCAAGATTTAATTTCTTTATCATGCATTAAAGATTTTAATCCACCAATGACAATGTAATATTTTTTCTACAAGTCTTTAAATGTAAAATTTTTCAACAACATACCACTATTTTTTTTTTTTAATTGGTTAAAACGATTTATTTTTACATTCTGATTTAGAAATCTGCAACAAATAGATTTAAGAGATTGAAGGAAATTTAAAAAAAAAAAAAAAAAAAAAAAATTTTTTTAAATACTTTTCTTAATTCTTTAAAAAATTTTTAATTGGTTAAAAATGATTTATTTTTACATTCTGATTCAGAAATCAGCAACAAATGAATTTAAAAGATTGAAAGGAATTTTTCATCAATTAAAATAATGGAGGCAGGGGATCCTTCCACATTGACAAAATTTTGTTGTTATTCTTTTCTTTTTTTAATTTTAATAATATTCAAAATCATCCCATTTAAATGCAAGATCAATAAAGATCTTTAAATGGATTCAAAACCTGTTTTTTGTTACGGAAGAAACATTGGATAAAAATGGAGGAAAATGAAAAACATATCAGTGTATGCAAGTACCTGTGTGTGCATATGTATACATTTCTGTTTATATTATGAAGTTTTAATCTATTGGTCTTTTATAGAATTAATGCTGTTAAGAGAATTCTCTTTGATAAAATTATGTTAAAAAGAATGAGTTTTAATAGAAAATTATTTTAAATCATTTCTTCAGGATTCAAGCTTATGTCCAATAAGACTAAAAATCTTTTAATCAAAGCAAAAACAAGTAAATATTGATAAGTGCAAATATGAACGCCAAACAACAAAAGACAATCAGAAATGAAAAACAATTTCTATGGGCTGAAATGCAAAGGATAAGTTTGGATATTTTTATATTCTTATGAAAACATGCATTCACATTGTGACACAATGGATGCTTGTTACATAGGATAGGACACACACATAGCCAAGGGGGCTGTAAATTATTTTATCTGAGCCTGAAATGACTAGTGTTCTATGACCAACAGTAAAATCTAGATGTGAGACTGTCCACAAGTAAAAAAAAAAAAAAAAAAAAAAAAAAAGGAAATAGTGTAACTAAATAAAAACATTCAAAATCAAATGCCACTTTGCAAGCAAATAAAAAAATGGGTCTATATAGTGAGGCTACATTCTAGAATGTCTGTGATAGAGTGATTGAACTGGGTAAGAAGCCATAAGTAGAGGCATGGTCTGTTAGATTGATTGGTTTGTTTTGTTTTGTTTTTTTTTGTGTTTTTTTACAGCTTATCAACCTTTCACAGGTTATTTAAAGCAAAAAAATATTTTTGGATTGTAAATTTGTTGGTTAGATTTTGTTTAACAGTATGTCAATTCTGATGGTTTATTTTATGCTAACTAGATGAATAAATATACACATATATATTTTCTTTTTTCCAATAGTAGGAGGGGCTCATAATAATGATTTAGTGATACAAGTCTTGTTAATTAATCTATAGCTGAAGAGAAGAGGTGGATTTATGCACTTTCCCAAGGGTATTTGTGTGTAGGTGAATATAATGAATCCAACTAGAATTGGAATTTGGCTCTATGATTTCCAATTCCAACCCATGCATCCAAGCTTACATTCCCAAGTGGTTACCCATCTAGGTACTGACCAGGCTCAATGTTGCTTAACTTCAGCGATCGTATGAGAACCAGTATTTCAACCTCAGAAGGCTATAAGCACATGAGTAGTCAGAGCAATAAAGAGAGAGAGAGAGAGAGTCACAGGCAGATGTAATTCTTGGTGATCAAAGGGAATATCTGGTCTATTTGTCTGTCGTGAGAGAAGACAGAAGTAGCAGTTAAAATGTCTCAAGTGTCACTTGCTTAACCCTCTAGACCATTCCCAGTGAATCCATAAATAAAGAACCCAGTATATTGAAAACACAATTTGCGTTTTCTTTTTATTCAGTGACAATATCACATGTTCTGGTTACTTGTGAACTGAAAATTATGCTTTTTCCTAGGTTTTGTTCAGAAAGATGCAAACTGAAATCGAAACATCATAGGGTGAAGCTGTTTAGTCGATGAAAGATTAGATGGTGTGCTGCAGTTATATGGTTAAAACATGTACAATGACAAGGAAAACAAAATAGTATCTAAACTAATAGTCCAAACAATATAAATAAACTAAAACTTAAAACATTTAGCAAACATGGATAAACAAAAACATTCAGCATTAAATTTATAAAATTTATAAAAATCTATTGCTTAAAAGTATTTTTTCAAGAAAATAGGTTTCTCAAGTCCAATAGCTGTTATCAATTTTTTGCAGTACTGATGAGGGGGATCCTTTCTTAAACTTTTATTTGAAATAATATAAAATGTCAACTTCTTGCTTGCACCATTATTTTCTTTTTGAGTTACATATGCTATACATTTTAGTTGTTGCTGCTGTTGGAAGTCCTCAAGTGATGTGGTTTCTATTATCTGGTACAGTTCTTTGGACTGTGCTACAGAATCACAAAGTGTTTGAAGAAAGATAGTCTTCGCCAAGATCCTCAGGTTTCACTCAATTGAAGCCATAGCTGGTAGTTTAGATAAAATTAACCATATCACTAACAGCAATAGTCAGTACTTATAAGAATATACAGGCAAAATATTTACAGTACATCCTCATCATTGTTGCTCAAACCATATTGGCTGCTGATAATTAAAAAGTTCACAATACAATGTAGATTAAAATGTTACTTATACATGGTGCAATGGATAAATATTTGTCTAAATTATGCAAAAATGAAAATAATTTGACAGATATATATATATATATATATATATTGTACAGGGATATCCTCACTGTAGAAAAATAAAAAATAAGAACACCTCATAGGTTTAGAAAAGACATTCTATATATGAAATAAATATTGCAAATTTAGAAGATTCTTCTTAGAGTGCGATGGATAAATTGTTGCCTAAATTATGCAAAAATGAAAATAACAAGGACATCTCATTTTAACAGATATATTTACTAAAATTACACAAAAATATCTTGAAATACTAAAGAGTAAATTTATTCAATGAAATTGCCATTGGCTTCAATGATGGCCTCCAGACGACTTCAGAATCTCCTGCATCTCTTCTGGATAGTCTCCTTGTTTAAGTTGGTGAACAGTCCTATAATCCTTGCCTTCAGTTCATCTTTGGTATTACAAGAAGTTTTGTTTGTCTCTTGCTCAACTGTGCCTTACACATAATAATCAAGGGGTTTGCAGTCTGGGGAGTTAGGTGGCCTGATGTAAGGGGTGATGTCGTCGCAGAAATTGTCTGACAGCTATGACTGGGTTCTGCTTATGTAGCATGATGCAGAGTCCTGTTGCCAGACATGGGGTCTTCCAGTAGAGATCCTCTCCACCCAGGGCAGCACTGTCACTTGATGTAGGCCTCTGTATTGAGTTTAAGGACCTGCGTTGAAGATGAATGAGGGCATAACATCACCATCACTAGTGATCACTTCAAACATGTCGTAATCACCATTAGATTCATCCAACTCTTTCCAAATCCTCTGCACTGTCCTCAAATTGATACCCAAACACACTGAAATGTTTGGTACTGGACCTTCCGGTGCGAATGCCAAGAATTACAGCATGCCATTTGAGAATTGTGTCATGGTACTTTTTTTCTTACAGAAGGTGCCCAACTGACCCTACTAAATTGTGCAGTCAATAAAATCAAAAAACAACACATGCGCAAAATTAAAAATATAAAATAGTGATAACCCATCACACCCTGTATATTTGGCGTATTTGATTTCCAAACTACTAGTTATTTTTTTCTCAAAGATTTTAAGTAACTTTAAAAATTATTTTATTGTGATATTTTTATCAATCATAGTCCAACAATTAATTTGCTTGAAAAACAATATGAATGGAAAAGAGAGATCACCACTCCCTGTGGGATGAGGTTGAAATAATAGAGAACATCACTGGAAAATAAGAAAACCTAAGAAATCAGCACATATGCTAGGCTACAAAAATCTTCTAAGCCAGCCAAGCATAGAAATGAATACAATATGGGAACCAGTAATATGGAGTGCTAGAGAAAACCAATAATAACAACAAAATTGCAATATGAGCTCTGGTAAAAAATGGTTACCGAGACATTAGGTTTATAAGTCCTAAAAATTCATACACATGGCTCGGAGGATAAAAGCGTTAGTTGGATCCAGTGACTTGACCCAAAGAGTTCTGAGTTCAATACCTGGCTCTGCAGAGAGTTGAGTTAAAGGGAGATAACTGACATCTGGAAGAGGCATGTCACATGAAACTAGAACAATCTACCCTGGTGGATGAAATAAAGGGTTCAGTTTGAAATTCCAATCACCTGAAGAAGGCCAGAGCGTACAATGGCTGAAACATTGTGAATATGACAAAAATGAGGACAACAGTCCAATTAATGTAAATAAGTTCTGTTGTCTTATCACTTCAAAGTTACTTTCAAAAGGTTTCTTCTTTAAATGGTAATGGCAATATTAGTAGTTTCCTTATCAGAAACATTCAGTATTCATTGACTGAAAAGCAAGTACTGCTATCAGTTGAAATTTATAAAATCTTTCTCTTAAAGTTATTTGGGTTCTCTAGGTGTGATTGGTAACCAGTCTAAGTAAAGAAAAATTCTGAATTTAAAACCCAGCAATCTGAAATTGTACAAAGATGGTTAGACTATGTAAAACAAAACCACAATAGATTTCAACAATTATGAATGAGCCTACTGAACAGTAATTGCTCAGAATGTTGTTGACACTGACAGGCATTGAGGCTAGGGAATATGGATGGATAAAAAATGCTGAATATATTCCAGGTTTGTGAAACAATAATATTTATATTCCATATTGAATATAATCATTATCAGAGACTTTTTTCTAATAACAGAAAGCATGACACTGAGATCTGAAGACATATTGGGATGGCCAAAGTTGCATTCTGAAAGCTAAGCAGAGTAAGGGGCAGAAAAATTTCATTAGAAATAAAGAACAGAGTACTGAACTTTTGTGATATCTGTCCTGTATGGCTGCAAATGCTTGACAATCTCCTCGAAGATGAAGAAGAGATTTGAAGCAACAAAAATGTGGTTCTACAGAAAGATGCTAAGGATACCATGGGCCAAACATGTGAGCAACAATGAGGTTTTGGAGAGAATGGAAACAAAAAGTAACCTTATATTTAACATCAGGAAGAGGCAGTTGACATTTCTGGGGCACGCAATGTGAAAGAAGGGCTTGGAGAAAATGATACTCACAGGAGAGATAGAGGAAAAGAGGAACATAGGAGTGCAGTGCATAATATACTTCATGAGATGGGTTTGGACAAAATAACAGCTACAAAGAACAGGATGATGTGGAGGACTATGACTGCCTACATCCTGAAGGGACATATAAAATAGAATGCAGTAGAAATAATTTTAGGGTTTACACTGAAAAATAATAAAAATAAATGAAAAAAAAAAAATAACAAAAATTGTAAAATGTTCATTTACTTTGGACTTCATTGCAGGCCAATCCTAAGTCAGGTCCCGAGTAACTTGCAAACAATTCTTCAGAGAATTCATCCAATCGGACCAAGGGAACTTCTCCAGGAGTACGTCCATGCCAAATTTCTGTGTCAAATTTGGTGCTGTATTGCCTGGGAAAAAATATGCAAAATAAAACAGTGAATTAAGATACTTCAATATTGATTCAGTCATATAAAACTATTTCATCTATAATAACTTTGAATCAAATTTATTTGAAACTTATAAATTAAAAAATTTCAAAGATTCATCTATTTTCTATAACATCAACAAATTTGCCAAACTCTACAGATTTACTTTATTGCTAAGATAAATCTAATAAAATGCAATTACTTACATTTGATATAAGTTTTGTTTGCAGAAAACACAGTAAATGACTAAAACAATTATTAATAATGATTATTAGACCAGATTAAAAGTCCCTTATTCTTTTGTTAATATCTTTTGGATTAGTCTCATTTTCTTTCATCATAATTTTTGTTGCTTTTTATAATTTTCAGCCATCAGTCAACAACCTTTATTAAGCAAAACAGATTGTGGGGAAAAAAATAAGCCTCAGACAAATCACCAACATGCATTGTGTTTCTTCGTTTAGCATACTTTAACATGACAGCTGCTTTACTGATAAGGCCATAGATACAACCAGCTGTAGTCAATTAAATCTAATAAAATGGATATTAATTTCATTGACTGTCTGATATGCTACCATTTTTTATGTGTTAGCTTCAAATATATTGCCAAAACAATTTCAAAATTGTTAAATATATGACATAAGAACAATTCCTGTTCAGAAATGTCAATATGACTTATTTTTTTAAAGAATAAAATATATATATATATACACACACACACACACACTCTCTCTCTCTATATATATATATATACACACACACTCTCCCTATATATATATATATATATACATACATACAATATATATATATTATATATATAGATAGATAGATAGATAGATAGATAGATAGATAGATAGATACACACAGGGTGCGATGGGTAACTCTGCTCAACTCCACTTATTTACATAAATGGACGATTCCATTCATTTATGTCCTATATCACAGTATATAGCAATTGTTAGCAAACGGTGGTTCATTTGGCTTTCTGAATTGCATGCTTAATTTCATGTTCATTCAAATTTTTGTTTCTTTCAGTCTCACTTGTTTACTCACTGTCTAGTACATAAACATATCCATAAAATAAATTAAATACAATGTCTTTTGAATTTTGTCAACTTTCATCAGTGGTAATGTTATCATTTTAAACTATTGGTGATTTTTACTATGGAAGACATGCAAACATCTTTTCCTTTAGAAACAGGAAACATTCATAATTTTTCCCCTGGATTATAAGAAATACATTTTTTTTTTTTTTTTTGAAAAATATGATTTTTTTATTTTCAAATGAATAAATTAGAAAGAAATCACACACAGCAACATGTGGTACTATTTACATTATTTGGACTATCATCCTCATTGTTGCCATATTTATCACAACATTTCGGCTGTTGTACACTCCAGCCTTCTTCTGGGGTAGACCATTCTAGTTCCACGTGCCATGTCTAATGGATGCCATCAGTTATCTCCTGTCAATTTCCACTCCAAGTTCTCCACTGCATTAACCATTGGGTCCTGTCACTGAATCTAACTAACGCCTTTATCCACTGTGCCACATGTCCTTAAGGACATCTGTGTATGACTTTCTGGGACTTATAAACTTAATGTCTTCAGCAACCATTTTTACCAGTGCTGATATTGAAATTTTTGCTGTTATCATTGGTTTTTTTTTTTTTTTTTTTTTACCAGAGCTCATATTGCAATTTTCATTATTATTATTGCTTTTCTCTGGCACTCCTTATTACTGGTTCCCATATTGTATTCATTTCTATGCTTGGTCTGCTCAGGAGATTTTATTTTTGTGGTCTAGCATATGTGCTGACTGCTGATTCCTTAAGTTTATGAATTTTCCATTGATATTTTTTGTCTATGATTTCACACCTGATCCCACATGGAATGACATTAGAATCTATCTCTAAGGCCAACTCTACAGTTAAGATACGTAGATAACACCTTCATACTCTGGCCACACCAAGAAGATGTCCAGGTTCTACTGGACCATGTGAACTCAATAAGACCTTTGATACAGAAATATAAAGGGGAGACAGGCTGCCTCCTTAAGGTAAGGCTTCAAGAACACCAAAAAGCTGTAACACGAAGGAAATGGAAAAATCGGACATGGCTGACCATATATGGAGAGAAAAGGGAGATCATCACACTCTGTGGGATCAGGTTGAAATCATAGACAAAGAACACCATTGGAAAATTCATAAACTTAAGGAATCAGCACATATGATAGGCCACAAAAATGGTTTAATATGATCTTCAATGCTGCTTTGCATGATGGTCTTGGACAAGCTATCATGCCTTGTAATATGTCCAAACCACGCCATTTTTCTCTGTTTGGCAGTGGTGAGAAAAGGTTCCTGGTGGCCCACAAAACTTTTAACCCTTTAAAAAGGGTTTCAACCTTTTAAATAAAGGGAATATAAGATCACAAGTACTGTAATCCATTAGGGTTAAAGAGAGACAATATGTACGGCAAGTGTAGCAGCAATGGAATATGTATTCTTTGTAAGAAATTGGTTTGTAGATCTGGTTTCATTTACATATTTTTGTAGAGTGTTTTTGTCAGGCTTTAAACGTATTTTTCTTTTTCTTTTCAAAAAATGTATTGCTGGTATTTTTACTATAGAAGATCTATTTTTATACTTTCATAGTATTTTGACTCCAGTTAGAGGGTTCACTATTTGCTGAGACCCTAACAGGTGCTACCACCCCAGGTCAGGGTGGACCTGAGAACAACACCCAATCAGAGGCCTTGCTACTGTATGTAGTTTATCGTCATACCAAGGACAGTTTAGGGCAAGACAACATGATGGAAACCAGTCCTCTTCAGGCTGGTTTTAAGTTTTTCCTCACATAGATTGGCTACCACTCAAAACAATATATGCCCTGCATGAAGAATATGGATTCATGCCTTTTCCAAGGCATCAGTGTGAAGTGAATGAACTTGGCACTTTCTGTGCCAATAACTTATGCTATACATACTTCCACATAAGATAAGCAGTTTAGTCAAAATTTGAACTCTGTTCACAGATTTCTGTAGCAATAACAATTACACCCTAAAGCTGTGTGTGTGTGTGTGTGTGTGTGTGTGTATATATATATATATATATAGATATTACTTCAAACATTATTTTTAGTGGATACTCATATTTGAATAGACACAAATAGTGTTTATTTCATTTACTGGTCTGCATACTGGATAAAACTTAAGAAAATGTATTCTCTGGCAGGATTTGAAGCTGTGTCTCTCTTTGCAAGAGAAACCACCAATCTGATCTGGCTTGCTTTGACTGCTCGGCTAGAGAGCTTCACAGCCAAGCAAGATTCTATTTGTTTCAGAAAACATTCTCTTATTCATTACTTATTTAGAAAGGTGTGTGCATGTTTATGTGTATATAAACATTCCATCTCAAATAAACCAAGGGCTACAAGTGACCTTCTCAGAAAAATCTGGGAAAAATCACAGGTGTGCCTTGATCAAATTTATTTATAAATCACAAATATTTGATCTGCATCTTTAATAGTTTTAAATCATAGCATCTTGAAATTTCACTGCATTGTTTTGCTAAATAAGGCTTGCAAAGAACTTTTGACATTCATAGCTCCAAATATACAGATTTGAAACTTGGTGACAATAGTTAATATTTATTACAAAAATATAAATACCTAAGGTCCATCTTATAAACTTATTTTTTATAAAAACCTGAAAATGGCTGAAATGACAAAATTCAAAAAAAAAGCTGTCCACTTTGAGAACTTCTCATTTATAAAGTATATCAGAAACAGCATCCAAATTAGTTTTCTTGTCATTTATGACCTAATGGATTATTCCAATGCAGTAAACAGATTTGTTCTTGTTATAGGAATGTCAGTATTACTGTTGGAAAATTGCTCAATTTTTTAACATTCTTAAAATTGCCTAATTTTATGGCATCAGCATACCAGTTAGACAGTTTAAGGAAATTTTTATATTTTTACCATATATTCTTATATGTCTTCAGACTATATATATATATATATATATATATATATATATATATGTATAGAGAGAGAGAGAGAAAAAAAAGGGTAATTTGGCAACAATATTTCATTTATGCATGTTTGATTAAAAAAAACATTGCTGATTTTTTTTTTAATTCATATTTCATTGCTTTCAGTTATTTTTTTGTTTTTATTTCCACTTTGTAAGTATATTTTCCTAAGTCACTTTCTGCTAATGCTAACCATTTTCAGACTTTTTCTTGAATGTAATGTCATCAGTTTAATTTTTTTTTTTTTAAACATCACATTCTGCATGTTGGCTCTTATCACATTTTGTGTATTCACATGAAAGTTCGTACCGTCTACTTTTTCTAATGAAATGCAAGGTCTGAGGTTTGATGTGAAAGCATGTGAAAAACAATATTTAAAAATATTAAACTGACAACAAAAACAACAAAATATTTTTGCAAATGGTTAGCCAAAGTGCTTAGACATAGGAAAATATATTTGCAAATATGAACCAGAAATCAAAACAATAATTAGAAACATGAAAAAAATACAGTATTTACATTATGCGGACTATTGTCCTCATCTTTGTCGCCATATTTATTGTATATTATTGTACGCTCCGGCCTTCTTCAGGTGGTTGGAATTTCGAACTGAACCCTTTATTTCAATCACTGGGGTAGACTGTTCTAGTTCCACGTGCCATGTTTGATGGATGTCAGTTATCAGTTATCTCCTGCTAATTTTCCCTTTCCCATGCCTGAAAGTTCTCCACTGCCTTAACCGGGTATTGAACTCACACTCTTTGGGTCTGTCACCGGATCTAACCAACGCCTTTATCCATGTGTCCTTGAGAACATCTGGGCATGAATTTCTGGGTATCATAAACCTAATGTTTTCAGCAACCATTTTTACCAGTGCTCATATTGCAATTTTGCTGTTAACCATGCATGTTTTTACCAGAGCTCATATTGCAACTTTGTTATCATTGCTTTTCTCTGGCACTCCTTATTGTATTTATTTCTATGCTTGGTGGACTCAGGAGATTGTGGCCTAGCATATGTGCTGATTCCTTAAGTTTACGAATTTTCCAATGGTGTCTCCTGTCTATGATCTCAACATGATCCCACAGGGGACGGTGATTTCCCTTCTCTCCCCATATGTGGTCAGCCACACCTGATTTTTCTACTTCCCCTCGCGTTACAGCTTTCTGGTGTTCTTGAAGCCTTACCTTTAGGGGGCGGCCTGTCTCTACATTATATTCCTTTCCACAGCTGCACGGGATAGCGTACATACAGTCTTTAGTCATGTTCTCCTGTATGGGGGGTCTCACTCGAGAGAGATATTTGCGAAGTGTTGTCAAGCTCTTGAAGGTTGTCCTGATGTTATATGGACCACAGATCCTTTGTATTTTCTCTGATAACCCCTTCACATAAGGCAGGCAGACTATTTTCTGAGTGTTGTTGTCCTCCTCTCGAAATTCCAACCACCTGAAGAAGGCCGGAGTGTACAACGGCCGAAACGTTGTGATAAATATGGCGACAAAGATGAGGACAATAGTCCGCATAATGTAAATACTGTACATAATACCTCATCTCGGAAATATAGACATAAAAAAAATAAATTAAAAAATAACCAACAATTTTTCTCTCTTTTTTTGTATCTATCTTTTTTTTAAATTGAACATGCACATAACATGCCCTGGTAAATGACCCACAGTGGTACTATCTGTTAGGTTCCCAACAAATCGATCTTTCTATGGAAAGTCAAGTTAGTGACCTACTTAACTTGGTAGATAAGTAGTTATGTCATCCACTTAAAAGATATAAGGATATAAGTCCTGCAACATCAGCTGAATACAATGATATAGACTAGTCTTTCTTTTTTGGGTAAAGGCTATCATTGTTCAGACAGTGGGACAGGTTGGTATTGTGCATGGGTTTTAAACCCTCACTTTAAAAAAAACTTCCAGCACAGGCACTGCTTGCTAAACGTATCCTCATAGAGGAATCGATTTGTTTAAAGCACAATGACTGAATGTAGCTGAAAAAAGCACACAAACTCAAAAGTTAATAACAATGTAGCAGATTGTGTAGATTGCTGGCAGGACTTAAAGGCCACATTCATGCTTGCAACACACTGTTGAAATTGGGAAATGTTATATCAAGTAATGGCTATACTCAGAAATGAAAAACCAGCTATAACATTACACAGAATGCAAAATTACATTAGGCCAATTTAACACAATATAAAATAAATGTAAATTAACTGATTAATAATATTCAAGGTTTACCCATATATTTATATATTTGCAGGAGAAAGAAATCAATAAAATGATGCTTGATTGCGATGCTCTTCATAGCCTCGCAGTCAAAAGCACATCTGATTAAAAAAGTGGTTTCTCCTGCAAAGGTGGATGCATGTTCAAATCCTGCCAGAGGGGACATTTTTTTTTTTTTTTTTTTTTTTAAATAAGTTTTCTCAAATATGCAGGCTGGTAGACAAAATAAAATACTGTTTAAAATAAACAGTTTTTTTTTATTTATTTTTTTTATGACTAATGTTCACCCAATACAAGGACCAAGAGCCACTCAAAGTAGGGGTTAATGTGTAGAGTTGTATTAATGTAAGGAAGGCAAAGATAATAAGAAAGATAGACAGCTAATTCTAGACTTAAAGAGATCAAGATTTAATTAGCAAATAAAATTTCAGAGTTCAGGCAGAGACATTAAGTGTATAGAGCTGAAGCAGACTTTAGAAGGAATCGGAAACTCAATCATAAACAGGAAACAAGGGATGGATCTCTACTCCTGTTCAAAAGACAGAGGAGTGTGAACTGGATGATAGGCTCCTTCCAAATGCAGGGCTTTTTCACTCCTGTTGGAGGAACCACCCCACCCTGATAGACCATGTCTTCAGAGGTGTATCCATACTAACCACAATTGGCCAATTACAGGCTGATTTCTCCCCGCAAGTATTAACCTTGAAAGGTTTGTCAACACCTATAATTGGAGGGTCTGAATTCATAGTTCTAAAGCAATAAAAAGAATAAGACGCAATATACACTACAAAACATATTTTCATCTTTTTATAATATTAACCTGCTTTGCAAGTTCAATTTTCTGAATGGTGCATTGACCACTTTTTATATATTTGTCTTTGACATGGTAATTTCCTGTCCTATTTTACACACATTCTGTGTGTGTGTGTGTGTGTGTATATATATATATATATATATATACACACACACACACACGCAAAAAGACAAAACTAGGTAAGACAACAATTTAAGTGCAGTATTAAATTGGTATCAAGGTCTCATCATTTTACAGTTGAAATGAGATCTAACTGTAAATTTGTTGTTAACAGTTTCTTCTAGACCAGTTGCTACACAAAGCTATAGGAACCAGTCTGTCCTGTTATTTACCCATAGCAGGGGGAAGAAGAAGACTTGTCTGGAATTCGAACTTGGCTCTCTGATTCCTCAATCCAAGCCACTATTACTTCACTAGGACTCCACCTCATTCTTTATCTCAATTATATTTGAACTTAGCTCTCTGATTAATCAATCCAAGAAGCTATCCATTACTCCCCAGTGCTTCCACCTTGGTTCTTTTTATCTCAATTACATTCGAACTCAACTCTCCAATTCCTCAATCCAAGCCGCTATCCATTTCTCCACCATGACTTCACCTAGTTTTTTTTATCTCAGTCAAATCAATCGGAGTGGCAAGGTTCTGAAAAGTTGTAATACAAGCCTGCTAACATGAACTGTTTAAAAATGTAACATTTCTACAACTTGATAAAGTAGTTTTTATTTAGTTTTAGAGATTTATAAAAACACAACATTTAGCCTCTACTTAAACTGCAGCACCTTGATTCTGATATCTGAACACACTATTCAATGGCATTGGCTCCCATGAAAACCATGCTGCTGATAAAAGAACTGGCAATGATCCAAATTGTAAATACTTCCTTGCTTCTTAACAGTAGTGGCATAATCACAATATTGTTATACATTTTTCAACCATGTATGTATGCATTAGGATGGGAAGAAAGAAACAGTATTTATGCAACAAGGCATTGTACTTAACACTTTGTATTTCTATTTCAGAAACATAATTAAAGTTAGGCATCTCCTGCAACACAGTAACAGTAAAAATGAAAACAATAGTTTCTTGTAGAGAAAACTGTGTAGTGCTAAAAACCTCGTTAAAAAAAAAAAAAAAAAAAAGATTCTCATTCTTAGACTTTTCCTGTTTCTCAAAAGCTGAACAATAATGCCAGTTAATAGAAATCTAAAAGGTTTCATGGTTGACTGATTGTTTAGATTCAAAGGAAATAAACAAACAACACTGCCAATATTTGTTACAATATAGATTTGGAAGTTAAACAAATAAGGCAGCTGCTGTTCAAGATGCATATTTATTAACTCGATGCAAAAGGTTAAGCATTGGTTCCAATCCTTCTGGAATGACTGCTAAAAACATCCCCCTCTCCAAATTTATACACAAATCATACAGATGCATGCTGGGATTTCTTCCAAATCAATAAGAGAGACCAATTCTTGGCCTCATCTGGCATATTTTTGTTCTTTCTTGTCTGTAGTCAGAATGCTACAATCACTTGACTGTATCCCCATGTATTAACACTGTTCTTACTTTGTGAACTTTTTTGTCTTACAGATTTTTTTAGTCATTTCACCCCAAGCAAAGCAATAAAGTCACTAAGTTGCAAGAGGTTACTAAGTGCCAGAGAATAGGAGAAAAAAAAAGAGAGAGAGAGAGAACATGAACTCAGAAAACAAATTAATGATTCAATTTTTGAAGACCAAGTTGTCTGGGAAGCAAGAATCTGATAGAGAGTTCCACAAACAAGAAATGCAATAGAAGAAACTGTTAACAACATAGAATTTACAGTTAAATCTCATCATTTCAATGGTAAAATGACGAGACCTTGACACCAATTTAATACTGCACTTAAATTGTTGTCTTACTTAGTTTTGCCTTGTGTGTACACGTGTGTGTGTATATATATATATATATATATATACACACACAAAAAAATGTGTGTAAAATAGGACAGGAAATTACCATGTCAAAGACAAATATATAAAAAGTGGTCAATGCACTGTTAAGAAAATTGAACTTGCAGAGCAGGTTAATATTATAAAAAGATGAAAATATTTTACCCTTCTGTAGAACCCAGGTTTCAACCATGAGGTCTCATCAGGTATCTAGGCACACACACACACACACACACACACACATATATATATATATTTGTTTGTTTGTTTGTTTTGTATTATTGCATTCTATTTCTTTTTTTTTTCTTATTGTTTATTGAGAATGTTATCAATTCTATTGGGCATTTTTGCCTGTTACACTTAACAATGGCCAATTAATCTACATTAAGTAATTTTTTTTCATTCTTTTATTCATATAAATTAATAGCACTATACTGAATATTCTTTAACCAACAGTATAAGGATTGCAATTGTGCATTTCTACATTTTGTATTGCAAATGGCTACCTACATGCAAGGCACACAAAGTATTGTACTCATTTAGCTTCAGGTAATTTGTCACAACTACCTTCAGCTTATTCTATGCGCCATGTCCCTTCAGGACATTAGTAATCATGGCTCTCCAAAATTTCCTGTTCTTTGTAGCTCTTAATAAAATTTGCCTTTTTGTTGTCTCTCCTAAATTTTGTTCCACCATTCATTTACTCACCAAGTAGGTTATGCGTTATTTTCATCTATCCCTCTTGCCTTGATCTGTCCTGTGAGTATCAAATTTTAACCTTCAGCTAAGTGTATATGTAACAAAAAAAAAGATCAATTTTGGTTTTGATTCAATGTATGTAAATATTTTGATAAATTATACTCATTAGAAGTACTAACTAAACAAGAAATGTTGTATATAATCTGAATGTGAGATATTCAGAGAATGCACTGCATATGTAAGAACTTCTATTCCAAAATCATTCACCACATTGCATTTGCAACACTAGGATGGATACTATCATGGAGCAAAATCAGTTGTCAACTTCTCTTGGCCAAAGAAAATGTCATTTCCAATGTGTCATTCAAATGAGCCAATTACTCTTTGTAGTGTTGCACTATAACAGCTTGAATAGATTCCAGTAATTCATAATAAATATATCCTTTTGAATATCAGAAAATACAGAAAAAAATCTACTGAAAAAAAAAATCAAGTTGAGATATTAATAATTGCCATATCAATTCATTATTTTCTTCATTTTTGGACCATCATAAATCCATTTTTCATCAGTAGTGACTAAACATTGACCTATAAACATTTCAGTAACATGGAAGACATTTTCTTTGCTCCATAATTTTTCTAAGAACTGTAGAAGTTGTATTATACTTGACTAATTACACAAGTAATATAGTAATGAGTGAACATGAAAAACACTAAGATTTTCCCAAAGAATGTATAGTTTGCATCAAACTAATAAAAATGAGAAAATTACAAACTTTAAATGATTTACTTTTAAATGAAAAGATTTTTTAAAAAATCCTGTTAACACTGACAAGAAATGTTATGATATAAAAAAAAAAATTTTGTCTTTCAGTTATGATTTTAAAGACAAACTTTTTTTCTATTAGTAAAATGAAGCAAAAATCAAAAATATCCAAGAAAATTAGAAATATTAAAATGAGATGGAGCAGCAAAATTCACAAGACAAAAGAGAAAAAAATGAAATGAAAAAGAACTTAAAACTGAAGAAAAAGTGTGTGTTGGGAGGGGGGGGTTTAGTCCCAAATGTCTGTTTTGTTCTCTTCGTATTGTATCCCATTTGCATTGAAGGTTGCTTTAACAACAAAATTCAATATTTTCCTTATTGTTTACTTGATTATAGAATTAAAAAAAAAAAAAAACAAAACAAAACAACATTTAAGCAGTTACCTTGTAAGAACTGCAAGTGTTTGGTTTTAACAAAATAAGTTTCTATTAACATTTAAAAATTATTACTACCTTTGTTCCATAATAATTACACTTAATGCATAAAATGTACAAAAATCAAACTATTATGGGACACAGATAATACTTTTTTGTGTTATTTTCTTTTTAAACTGATTTTTTTTTCTTTTGTTTAATCATTGAATAACTATTAGTCCATATTACTTTTTAACAATCACAAATGAGGTTGGTACAAATGGTGCATATCAAAATATGTACTGATCAAATAAACTGTCATATTCCATGCTAATAGGAATATATACTTGAAAAACAAAGTGGATAAAATAAGTAGAGGTTTATTGTACAAAACCAGTACAATAAGAATAAAGGTAACAGTTATGCACAAGGTCGTCTCAAGTCAATCCAGTAGTGAGTGCTACTATTGGAAGGTCAGTAGTTCTCTCATAAGTGAGTCGTACTCAACAGATCCTAGCTAGACAATATTTACCAGCCTCTCCACAAAGTAAATGTGGCACAAGGCTGAATTTAATGTGTGGCAATCTGAGCCCATAGGCTTGGCCAAAAATTCCCTGCAACCCTGCAAAAACGAGTTCGGGTCTGTCTACCTCTCTGGATGTGACACTGCCCTTTGGCATAGCCTCATCTGGGTTCCTCTCTGCTTAAAGGCAGAGACTTCAACAACAGTCAAGATCTGAGTGACAGATTCCAATTAGTGTATTTACTAACCTCCCCACGTGATCAGATGGGGCACAGGGCCAAATTTAATGTGGGATATCCGAGCCCACAGGCTCAGCCAAAAATTCCCATAGAACCCGTGTAAAATGGGGTCGGGTAGCCGTTTCCCCTGAGAGGAGACTCTGCACTTTGGCATAGCCTTGTCTGGGTTCCTCTCTGCCCAAAGGCTGAGAGTTTGACAGCATAGCTGGAACAGATCTCAGCTAGATAATATTTACCAGCAACTCCCACCATAAGAGTAGATGTGGCACAAGGCCGAGTTTAACGTGGGTCTTTTGATCCCATAGGCTCAGCCAAAAAATCCACGTAGAACCCACACAGTCTACCTCCCTGAACGAGACTTTGCCCTTCAGCAGAGAGTTTGACCATCTAGCTGGAACAGATCCCAACTAGTATATTTAACTACCCACCCACGAGGGTTGCATGTGGCACAAGGCCAGTTTAGTGTGTGTTGTCCGAGCCCATAGGCTCGGCCAAAAATATTCCCTTTTGAACCCATATAAATGGGTTCAGGGACTGCCCTTCGGCGGAGCCTCATCGGGGTTCCTCTCTGCTCAGAGGCAGAGAGTTCGACTGTTTAGCTGGAACAGGTTGCAGCTAGTCTCCGTAGTCTGTTGACTTACAGATACCTATAGTGTAGTCACTCATGGGGGTGACAGGTTATTCATTTACATCACAAACATACCAATATGACAATGAAAATAAAACTAAAAGTATAATTACTCCATTCATTTGTAGTCAATCTTAAATATGAAATGCTTCAATCATTAAAAACTCAAAATTTATTTTGACTGGCCAACACTTTCTTGTACTTTTTAGAAAAATTGCAATAATTTGGTTTGGTAACTATTATATCCCAGCTTGTTGGGATGAACAAAAATGAATGAAAATAAAAGACAAGTCTATTTTAACACATAATAAAACAAATTTTATACATTTAATGCCTGAGAGCAGCAAGGATTAGATTTAAACAATGAATTCCACATGTGTGGAAGCTTGTCACCATGTTGAATTCAGAAATGCAATACTGATCTCACAAACAAGGGGATTAACTCAATTGTATTTCGAGTTATTGTCCTCTCTTGACAAAGTTAGCATCTCCTAGCCATAAAAGGAGGCATGCTGGAGTGATGGATAGTGGCTCAGATTGAAGAATCAAAGAGCTGAGTTCAAATTCCAGTTGAATCCATTAAATTCATTTACGTGCTAATCCCCTTGGGGAAGGTACAAATCCTCTTCTTCTCCCCCCACCAGCTATGGGTTAATAAGAGGACAAACCGGGTTCTATAACCTTGGATGTCAACTGGTCTACTGCAGAAAGAAACAGCAACCTACTGCGGGAAAAATTTGCCTTGTCAGTCATGTATCAAAAGATTCATGATTGCCTAAGAGTGCATCATGCATGGCACATAACTGACTGAACCGTAATTATCTTGTGTTTGAATTTGATAAAGGATTATTTACAAACACCTAACACCTTGTAATGATCAAAGATTAATGATTGAAAAATCTTGGTTTATAAAAACAATAATAATAATAATCAACAAAGACAGACTAAGAATAAAAATGAAAACATTTTCAAAATTGGCATTACTGAGAAAACTGGCTTTCCATAATCAATGACTTACCATGTAATCATCAGCTGCTGTCATTTAAATCCAATTATATATATTTCTTTATTTTCCCAAACACTTATATTACCATTTTTATTTACTCATGTGATCAGTATTATGAGCAATAACATTTTTTAATTTCTTAGATGAAGAGTCTTCAATTATTATTCATTTTTGACAAATATTTCTTTCATCTTATTTCTCTGCTTTTACTCCTGGTAGTAATAGGTTCAAGGTGTCTGAACTAAAACATTGTCAATTATTTATTTTTGGTTAATTTCATATTAATTTTAGTTATTTTTATCAATCTTTCTTGATTGTCATTCCACTTTTGTTAGTAAGAT
>OZ010608.1:8331849-8371849 GCA_963932145.1 Acanthosepion lycidas | reverse complement strand
GTCTGGTGCTCCTGTTATATATTTAGAAATTCTTGATAAAATCTAAAGAAGAATTTGTAATGTTATTCGTCCTGGGTGCAGTCATTTTCCTACCACCACTGCCTTTTCTATAAATACTTTCATAGTAATTGTTCTTGATTAATTTTCTTCTATATTACATAGACTTTGTGAATTTAAGGGTAGTACTAGATTGGTGACAATTTCTCATCATTTTATAGCTGGAATAGGTAGATGTAACTAAGTTCTTTGTTAATCATTTTTTTTTCCTCACATCTGGCTTTCCAGTCAATTTTGATCTTCAAAAATTTAAATGCAATGTCAATTGTTATCTACTGCTTTCTAGAATCCACTTGTTTTATTATTCTCACTTTTTAATGTTTTTCTTTTTTTATTCTTTCTCAATCAGTAACCTTGTGTCTTAGTGGCTTTATTGCCTTGATTTGGGTGCAATGATTAAAAAAAAAAAATAAAATAAAATAAAAGTAATTAACTTAATATTAAGTTAATATATTTTGATCTTTTCAAACTCTTTTCTCCTCTTTGGTCATTTCAGATGTTATATCATTGTAGACATTATAGACAAAATGTTTTGGCTGAGTACATGCCAGTCATTTTCAGGTACCCATTTTTGGCAAAGGGTTAATGTTTTGGCCGAGTACACTCCAGTCATTTTCAGGTACTCATTTTTGGCAAAGGGCTATCTTATATTAGTTGATTACATAATTTTGTCACCAGGATGCAGTTTCTTGCTGAACCAGACAATATATAAATTTAACTACCTGATCCAGCGATTGAACTCCTAAACATTAGAACGACTGAAACATTTAACCAGTGCTTATACCACCATTTCAAATGACATCAAATGATATTTTAGAGTCTCTTAAATTTAACATCAGATGGTTTCGACGTTTAATTACCGTATTATGTTTGTAACTCTTTGATACATATTTGATCTGAGAGGAGGGATTGTCAGCACACTTTGATCTTTTCAAACTATTGTTCTTATCTTAGGCTGTTATAGTTTATTACAGACACAATGTTTAGATCCTGTTTCTATTAAACACTTCTAAAATCCACAATTGCCCCCACCCAGCAAAAAATAATATTGTGAACATTTACAAAAATTAGAAAAATTTGTAGCATTTATGGAAAATTATTATTTTTTTTTTTTTTTTTTTAAGAGACTTATTTTTTATAATCCTAAATTATTTCCTATTACTAGAAACCTTATTTTTAGAGGTTATGTATATTTGAATTGACACTTCAATCTCTAGGCTGGTTGATGTTAATTTTATTGTTTTAATAATAGTGGTGTCTACTCAAACAGGTGCATCCACTAAAAATAACATTTCTTTACATGTCAAAATTGTGCTTATAGACGCAGCTGTAAATTTTATGCTGAAATAAATTTAATAGATTTATTTTAAATCTGACATCTATTATTTAAATGTTACTTTTTAGTGGATACTCGTTTTTTATTTTTAAACAGGATGTATTACATCTGTCTCCCTGTGAACTTGAGAAAATTTAATTTAAAAAAAAACAAAAAAAACACGCACTCTGGCAGGGTACAAACATGCATCCCCCTTTGTAAGGAGAAACTACTGTTTGATCCAGTGTTCCTTAGAAAAATTTGAACAAGGAAATGAGCCTTCTTTAAAAGTAAACTAGAACTGGGCTGATCACTCTCTATGGCCAAACAGTCTAAATTACATTGAATCAAATGGTTTCTTCTATAAAGTGGGACACAGATTTGTATCCTACGAGAAAGCACATTTTCCTTTTCTCAAATGTGCAGAGCAGGCTACAGATGTAATCATCATAATCCATTAAGGTTGTAGAGGGCACCACATGTACTGCAGCTATAATAGCAGTGATATTTCCAGGGTAGGATAAGCTGATGGAGCCCAACCATCATGAGGCTGGTACTGAATTCAAAGTTTTCCTTTCTCCTAGACTTGTTGCCACCCAAGGCTATAGGACCTAGTTTGTCCTGTTATTTTATCTATAGCTGGGTAGAGAAGAGATGGATTCATACCTTTCCTCGAGTGAAAGTAATGAACTCAACTGGAATTCAAACTGCTCTCCAGTTCCTTAATCTGAGCTACTATCCATGACCCACCGTGAATCCTAAGATGTAGCACACACTTTAAAAAAAAGTCTATTTCAAATACGGGTATCCACTAAAAATAAAGAAACAAGTTTCTTTTTGACTTGTGTTGAAAGTGAAGTTATCTTTCTTACTGTAGGCGTCTCTTTGTCATGGCCATCTTCTAACCATTTGTCTTTCTTTAAAAAGCATCTCATGCAAACAGTATATCATTTTGATAAAAGCTGCCTAGTATATGGCTATGTTGCTTCCTCTTTCATCACTTATTTTTGAAAGAAAATGAACAATGAACAGTCTTTATATTAAGAATCACTTCCATTTCCCTAGAGTTTGCTATCAAGTACCATCTCCTCTTTCTCCCCCTCTTACATTCCAACATGTTGATATAGATGTTGCTTTATGAAGCAGAATAAATGGCTGGCTGCTTGTTTTCCAAGTAAGCCTCTCTTCTCGGGTGGCTCAACAATCTCTGTT
This sequence comes from Acanthosepion lycidas, assembly GCA_963932145.1. Classification (NCBI taxonomy): domain Eukaryota; kingdom Metazoa; phylum Mollusca; class Cephalopoda; order Sepiida; family Sepiidae; genus Acanthosepion; species Acanthosepion lycidas. The sequence goes on along the minus strand of OZ010608.1, from coordinate 8,369,265 downwards.
GCAGACGCCTGCTCAGGCACATTTGTTCACCACCGACAGAATCCACTTGTGATTTGTACTGCAACTATACTGAGCAGACTTTAGTTACAGTTTCTGGGAGGGAGCATGATCAACATAATAATAAAAATAATTTTTCTTGTCAGAATCTATCTTACACATTTATAAATATCATTTGCCAATGCATTGAATATTGCTGCCAAATCTAGTTTAATGCTTATGCTATATATTTGGAGATTCTAGATAAAGTACAAAGAAGAATTTGCAATGTTATTGGTCATGACCTGACATATAATGCCTCTTGGAGAGAAATCTTTAATCTTCACATTGAAAAATTATGCTGCTGAGATTTCTTCTTGGGTAAAAGCTGGCATTGATGACATCTTGGAAATATCAAGTGAAACTACAGTCTTCTCCTTGGTTCAGCCACTATAGCCCACAGGAATCACTTTTTCTAGCTATACCAATATGATAGCTTGGATCATAACAGACGCCTCTTTATGTCAACTTGTAATAATCATGTGTTCTCAATAAGACTAAGATAATGTTTGCCAAGACACTATACAGCCTCTCACAAGTTTAGTTCCGATAATTACTGGCGGCTATGTAAGAGTGTTAAACAAGAGTAAATTTTCAATCCCTTCATCTTCTGTCTTTCTAAATCTTTTTTTTTTTTTTTTTATTGTCCTTTCTCCTCATTAATATTCTCTTTCAGTAACTGCATCAATGCCTTGCTTAGGGTGAAAGATTAAAAAATAAATTTTTTATTTTTAGGCTTCCGTACTTTAAAATTATGTAAGTTTGTATAAAAACATACAGAATCAGGAACCAAATTAGCAGTATATTTACAGCGTAAGTTGAAAATTCAATACTGGACACAAAATAAGGGTTGAGTTTATAATATGCACTGTAAATCAGACTCCCTTACCTCACTATCACTTTGAAATTTTCAAGAAAGTGATAAAAAAATTTCCAAAGAGTCATTTTTGTAAAGAATGGGACAAATTATATTGGAAGAATATATTTCCATAGAAAAAACATTTATCTTTAGCATGACTGAACCGTTACAAAAAAAAAAAAAAAAAAAAAAAAAAAAAAAATCACAAAACTACAGAGAAAGAATCCGAGAATCAAAGATGATTGGCAAAGTATGTGTTATCAGTACACTGGGATAATCTAAAGGTAAGAAGTTTCAAATCAGTTGCAAATTTGATATTTAGAGGCATTCAGAAATTTATATATATATATATATATATATATATATATATATCAGGAAGAGTAAAAAAGTGAAAATAAAACATCTGCAAACCTTTTAAGCAAAAGCCATGAAAAATAGAAATCTATGAAAAAAAAAAGAATCAGTTTTTGTTTTTTGCAAGGTGAAAATCCTGTTAAAAGAAAAAAGCCATTGAGACATGCAGGCAAACACTGACAAGGAAAACTCATCGAGAGAAAACAAACATACCCCAAAAAAGAATCAAGGAACAACCTGTATATAAAAAGATAGGAAAGACAAAAGAAAAAAAAGCAAACATAATATTAATAAATGACCAACTGGTTCGAATATCCAGTGCATCATCTTTACTTACATATATGTACATGTATAGACAGTGTAGACATAGAACTCAACACTGCATGTTGACTGTCACTTTCAATCCTTAAGTGATCTTTCAAACAGGGTCTGAAAAATCACTTGAGGTGTGAAACTATCTATTTACACTTTACATCATTCAGACTGTTGTATTCATCTTTATTAACATATTCACAACATTTCAGTCGTTGCACACTCTGGCCTTCTTTAGGTGATATACATTGAAATTTAAAACCAATCCCTTTATTTAGTCAATGAGGGTAGATTGTTCTAATTCCACATGCCATGCCTTTTTTGGATATCTCCATATCAGTTGATTCCTTTTAGTAACTCAACTCTCTAAGTCTTTGTTCCATCTGCTGTGTCCAGGTATTGAACTCAAAACTCTGAGTCAAGTCACTTAGGATTACTCAACCAATGCTTTTATTCCTATGGCCCAGTGGATAAAAGCATTGATTGAATAATACAAAAAGTGGCTTGACCCAAAAAGTCAAAAGATAATTGGTAATGAAAATATGAGTTCAATACCTGGCCACAGCAGAGGTGGACAAAAACTTGAAGAGTTGAGTTACTAAAGGGAGATAACTGAAACTGAGATATCCCAAAAAGGCATGGCATGTGAAATTGCCATGGATTAAATAAAGGGTTCAGTAGGAAATTCCAATGTGTATCTCCTGAAGAAGGCCGGAGCATACAACGACCGAAATGTTGTGAATATGGCAATAAATATGAAGACAACAGTCCAAATGATGTAAATAGTTACAATAACTCATCTCAAAAATATAGACAGACTACACTGTATAGGTACAAATGATGTGATATTGAGCACCCATATTATATATATATATATATATATATATATATAAAAAGAAATAAGAAGAAAACTCATTTTTGCAATGTTCTGTTGCGTGAAGAAATTCATTAAAGGCAAATGTAGAAAATTTTTTGAGAAAAACCATAGAAAAAATTTGTTGACAAAAAAATGTGTTCATTTATAAGGTTCTTCATAATTTCTTTACAGCTCATAAAGTTGAAAGATTCTAAAAATGTTTTAGAATGTCCGCAAATTTAAATATGAATGCATTTGTATAATGGCTTGGCCAAAAAGTTTGTTTGATCTACAAGTAAATTTTCTACTTAATAAAATGTATAAACTTTTTGGACAACCATATATATAGATATATATATATATATATATATATATATATATATATATATAGATATGAAACAAAAATGATTTTCAAAAAAAAATAAAAAATATAGATCTCTGTCAAACTCTGAGTAGGGACAGATAAATCGACACAGCAAGCATGAACAGATAAATCAATATTTAATTTCATTTGTTACTGGAGATATCACTCAGATAATGGTCACTTTTAAAAATTGGAGGCAGAATGGAACTTATATTCAAACCAAATAAAGCCATAATAATCATTACTAAAAAATAACAAAAATAAAATGGAGATTTCTGTCAAGAAGAATTTAAAGATAAAATCTTTAATTTTAAAATCCAATTACTTTTAAATAATTAACAATATTTTAAATTCAAGTTCACATCTGACAAATCCCTTTTTTTGTGACCTGAATTACAAGTGAACTTGATAAAAAATAAACTGGTGTTTTTACTGATGTCGACATTTTAAATTGAAGATAGAAAAAATTGAATGCAAAGTTAAGAAACAATTTTTTTTTTTTAAATATAACACTGTTTTATTTATTTTCAAAAAGTGAAATCTGATGGCAAACTGTTAGAAGCATTATACAAAATCTGTTATCATAATGTTTCTTCATGTTTGCCAATTTGTAGTTTTATTAAATATATGTGTATTAACTTAAATAGGAGGATTTTTATATTTTAGGCTTGTTCTCAAATTTAACTATAACTAACTATAAGATGGTGGGTTTTTCTTCTTTATGTGCCAGAATTGACTTATTCATGTAAAATTCTACTGGACAAAAAGTGTGGGTTCAATTTCTTTTTGTCATTAAGTCCTAATAAATTAAGTCTTTTTTTTTTCTTTGCTGTTTTTGTTTTGTTTTTTTTTTTTTCAAAAAATATAAAATAAATTATAAAAAAAAAAAAAAAAAAAAAAAGGTCCTGGTGAATCAAGAAACTAAATGAGATTTGCTCCATTATGTTTATATTCCCCCTCCCTCTACATATATAAAATTCCATCAATCAGAACATTACTTTAGTCTGACAAAGTCCTTTTTAGAGGATGAAACATGTTGCACAGAATTTTCTCATCCTGTCATTTAATTACCTAAACTAATTAAGTATAAGTATATAATTAACTAATTAAGTATAGTATTAAAAAGAAAGTTCTAAACCAGTTAATGTTGGTTGGATTAAATTCAAGAATTTTCAAGTCTGTATCGCCTATAAACAGATCAATATAAGCCTTTGCAGCAGGCTGTAGTCAGTCAAATAAATAATGTCAGGTTGTGCACAAAAATCTATGCCAAGTGACTCCCTTACTATCATAGAGAAACAGCTTCAGATCAAAACTTAACAAAAACCATATGTCACCATATCAACACATTTATACTTCCTTTTTTCTTGTAAAGTGTGACACATGACATTTATGAAAATGTAAGAGCTTTCTCAATATCTGACATGAGCATATATATATATATATATATATATATATATATATATATATATATATACACATATACATATATATATACACATATACATATATATATACACATATACATATATATATACACATATATATATACACATATACATATAGTTGTATAGATATAAGTTTGTGAACCTGAATATCTTAGCTCTGTCACTCATATTGAGCTCTTTCCACTAAGTACTGCCCATATAAAATAATAATAATATATATATATATATATATATATATATATATATATATATATATATATATATATATAGTAGTCCTAAAAGCTTAGGTAAATTTTCTACTTAATAAAGTGAACAAACTTTTGGGCCAACCCTATATATATATATATATATATATATATATATATATATATATACACACACACATAGATAGAAAAAAATTAATTCTCGTCTTTCATTAGTTTTGTTTTTATCTTGCTGTTTTTATTGTACAGTAGCTAAGATGAAAGAGAATATGATAATTAAAAGCTGAAATTCAAATAAATTCTTGAATTTTTTCCCCTTATCAAGCAACAGAAAAGAATGTTTAGATTCTTCTAATTACAATCATCCAGGCATTCTGAAGAGATTGTTTGTTGTGACAAATTAAGGTCGAATTTTAGCTTAAAAAGCAATTGCATATTTTCAAAAGAAAAAAAAAATATTTGAACACATTTAACTACTCAAAATGTAAAAACGCACAACATAAAAAGACTAAAATTATGTTAAAAAAATAAATAAATAAAAGCACACATACTCATATTTTTAAAACAAATATGATAAAAATATGAATAAAATTAAGAATTTAAAATTTAAAAAAATAAAATGCATCATTTCTTTATTTTTTTTATTCTCTTTTTTTTTTTTTTTTTTAACTTTATGCGTAATGCGGCTACACAACAAGATGACTGACATTCTTCTGTAAGATTTTTGGGGAGTCTATTATGGGAAGGGATGCTGGTTTTATCATGAGAGAAACGTGCATCATGACATTTTGGGAGCATGCACCCTAACAGAGCTGAGCAACAAGAATTTAGGTAGATTAAATAGAGATGATATCAAGGTGGGGTATATGGGGAAGGAATGTTCTAGTGCAAGGTTTAGTATTATGAAAACGTGAGCCTAATAATAAGCTTATTAAGCACACCTAGAAAGAAAGTGTAACCGTCAGAATAGAAATGCCTACCTATTATATAACTGTTGCAGGAGCAGACATACATGCTTGTTTAAACTTATTTTGTACATATAGAAGAAAAGCTAATTTACCACTTGAAAAATAAAGAAAGTTTAGGGTAAAATATTTGGAAAATGTTATTTAAATTTCCTTTTTAGTCCTTTATATATATATATATATATATATATATATATATATATATATATGTGTGTGTGTATATATATATAGTGAAGCTAAAATAAAATCTGTGGGTGCATAATACAAGTGGCTTCTAGTAATATAAAAATATTAAAAATGAGCCACAAAATGAGAACGCGATGTATTTTATTTGTACAGACCAATATGATGAATAATGAAAAAAAATGTTTTTTACCTCAACTGGGGAATAGGCTATTTCAGCAGATGATTAAAGTGGTTGTCTGTCTTTTCAACCCCAATATGAAATGTAATTCTTGTCCCTAGAGCTTTAGATTGACCCCTTCCCCATATTTCTTCCATATAGTTAACTTTTAGTTCCTGCTTCCTGTAGCTCTACAGAAAGAAAAAAACAGATGACTACTTTTATCATCTACCAAAATAGCCTATTCCCCCACAAAGAAAGTTTCTTTTTTTATCATTTATTTATTTATATTATATATTTAAAATAAGGTTCACTCTGTACAAGTTCCGAGAGCCACTCAATATCGAGGGTTACAATAAGGAGTAGTTTATATGGGCATAAGTGGTAGATAGTTGTTGACTTGAACAGGTTAAGATTGTAGTGACCGGGAAAACATCCTCTTGGGAATTTGTTTCATGGGGCAGTGGTTTGTGGGAAGAAGCTGTTTGTGTGGAATGTCTCGCTGATGGAATACGGAGAGAATGTGGGTGGTTTGCTATGATGTAAGTGGCATGGTGAGTCCTACCCATGAAGGTCAGACCTGGTAGAACTAAGATATGCAGTTCATCCAAGCACTATATATCTAAAAGGAACAAATAAGAAACATTTATTAATCTAGTATGTTTTGCTTTTATTAAAGCTTCATCAGAGAAAGAGATATGGAGACAAAAAAAAAGACGAGAGAAAAAAATTATGGTATTTTTAATTTTGTGTTTATTTTTCATTGGTTAAGCAGACTTCCTGTGCATTTGTCTTGTCAGGCAGTGTTCATGTGTAAAGTTATGCATGTAAGCATATCAAGATTCTAGTTTCTGTATGTGGAATTCAGATAATGCATATTTGTATGTGTGTGTGTGTGTGTGTGTGTGTCATGTATGTATGCATGCATGCATACATGTAATGGCTCAGAATCGTTAACCAGAGTACAAAGTTTCAATTCCAGTTTAGTTTGTTATAATCACTTATGCACAAATACCCTTGGGAAAGTTATGAATCCACCTCTTATCTCCACAGCAGTGGGTTAATTAGTTAGACTTGTATCATTAAAATCATTATTATTTCCAAAAATAAGATTACATACAAAATATTTATATTTTGGCATTAATATACAGCTAAACACAAACAACCAAACCATATATATATATATATATATATATATATATATATATATATAAAGTGATAGATTCTTATTGATTAATCAGACAGATTTTATTACTTACACATTATTCTTAGTGGATACCCATATTTAGGTAGATGCTCCGTTTATTTATTAAAAGGTATATTTATTTATTTTTGTCTACCAGACTAAATATTCTTGACTTGGCCAATCATATAGGTCCAACGAACATTTATTAATTTATTGAATATTAGCTTTAGTTATCTATGTACTGCTTTTTGTCAGACTGAAAAGACACAGTAAATTCTTGTAATTTTCACATATTTTTCAATTGGGTATTATTATTATACATAAAAAACATTTCAGGGTTTGGTTCACAAAACAATCTCTAAATAGGAGGGCTGGGAAAATTCACTGAAAGGTCACAGGTTCAATGTGCAGGTCAATTGAGAACAGTTCCAGCTCTAGGGCACAAGCACCCCATGTGACGTGTAAGAGAGGAGAAATGCATTCTAACTTGAAAAAAAGTTTAACATTCCAAAAACACCCAAGGGTATTAAAAAAAAAAAAAAAAAAAAAAAAAAAAAAAAAGGAAAAGAGAAAAGAAAAAATTAGTCCAAATGTAACAGTGAACTTAAAACGATTACTTGGTTACTTATTACAGTGTATCATTTTTTTTTTTTTTTTACTTATTGCCATGTGATGCAAACATTGGTCAGTGCATTATTTAAAGTTAACTACAAAAAAAAAAGAAAGAAAACTATAGTCATCTTTTTATATAGCCATTTGTCAATTAAAACTGTTTTTACAGTTTTTGTAACTATTTTTTTTATCACTTGAAGATAACTTTAAAAAAGCATTTCACTTTGTTTCATTTCAGACAAAAATGGCAAATTTCTTTTCCTCAATTGAATTATTCAATATCATTTTCAGATAAACATTCTCCAATGAAAAGGAAATGTACATCAGGGCTGCAAAAAACATGGAATTTTTAGGAAAATATTTTGATGAAGAGTTACAGGATGTCATTCATTGGATGGAAGAAGCAAATAGGCAGAAACTATATGTGGGGGTGAAACATTAAATGTTCAGAAAAAAAAAAAAAAAAAAAAAAATGAATTAGTCAGATGTATCAAGTAATTTTCCATTAAACGGAACTATTGCAAATCATAAAGGATAAGTCACTTAAGTGAAAATCTTTTCATTTCACTATCGGTAGGACTAAAAATCCAATTTTGTTAGTCCCAACACACAAAAAAAAGCATCTAAGCAAAAGTAAGACAAGGCCAATTTAGACATTTAAACACTTCGGGGGGGGGGGGGGGGAGACACTTTATGAGGAAGATAACTCAATTTACAAATTGTAGAGCAAGAAGAAAAAAAAAGGCAAGCTGGTTGTTAGTAATAAGGAGAAAAGTAAATACCAAAAGAGAGGGCAGTGAGGAAGATAAGGACAGTTGTGAAAGTGGAGGTAAAGTCTAAATGCTTTTGGTTTTTAGCAATAATGAGGCAGTTAGGAAATGTCAATAAATAATTAGTATGACTAAGAATAAAAGTTTCATGAGCTTTAAGAATGTGTGGTTTCTTTTCCATATTTTTTAATTGTCTATCATAACAAGATACACTGTTTGAGTGTTGATCATTGAATAATAAAAATCTGCTTAAAAACAAGAAAAAAAAGTGGAGTAAAAGGCAACAAACTGAAAACAAATATTTATATTGTTCATATGATAAACTAATTTTCTATTTTGCTTTGATAACAAAAATTAGGTAGCTCCAAAAAATTTTCTACAAAAAACAGGCCCCGAACTTGATAAAAACAAATCGTCAAAATGTTTGTTAAGAGGAAAGCCCAAAGTATTTTTTTATTATATTATAAATTTTTTTTTAAATCCTCTCTGGCACGTTTGAAATTTTGGTTAAAAATCATATCTTTCTTGTGCCAGAGCCAGCGGGTGGGCCCAAGATTAGTATTGAAAATTTTAGCATCTTTTTTTGGCAGTAAAAACACATTGTTTTGGAAATTCTTGCAAAACTCAAATAATTCTCGGATTTTAATGAAATTTTCAGGAGTTATACACAAATGAATTAAATTATTTTTGAAATTTTTTTTTGTAAAAATATATATAATCTTTTTTAAATCTGTTGCAAACCCCACTAACTTAATTTTATGAAATTTCAAGAAATTAAAATTCCACCCACTTCATATAGTTGTTAAAAACAAGACTCCTTGGAGAATTTAAATCAATTTGCTTTTTTCATGCAGAAACATCATTTATCGAATATCTGCTCTGAATCGTAAAATAAAAAACAATATAAAATGATGATATTAGAAAATTGTTTAATTGCTTTTATAAATAAGTTATAAAGGTACTAAGAAAAAAAATTTCCATAAATAATGAATTTTATTTATTTAAGAAATTCAATACATTTTAAAATAAGATTGAGGAGGGGTCGTCTTGTATGGCAAATATAGCCCAAAACCTACATTTGATACACCCAGTCACCTTGTATGCCAGCATATACGGTATACCTTTTCCAAGGGTACCTTTATGAAAGTGAATGCAATGAACTTGTGTGGAATTTGAACCTGGCATGTAAATTTCACTTTCTGCACCAATAACTGTGTTGATACACACACATTCTGATCTCTTGGGAGATCAGTTTACACTATTTACTTGTAGCCGGGCAGAGACCAAGCTAAGAGAACCCAATCATCTCTGCTATTCACTAATAACTGTGAAGGGAATTGGATTCATGCCTTTCTCAAGAGTATTAGTACAAAGTCTCTTAACCAGAATCTGAACTAGGTTGACAAATTTTGTTTTCTTATTAACAATAGAATCAAATAACCTTGGCTTTTAATTATTCTGGGCACAATTCTGAAATGAACAGAAATGGATTGTGTTTTGTTCTTTTAAATTTTCACAATTCAACCAACTGAAGGCCAAATTATTGATTGAAAACAGACAAAGGAAAGTATTTTTTGTAAAATATTTGAACAACAGTAAAAATTTCTTAGAATTAATATATACAAGTCAATTCAAAATAATTGAGATAATGGTGTGGGAATAAAAAATTTGTCGAATGTGCCATACCACTGAGACCCTCAGAACAAATTCTGGTTCAGCATTTCAAGTTCAGACATCTCGACTTCAGTCACTTTCTCACCTACATAACATAGCTTGTCTTTTCTACAAATATTTTCATGGCAACTGCTCTGATGAGCTTTTTTCCCTGGTGTCCCAGCTACATGAATTTAAGTGTGCTACTAGACTGGCATCTAGGTCCCACCATTTTACTGTTAAAATAGTTAAATGCAACGGTCACTTCTATTCTAACAGTTTTTCTTCTCGCACTTCCCACCTGTGGAACTTCCTTCTGATTTCTTGCTTTTCTGATAACTACAACCTTCAAAAATTTAAATCCTTTGTCAGTCACCATCTTTTGTCTTAACCAGAATCTGTGCCTGTTCTTTTTATTGTCCTTTCTTCAATCCTCCCCATTCACAGTCTTCCCATTCTCTCTCACATCCTGTAGTCCCCACCCATATACTTGTGGCATTACTGCCTTGCTTGGAGTAAAATGATTAAGAAAAATTAAAATTAAAAAAAAAAAAAAAAAAAAAAAAAAAAAATTAAAATAATAATGAACTCAAATAATCAACAGTTCCAAAATTTGAGATTTTTAAAAGGTTTGAAATCAGATTTTTATTGTTGCTGCAAACAAAATATATTCTTCCTTATGAGAAAGTCTTTGTTTTAACTATAAACATAAGCTTTTAATTCTTTCATAAAAAATCTATTTAAAAAAAAAAAATTAAAATAAAATGAACCTTTACCAAAATTGCCACAAAATTTTCAAATAGATTCCTACAAAAAAAAAAAAAAAAAATACATAAATAAATTTTCTGTGCATAAGATATGTAAAACAAGATTTTTGATCATTGAATGAACATACAGGGTATGGCAGAAATACTTCCCACATGATGGTAAGACAATAGTGGCAATGGTGTCTTCATCTAACTAATGCTTTACCATAAAATGGGAGGTGTTTCTGCTACAGACTACATTACTTAGTTTTAAAAAAAAATTTTTTTTAAATCATTTCATCCTAAGCAAGGTGATAATGCCACTAGAATACAGGGTGTTAAAGGGAATGAAAGAGAATGAGAAGGGGGGGGATTGATGAAAGGACAAAAAAGAAACAGGGTTCAAAAAGACAAAAAGATGACGACTGACGTTGCATTTAAATTTTTTGAAGATGGTAGTTTCATTTTTATTTATAGAAAAATGAACAAAAACTTTGGCAAATTTACTGATAACATAAAACAACTAATTTGGAAATTTGATAAAAAAAAAATTGATAGACAGAACTTGTCAATATTATTTAACCAAACACAATTGAAAAAAGAAATATATATTTTATTTTTTTTTATAATTAAGTTTTCAAATTTCCAAATTAGTTGTTTTATATTATCAGTAAATTTACCAGTTCTAAAATAAATATGAACTTTGGAAAATTTATATAAAATAACTAATTTGGAAATTTAAAAAGTGTAATAAAAACATTGGTAAACAGAACCTTTCAATCTTTTAATATGTTTGAAAAAAAAAATAAAATAAAATAATAATAATAATAATAATAATAATATGCCCCCTCTTGTAGATTGAGCACATTGGAAGGAAGGGAATTTGTCGGCTGCTATTAATTAATGCTAAAAGCTTTCTACTATGAATTGAACACTCTGGTAGCCAGTAATGCTTATATCGCATATATAATGCATTAAAAATTTATTTTCTCTGCTGATAACATAAGAGTGAGACTGACTAAAGCCAAATCAGTTGGGTTTCAATCCCTGCTTCAAGCAATCACATGTCTAGCCACATTGATGAGTAGTGTGTTATACAGTGAAACAGTCTGTGGATGAGACATTATATATATATATATATATATATAAACAGTCAACACTCATAGGCAACAGACTGTTTCATGCTAGACACAATCATCAGGCCACGGGGGCCTGATGATTGCATTTAGCATTAAACTGTCAGTCACCCCTGAGCATTGACTTCAATGTTCACTTTTATATTTACATACATTCTATCCCTGATAGAGTGTATGTAAATTGAGTATGTAATAGTGTATCCCTACTTATTCCATAAATATAGCACACCTTATATATATATATATATATATATATATATATATATATATATATATATATATATATATATATATATATATATACTATTATATATTGTTAAAAAAAAATATCAGCTCATCATAACAAAATAAATAATACAAGAAATTGAAATGCAACTAAAAATGTACAAGATCTTACAATATTACAGACAGAAAAGCATTTGCTTTTATTAATACGGGATGAATCCTAAAAATATCCCAAAGGCAATTTGTTTTTTCTTGTTTTTTTTTTTTAGCTCAGGATCAATGGAAATATCCATTTTACTCTTGACAGCTTAGATAAAATAAAATAAAATCAAGAAATAAAATTCTATGAACAAAATAAATTAATCCTAGCATTTTATATTGCATTTTTATTGTTACTTAACACAAGCTGAAACATCTGCTTTTAGATGCGTTTCTTTCATTTGCACTTTAATAACATAAAAAAAGCAGTATTGAGTTTGTGAAGTTTTTAGCATTTGACAACAAAATTTATCATAAAAAAAACAAAAAAAAACTTGAATGTAATTCTTTCCTTCAATCAGTTAATATGCAAATAGCATGTTGACATACACACAAAACATTAAAAACCTGTCTAGTGATATAAGAGCATTATGACATATTTAATATCATTAGCAATCTGCCACGTTTAAAATATTTAAGTAACAGTAGCAATGATTGGTCCAAAAAGTTTCTTTTCAAATGAACCTGAAAAGAACCAATCAAATGCAATTACTCAATTAATCAATGCAATAATGAGCAGATCAATATTAAGAAAAAAAAAATCAGAGGAATGATCCCAATATTTAAATGTGCATGTTATAAAGGCATTTTTATTAAGGGAATTGCTCTTAATAAGATATTTTCAGAGATCAATCGATCAGGTCATTTCATTTTGACAAATAAGATAATAGAAAATAAATGCAATTAATTAAAAAGAAAGAAAAAGGTAAACCTATTTGTTAGGACTATCTTCATAGTGCACAACAGTTTTCCCCAGATATTTTTTGGAAGTGGGGGTACCCAAAATCAAATTGATAGTTTTAAAGTAGAACAAAGGGTATGTGCTCAGGAAATCAAATATTGTTGTATTTTTTGTTTGTTTGTTTTTTTTTTGTTTTGTTTTTTAAAAAACACACACATACACATCATGGGGCTAAAAAGTTCTTGACTTAACCCTTTTTTCAAAATCTGTATTCTAATAACAAAACATTAGAAAAAAGATTATAGAAAATAGGCTGGCCCAAGAATTTTTCTGCACCCCCATATATATCAGATCAAAGTGCCATAAAAAAAATAAAACAACTCACAATTTACAAGAACCCTTAAGAAAAATTCTGGTCAAAAACACTAAAAGGCTATATAAATCACATTACTGGAAACATTTTGCTATTAAAGAGGCTTTGTATATTAAACATCTCTCTCCTACTATCAACCTCACCTTATTTAACAGTAGAAATAGAATGTTAAAGGATTTTTAAAAATACAAAGATGCTCATGTGAATTCCAGCCATGCTCAGAATAAACACTCTTTCTCAAAACAACTTAAACAGTCAAAACACAAGGAAGAACAACAACACCAAAAGCACCCCCCCCCTTGAAAATGGCAAAAGAAGTGGCTGAAAGCACTTGGGCCAATGAAAATTATGGAACATTTCTGTACTGCCTTACTCCTACAAAACAGAAAAACATAAGGATACTGGAAAAACTAAATAAAAAATTAACTAAATCTTCTTTGTCTGTCATATTTCATGAAAGTTGTTTAAAAGAAAGGTTGCTGCCCAAATATTATATATATGCAATCTGTGGAGTTAAGCTTCAATTAGGACATCTAACGTAGACCTGTTTAACAGGTGTAACATTGGAGGAATCGAGACTTTTATCATACAGTCTCAGTTACGATGGACTGGTCATGTCTTGAGAATGTCTGATGACAGGATACCCAAGATCCTGATGTACAGCCAGTTAGATCAGAGCTACAGGAATGTAGGACGCCCATGGCTAAGATACAAAGACAAGCTGAAAAGCAACTTGTCAGCAGTTCATATACCACATAACACCCTTGAGCGCTTAGCTTTGGAGCGGGTAGAATGGAGATCAACGTGTTTTAGTGGACTCAGCAATTTTCAATCTGCTTGTCTGAATCATCTTCAAGAAGCGAGAGCAAGATCTAAAAGGTCAGCCAATCTAATAGTGATCTCATCTCACAATTCTCACACCTGCTACATATGTGGCCTCCTTTGTAAATCACTAGCGGGTCTTAAATACCACTTAAGATTATCACAAACTTTCATAAGTGAATCAATAAGCTGGCAGATCCTCATACATCGAAACCGACGGGAGTGCTCATTATTACATATATACATATATATATATATATATATACATACATACATACACACACTGCCTATGTATAGGTATTGTATAAAAAAATTTTTTTTTTTAATTTCAAAGAAACAAAAATTTAGATTCTTTATTTCTTAGGGGAGGGGTTTCAAGAAATGTATGAAATGTCTGATGAAACAGGCAATTGCTGGGTAACTTGACAAATGAACAGACCGACCAAATTGCTCAAATCCCTTGGATATTTTGGTAGAACCAAATGTATTAACAATAAGTTTGTGTGTAATATAAATCACTTAAACGTTATTTTTAGTGGATACCCATATTTGACTAGACATTTTGTTTATTTATTAAACAGTAGCTGAAAATAAATAAATATACCTTTTAATAAATTAACGGAGTGTCTACTCAACTACGAGTATCTACTAAAAATAACATTTAAGTGATCAAATCTGTCGGATTAATAAATAAAAAATCCATTACTTCTTTAGATTATTTCAAGGGAAAGAAGGATGACAAAGTGGAAAATGTTTTTGTATAAAGTGTTTCATCATTTAGGACTTCATCAGACTAAGTTTATATTTACGTTGATGTGACTACACATGCACAGCAACATAAACATAAACTTAGTCCAATTAAGTCCTAAAGGATGAAACACAAAAACTCTTCCCACTTTGGCATATTTCTCTCCCTTAATTATTCTTGGTATATAAAAAGAATTATGCTATCCCATATACATTATATATTAGGTTATATAATGTTGTTTTCTCACATATGTTACTATGTGAGGAAACAACATTATTTTTGCACCAACCTTTCATAACTGCTCATTGGTGTATCAAATGTAAACAAATGACGTCATATATTACGAAATGGACAGAGTACGACAATTTATTTATTAAAGACATTTTTTATGTTTAACGTTCTTTAAATGTCTTTAATAAATAAATTGTCGGACTCTGTCCATTCCGTAATATATGACGTCATTTGTTTACATTCGATACACCAATGAGCAGTTATGAATGTACAAGATTCATAGAAGATTGAAGTTTATAAGCAGTAAATTTGACCTTGTCTACCGAACGATCCTTGGTGGCCGATCGGTTAGGCACGTCAGCGTAAATGACGGTTCCGTATAGGATGCAGGTTTGAATCCTGTCCAAGGACGAATATTTTCTATGAAAATTTCTCAGACATTCATGCCGGTAAATGTTATTTAATACTGTTTATTATAAACAGAGCATTTATTTAAATACTTGTATCTATAAAAAGAACGTTAAACATAAAAAATGTCTTTAATAAATAAATTGTCAGACTCTGTCCATTTCGTAATATATATATATATATATATATATATATATACACATACACACACACACAGAGGTAGTAATCTATTGGTATAATCCAGGCGAGTCCTATTAACACAACATAGAATTTGAAATATGCTAAAACTGACTTTTTCACCAACTAACCAGTATCCCACTACAAACTGATACTATAAACAGTTTGAAAAATCTTGCAAATTTTAAAATTAAAATTTGCAGATGAAAATGGTCATTAACTAAAGGTATCTTAATTCCAATTGTAAAGTGTATATATATATATATATATATATATATATATATATAATTAGGCACTTGAATGACAGAGTGGAAAAATTCTGTGTAACACATTTCATTGAAGGACTTCATGATACTATACTGTTATTTTTGATAAAATTATATCTGTGTAGGAGGGGGTGCATTGGTTATAATTGTATTGAGGAGAAATGCAAAATTATGTATCCTCCAAGAGGCCAAAACACATACAGAATTTTTCTTCCTCATTCAATTTCCTAACAAGGCTCTGATATATAGAAATTTATAACTCATTCTCTCATTATATATATATATATATATATATATATATAAAATGTGCGTGTGTGTGTGGATAAAGACAAAATAAAATTTTTTCTTTATCAAAGTAAATGTAAAGATTTGTATTTTGTATTGTATTTATAAACAGAAGTAAAAAATATTGTTAGGTTTTCAAAATTTAAAATTTAAGAACACTCAAAAATATTAAGGCTGTGAAAGTCAAGGTAAACTATGGCGGATGATAAGTGATGTAATTTAATGCCTAATGAACGGAAGTGACTAAGTGTTGACAAAGAAAAGTTTTCCTTTTGTCTTTATTCACATTGTCTTTTTACAGATATATTTTATTTTATATCTGTGTGTGTGCGCATCGCAAAGATTCACCAATAAATTCTAAGTACAAATAGTAGTATGGATATAGAATCCAAGAGAGAGAGAGAGGAAAGCAAAAAGATTTTCCTGACCTACATTTCTACTTCTGCTGTTTCATTTTTTTTATTGGTTCTTTTTCTACTTGAGTAGCCTATTATTCTAGAGTTAACAAAAGGGATATCCAATATTAATTACTGACTCTTACTACTATGTAAACAAATTAAAACCCAAAACAATTTAATAGAAAGCATATCCAATATAAATTAATGTATACTTTACTATTATCAGCAAAACTTTTTTCCCCTTTTTATTTTTTTTTTTACTCAAGTATTTTTCTATGTGCCATGTTCCTTCAGGATGTTGGCGATCATGGTTCTCCACAATTCTGTCCTTCATAGCTCTCAATAATTTTTTTTCTTTTTGTTATCTTTCCTAAACCCTGTTTCTGCCATCTATTTACTCAAGCTCATTGTTCTTCTATGTGCTGTTTCCTTTCAGGGTCTTGGCAATCATGGCTCTCCACAATTTCCTGTCCTTTGTAGATCTTAATAAATTTTGTTTTTTTGTTACCACCCCTAAACCATGTTCTGCCATCCAATTACTTAAGCTCACTAGGAATATTATGCATTGTTTTCCTCTAACCCTCTTGCATCCAATTTGTCCTGTGAGTATCAAATTTTCCAAGCTCTCTTTCCTCATTATATGCTCTAGAAATTTCAATTGACTTTTTGTTTTCATTTTCTTTCAAACTTTGTCCTCGTTCACATGTTCGCGGCATGATATTCTCAGCATCCTTCTGTAGAATCACACTTTTGTAGTTTCAAGTCTCTTCTTCATCTGTGAGTAGATTGTCCAGCATTCACTGCTATATACAAGGACTGATATTATGTAACAGTTCAATATTCTTATTAAACAAAAAAAAAAATAAAAAATATTTTTTCTCAAAACACCAAAGGAAGCCACAGTATCTTTTTTAGTATGAGACAGAGTGAAAATATTCATTCTGGGAAAAAAAATTTAGTTACATTAATCATTTAATAAAATAAAAAATAGCAATCCATAACAAATCTACCAATTTACTATAGTGTAAAAAGAAACTAAAACCAAAACAATTTAATAGAAAGGAGATCTAATATAAGTAATCTGTTCTACGATCCATTTGCACAAACTAGCTAGGTTTTCCTTCTGCTCTTCCTGCCTTTAATGTCCTATAAGTGTTAAATTTTCCATGTCCTCTTTCCTAATTAGATATTCCAGAAATTTTTTTTGTTCCCATTTCCCTTAAAAGTTCCTTGTTGCTCACATGTTCTGTCTATATCTTCTCAGTATCATTCTGTTGAACCACATCTGTTAGCTGTAGTCCCCTCTTCATCTATGAGGAAATTGTCAAGTATTCACTACCAGAGAGGAGGTTTGATATTACATAGCAGCTCAGTACTCTTTTTGTTCCTAATAAAATTTTTGTTTCTTAATACTTTGTTTAGCTTTCAGAAAGCATCTTTTGCTATTCCGATCTACCTTCAGATTTCAGTGTTACATTTTCTGTTGTCCGTTATAAAACAGACCAGATAAATTTCTGTACTTTCTCAATTTTGACATCTCCAATATGTAGTTTGCATCTTGGGCTGCCCATCTTGCTATTGACCCTACATTTTGAGGTTAGCCCTTTCTTCTTGCTCTCCTTTACTACCTTGTCTAGAAGTTCCTGCATTTTCCTTTTCGTATCTGCCATCAATACAGTGTCATCTACTTTTCTTGTGTTAAGATTATGCCAGCCAATAATTAATCCTGGTAGAACTTCTAGCACTCTACAGACTGCCTCAATACAAAGGTTGTATAAATCTATTGAGAAAACATAGCCATGTCTTGTGCCCCCTTTCCAGTTTTTTGTACTTGCTCAATTTACAGAAACGCAGGGCATGACCTTCAATTCTCATCAGATGTAATATTTCAGCAACTGACAGCCTTGAACAATGAAAAGAATATTTCTATTCAGTCATGATAAAGGTCCTAAAGCAAGCAACATGTTAATTACACTTGCCCCAAATAAAAGCAGCTTATATTGTACAGCATTTGAAATGTAGAGACTATATAAAAAAAAAAAAACTATAAGAGGAATATAATGAAATATTTTCTATTGTCTTGTTAAACTGGATGAAGAGCTTACAGCTGGCTGCCTCTTAAGCTCAATTGATTCAAGTAAAAGTTTTGTATATAGACAAATTAGTCATCTAAACTACTGGGTTAGTAAGAAAGATTTAAAAAAATAGTTACTATTCCTTAAAAAGTAAAAATAAAACTATATAATACTGTTTAGTCGTCACATTTTGAAAAGATTAATTTGCAGCTTTTGATATTTTTTTAGTGAAAGATTTATACCATTCCTGATGGTGACAGTTTTATATTGGATCATGAAAAAAATTCTGTATCAAGCAGAAAAGGTGGAGAGGGCAGTATCACCCACCCCCACAAAAAAAAAAAAAAAAAAAAAGTTTCATGATACCAGTACTATCTGGAAATTTTATATTTTTGTACACCTGTTCTAAAATAATTGGAGGCTATTTTAGAAAAACACCAATTTTTAATTGTTTGTACTCTCATGTTGGTCATTCTTTGTCATAGTAGAGGGCTTAGATGTTCCAGTGATCCTAAGAGCAAAGCTATTTGGAGGTTCAACTCCTGTAGGACCACCCATGATAGTAGGTTTGAAGTGAAGGGAGCAGACTGAATATGACTAACTCCTGAAGACTCCCAATGGTGGAATAGACAAAAATCTACACAATCTCCCCAACCAAAATGGTGGAAGAGGGCAGTGCCAGGTGAGCTGGCATAACCAAGGTGGACCTTGACAGGCCAAGCATCTGACAGCCCAATGCAACCAGTTTTGCCAACCCTTGCCTGTCTCAATCCCCTATGAGCCATGAGGGAGGTGCTTCTAGCCAAGTGTGTAGACTTCTTTGTTGCACAGAGTTGTCCACCAAAATCAAATTCACATGAATGGCTCTGTCAAACTCTTTGACTACTCTTCAGGAGTAGGCTGGGCCTTCACAATCATTTCCTCCACTGCCACTAAAGGGGAGAAAGGTGCCAATGACAAGATTCACATGTCCAATATGCCTGTGATTGATTTGTTTTTTTGTTTATCAACCATTTGCAGGTTATTTAAAGCCACAAAACATCTTTGGATTTTAAAAATATTTTGGAGATAATGATTTACTGATACAAGCCCTACTAATTAACCCATGGTTGGGGAGGAAGAAGAGGTGAATTCATACTTTTCCCCAAGTGTTATAGTGAAACACACCTATTCTATAGTTAATAGACTCTCCCACCTATAAGAGTAATGTGGGAGTCAATCAGGGAGTCGGTCAGTGACTAAGTTGATGCTGAACGACAGTTAGTCGAATACTAAAGTATCAGCGACCACAACTAGAATACTCTGCGTTATACCTATTATATCAAGTTCCTAACGTTTTGTACGTCGAACCTATTTTAGGACCGACAGTACAAATACAAGCCTCCACTGTGAAATCACTCCACAACACCAAGTGAATTTGTGCATAAGCAAATATAACAAACCCAACAGGAATTGGAACTTAGCTCTCCAATTTCAAGTCATTATCCATTACACCGCCTGCACATCCAAGCTAACATCACCTGGTATTCCCAAACAGTCACCCATCTAGGTACTGACCAGGCTTCACCTTGCTTAACTTCAGTGATCATATGGGAGTAGGTGTTTCAGCATGATGTAGCCATAGCATTACGAGAACTGGCATTTCAATATATGGCTGAAGCTCCCAATATGTCTGTGTTATGGGGGTGAATCATGTAGTTGGTGTACTTGGGACAGTCTTTTAAGCAAATAAGCTTATGCTCAGGGGTGTACCAAATAAGGTACTCGACCATGGCCAGTAGGTGGTATCAATTTGGTTCTGAAATTTCAATAAGTACCCAGGTAACAAATGGTGTTTCAAGTACCTTCATTTTTTTTTTTTTTTTTTTACATTGAATTTATTTCCTTTTTTTGAAAGACAAAGACAAAAAATAAAATCATGGAAAACTTTAATATTTTAGTACACATGTACTATGATACTTTCAAGATTTTAATAGAAACAATCTTGGTACTAAACCAATGCCACGCCCCTACCCTAGAAAAGGTAATAACTGGAGAGTGAGTAGACTGGAGACAGAAAAATAGCTCCATCCATTCTCATTTTATGGCTGCTCAAAGTTTTATGGCTTGTCCACAAATTTTCAGTTTTTATCTTTGTTCCATTTTCAGAGGCTCACCATTTCAGATAACCTTTGTTGCTAGACTTGGCAAAGTTATTTCCCAAGAGTAGTTTAAAAAAAGGGATGGGAGTCAGTGGTTTTATTAGGCTAAAAATGATTACAAGCTGAAAAAACTGGAAACTTGAGGAGAAGCAACCATAAATTGAGGATGAATGGAGCTGAAACTTTCCAGAAGAACCTTTCTCATAGAAATAGGCAAATGGTGAAAATTAAAAAAAAAAAAAAAAAAAAAAAAAATTTGAAGATATCAATTTCAGACCCCCCTATTGAATTTGGCTGGAATGAATCATTATCGAAGAATTACAATGCTTAAAGAGCCCCCCCCCTATCTTGCTTGAAATGATTCTTCTTGGGTATTTGAAGAGAGCCTAAGACTCAATCTTCTATTAGACACTAAATGGGAAGAAAATTGTCATCCTCTCTATCAAGCCTCCACACCTCTTGATCATCATTAATCCCACTAGCAGTCTGACCCACACTGCTGGCATTATGTTCAGCAACATTTCTATCAGTTGTATCTGAGTCACTGTGATCAAAATCGACTTTCTAGTCACTAATTTCATTCAATTCTGACTCAGAAGCCCCCACACAGTTTCTTTCAGGACCAGCTCTACAAGTTTCCATAGCAACAATCTGAATGAAAAATATGTGAAATGTAGTTAAATTTGGTATCAAAATAACAAGAAATTTCTCCTGCAAAATTCCACAGCAGGTGTAAAATACAGCATAGTATGAAATTCAACTATAATAGTATATGGTGGCAGGAATTTTACTAGTACTGTACACAACTATAGGACATGATGAGGTGGGTACGTAGACAGGGTGAGACAGGCAGATTTACATGGAGAGAGCAAGACAAGTAAACAGATAATGACACTTTATATGCCTAGGGTGTGTAACAATTCAAATACAAACTGACTGTAAGGTTATAAGTTAAAACTTGTGGATCCATTAATAGTTTTTGTCACAATTTGTTGTTTGTAACCATCAATCTAGAAAAACATACTCTTCATCAAGTAATAAAGCATACAAGTCTCACTATAATCTTTATTAACTATTATCTTAAATTATCTTACTCCCCACTGATTCATTAATGGAAAAAAAAAAAAAAAAAAAAAAAATGGCATAAAAGAACAAGCTGCCATTCAGTGGAAATAAATATGTTTCAATGCAAAACTTGACAAAGTTGGAATCAATTTGCCACCAAAAATTTCTTTGAGGTTTTTATCAAATACAAAATATTTAAAATAAATAAATACATATATGTTCAATAGCGAACAATGCAAAAGCCAAAGAAGAATTTTTTTCAAGATGCTCTTGCTATATATTTAGAGATTCTTGATAAAATCCAAAGAATCTGGAAGGTTATTGGTCCTGACATGGCATCTTGGCTTCAATCACTTACCTCGGCACCATAACGTAGGTTCCTGGTGCCTTTTCTATAAATATTCTTATGGTAATTGCATGATGAACTTTCCTCTATGGTACCTAGACTTCATGAATTTAAGCGTAGTACGAGTTGAATCCATTACATTCACTTGCATGCTAATACCCTTGGGAAAGGTATGAATCCTCTTCTCCCCGCAGCTATGGGTAAATAGCAGGACAGACCAGGTTCTATAGCCTTGGATGGCAACTGGTCTACTGCAGGGAGAAATCTGCATCATCAGTCATGTATCGAAAGATACATGATCGCCTAAGCATGTATCATACATGGCACATAACTGATTGACGAGATTGATAGTAAGGTCTCATCATTTTACAATTGAAATGGCTAGATCTAACCATAAGTTCTATGCTAATAGTTTCTCCTATTGCACTTTTCGCTTGTAGAACTCTCTTCCAGCTTCTTGCTTTCCAGTCAATTTTGATCTTCAAAACTTGTCAATGTCAATTGTTATCTTCTGTCTTCTTAATTCCTGTTCTTTTATTGTTCTCTCTCCTTAATAGTGTTTCGTTTTTTTCTCATATTTTCCAACACTCATTAAGCCCTTGCGTCTTGGAAGCTTTATTGCCTTGCTTGGAGTGAAAAGATTACAAAAAAAAAAAAAAATATATTATTCTTGAAAGTTAAAGATTTTGTAATAAAACTTACAGATAAATGAATATGCAAATGACAAAAAAAAAAAAAAAAAAAAAAAAAAAAGAGCAGTTAATGTACATTACAAATACTTGAATTTTAAATAATTTCACCCTAAGCAAGGTGGGAATGTCACTAGTATGCAGGGGGTTACAGAGAATGAAGGGGAGAGAAAAGACTGGGTATATGGAGGATTAAGGAAAGGATAAATGAGGAACAGGATTCAAGAAGATACAAGATGGTAATTGGGGCAGAGAACTTTTCAATGACATTTTAAAGCATATCATTTTAAAAACATTTTTGCAGCAAGGACATACTTCACTCATCTATATAATAAATGTGAATGTCACCGTGTCACACTTTTTCAACCTTACACCTAGAGGCCATAGCTCAATATATATAAATTTTGGAATCAGTCTGACCCCGTGAGTAAATTAAAAACATTCCAGGCCGGATCCGAACCCACAATACTGAAATTTTGGATTACCAAGTTTTCATTACTGTGATTGTTTTTATCAGTAGAAGCCAAGATAGCAGAATCCAAAAACAATCAAAGAAACAACTCTAACTTTTAATAGCTCCTATTCAAATAAAAAAAATTACTGTTCCCAAATTACAGAGTTTAAAAATAAAATTGTCAAACTCTTTCAACTTTTGTAGCCCAGCATAGAATCAGGCTGACTCTGTGAGCAAATTAAAAACATTGCAATTATTTTTAGTGATTTTTTCCACATGACTTTTTGTGACAAATTTTTTAAACAAAACAATTTTTATAACTTGGAAATAAATTTGGGAATAATCAAAATTAATTATGAAATCCAGTGAAAGTTACCCATGAAATAAAATTAATTGTTTGTATGGAAAGTAAAATGTTTGTATGTACATAAAATGTCTTTAAATTAAAGTGGCAGCAGAAGAATTATTATTGAACTTTTAAAAAGTAAGCTTAAATATTAATGCTCAATCAATTTTGAGTTCTTCTGTAATTTATTGTTGCCTATTGCATCTACTCCTCCCTACCTATCGTGATGATGGCCCAATCAAGTGTCCTCCGCAGGAGCTAGCTTAATATCTCCCAATAGGGCAGCTTTTAAGCTAGTCATGAATAAAGCTGAGAATGATCAATGCAATATAGTATTTATTTGTAATATAAATAGTTACTGTAACTATTTACACTATTCAGACTTATCTTCGCCTTTATTGTCATATTCACAACATTTCGGCCATTGTACTCTCTGGCTTTCTTGAGGTGATATACGTTGGAATTTTGAACAAGCCAATTATTTAGTCCACTGGGCCATGCGGTAAAAGCATTGGTTGAAGTAGTCCAGTGACTTAACCCAAAGAGTTGTGAGTTTAATACCTGGCCACAGCATAAACTTGGAGAGTTGAGTTACTAAAGGGAAATAACTGAAACTGAGACATCCAGAAAAAGCATGGCATGTGGAGCTAGAACAACCTAACATGATGGACTAAATAAAGGGCTCGGTTTGAAAATACAATGTATATCACCTGAAAAAGGCCAGAGCATACAACAGCAGAAACGTTGTGAATAATAAAAATGAGGACAACATACCAAATGTAGATAGTGTAAATCTCTCTACACATACTCACACATCCTGCCTTTTAGGCAAGATGTGTGTATGTGTAACGAATGCACGGCCGCAATTTTCAACAGATTTGCACCAAAATTTACATGCACATGCTCCAAGTTAGCTGGAAGGCCAAGACTGACTTTGCATTTCCCAACTCCCATCGATAGTGGAAATAATCGATTTTTTCAAGCTTCTATGGCAGTTTTCATGTAGTTTGCAGCCATTTTCTACTGGCCAGAGTGAGAGCCTATAGCTGGCTGCCACAAATAGGCAGGAAGATTCTATTGGCCAGCATGAGAGTCAACAGCTGACTGACATGAATGTTAACTAGCATGCAAAAAAAAAACAAAAAAAAAAAAACTCGATAGCTGCATTTGTCACAAGTGGGAAAAATTTAAATCTGCATGGCACTTTACTCCAATTGGCTCATTCACTTGCTTAAACTCAATGTTGATTCTGATTCCGCTGAACTGGATTGGGTGTGAAAAAGTATTTGTTGTTAACATTCTTTTTTCATTCGGTTTTTCCAGTTACGAGACCTTTTTTTAAAGCTGATTGTTTTGTGTTCATTTTGTTTAGTTCTTTTTTTATAACAGATTTAATGTTTAGTATAGAGCTTAGAAAAAATTTGCAGTGTGAGATAGGTAAGAAGTAAGGCATGTAGCAACATCAGCATAGCAAAGAGCACTCCTTTAAAGGCAAGGAAGGGCAAAAATATTTTAAGTCAAGTGATAGCGATTGCTGTATGAGCCGTACAATTTCTGAATCAAGCACAGGCAACGCCAGACCATGCTGCTAGTATGTATGTGTGTGTATATACACACACACACACACACATACATACAAGCAGCATATATATATATTATATATATATATATATATATATATATATATATATTCTCAAGATATGTGTGTGTTTGAATAAAAACAGACCACGTTATGGTTCCATATAATGAATTATTTCGCCATAACCCCTTTAACAGGGCTCTGGATCATCAGACTTTACTTCCAAAAAATTGAAATGAAAAATGAAAAATGAAAAGAAATTCACACATTTTTGACGGACCTCATCAAGTATACGTAAAATTGAGGAAGTGAGGTGGGAAAGAGGATATGAATGTGTCATATGTAGCATTTCAAATTCTTATTTTTAATTTTTAACTCCAATGTGTCGGCTAGATGTTGTTCGAATTTATTGTGTCTAGTCTCAAGATATAGATGGCTAAGGAGTGGAGGGGTGGAGACCGACTTTAAAGGAAGAAGATACACTACTTTCACGAGGACAGTTTTTCTTTCAAATTTTTTAGACGCTGTTAATTCGCGTTACTTTAACGGGCATATTTTGGAGGTTAAAGTTTTTTTCTGTATCTAAATGTTTAAACAATCTACGAAGAAATTAATTTGAAATTCGGTGGAGTTTTTTGTTATTTTCTATGAAACAGTCGATTAGAAAAATTCACAGATAGTACATTGAAAGAGTAATCTATTTTATATTTAGTAATCTTATTAATTAATTTATTTTTATCTTTTATTAATTAGTAAAAAAAACAAAAAAAAAAACAAAAAAAAAAACCTATGTATATTCCCATATTTACACATATACATCTGCAGAGAAAACGCATATTCATATCTCCATATACACTTATACTTACATATATATATACATATACATTTAAAGACACCTGTATATCCATATACATCTACATATGTATTTTTTCACACATACGTATATACACATATACACACACACATATGCATACATACATACACACATGCACATATATCCAAACACATACATTCATATATACATAATATGCAGCATATCCATATACAGTATACACACATATACGTTAATTAATTTGCACTTACACATATCTACACACGTACATGTCTCTATCCTCATGTTCACCCATGTTTTTATTCAAACATATCTACATATATATATATATATATATATATATGTATGTTGGGAATATATAAAACTTATTTTAAAACTATTATAAAATTTTTGAATCAAGCATGGGCAAAGCCGGGCCATGCTGCTAGTAAATGATATTTTAGACTTAAAGATTTTTAGATTACATTTCACAAATACAAAACTTCCCACTGCATTCAGTTTTAAAGTGATCACAATTGAAAAATATTTTGAGTGAATTTTCCTGGAGTTTTTTTTTTTTTTTCTTGCAGTTTCTAGCTATTGGAGTATTCATTTTATACAGACCTTTATTCCAAAGCTTATGGCTTATTTCATATAGCATATAAAGACTATTGATGATTCCACTAATATATATTAGAAAAAGTGGAAAACCTTTATATTGACATGTTTTGCCTTTGTGAATTAGGCACCTCCAGGTCAGAATGAAAGACAAATCTGTGTGTGTGTGTTTTTTTTTTATACTAAAACCAGCATCCTCCTAATTCGCACAAACTGATTCTTAAAATTATGGAAGCTTAGTGAACTGGTTTTTAGATTACCCCAAAATAATCTTATGGTTACATTACACTTGCACTTAGTGAAACTCTAATAGACACACACCCCACAAGATCTGCTATTTCTGTATCCTGGAAAACGTAACAAGAATTTGCTATAAACATGTATTCAAAAACTAACTATTCAAAGCGATAAAAATATAATTAATTTCATTATTGTAAGTTCTGTGATGAACATAATTTATTCTGACAAAAGAAATCATCTTTAAGTTAAAAATGTGGCAAATCTTCAAGTCATAAATTTGATAGGTCTTTCATTGGATCTTTGGGATGGCAGCGATTCAGTTCAAATGTGGCTAAGAAACCATAACATAGCTGATGACACTAGAGTCAAAAAGCATCAGACTTCTGAACAGAAATATGATGAGAAAAGAATTTCAATCTGAAAATATCTTAAATGTTTTCTATTAAATTATCAAAATGGTTTAATTCTTTTTGATACTATCAAGTGATTTACTTCCTTTCTCAGATTGAAAAGAAAATAAGCAGAATAGGTTCCCAAAGATTACTTGCCTTTATAGAGCTGGTTCCTAGAAATTTTGGGATGCCATTATTGATTAAAACCATTAATGCCTGTATACTAGGCTGATCCCTTCAAGTCAGAATGAAAGAACAAAATTCTGTGATTTGTTTGTTTTGTATTAAATCGACCAATCACTGCTGGACTCAAAACTAGCCTATTCTGAGCAGATCCTTGTTACACCCTACCAGCTCACTGTGCCATTATTGCCTTTGCAATGATTGATGTATGAGCTTGGTCTTACACTTATTATAGAAAACTATGAGATCAGTGCACTATCAATCCATTTTCTAGTTAGTGAATCTTTTTAAGGTGAACAATCAGTGTGTTCAAAGTGTTATTATACAGTAATGCTGATAGTTTTTTTTTTTTTTTTTAGATTCCTAAAGGTTTTCACATTACTAGGCACTTTGTACAATTTATTTTGTATATTCCCGCCTCTGTCCTGTTGTTATTTCATTTGAGGCTAACTATATATCCTATTTTATTCAGACTGGAAGACACCTACTTCTCAAGAAGGCACTAATGGGTGTAGTAAAAAAACAAAACAAAAAAAAAACAGAGTTTTGTTCTTTAATTCTGACCAGAATACACCAGCTTAGCAAACAGACATTAACAGTGTGTATGAGTGCATATATATGAAATAAAAAAAAAAAAAAAAAAAAAAATCATGCATACAGATGTTTCTTACATTCTGACCTGAAGATGCCTACCTAATGAAGGCAAAATATGTTAATGAAAAGGTTTACCATTTTCGTTGATTTCTCCATTTTTGTTTGGATTATATATATATATATATATATATATATATATATATATATATATACATACCTATTACTCTACTTCCTCACTGTCCCCATACTCATCTTTCCCTCAAGATACCTTACGAGTATTAGATTTTCCTAGCCTTCCTTTCGCATAATGTGTTCTAGAAATTTCAAATGCCTCTTTCTGATTTTAAGTATGAGTATCTAAGTTATCATTAGATAAACATAAAAGTACAGATGATTAATATTGTGAAGATCTGACAACACAAGTTACCCCATTTTTTCTTGCTGCCATTTTTATAAACAACTTTATAAAAATAATCCTCGAATAATTTCTATCAGACATTTTTAATAAATTATAAACTTATGCACATCAGTAAACAAATCTTCTTGTAGTACATTATATTTATTACTGTGTCATGCAGCTGAACAGGTCAAACATATTGTCTTTAGAATATACAGTTTCTATAAAGCTGAACAGACATCCCTTTCTCGGGTCATTTCACATTTGTTATCCTTTCGTATCTTTTCCTGTAATTGTTGGAAAGGTTAATAGGGCATCTGTTGTTTCTCCTCAAAACTAAAGAAAAATGTTTTTTAAAGGAAACACTTTGTTCCGCCATTTATCAGTAGCTAAGACAGAAAACAGACTATTAGGGTTTGGCATGTTTTCAAAGATTACATAACATGTTACTTTGCTTATAAATAAATTTGAAAAATATTTCACAGACAAGTTACATGGAGCTTTCATAAATTGACTACATCAGTTTTTCTTAATATATTGCCCATAATTATACAATATGGAGTCAAAACTCTCACTGACACATTGTTACATGGCTGCGCTGGCCCATTTTGGAAAAATAAGAAAATGCCTTTTACTGGAAATAAATATGGTGATTTCTCATGAACATTGGCATTTTGTTTTTTGTTCAGATCCTCTGTTATACAAAATTATGCTAAATTTCTTTTGTATGCAGTTTCTCCTTCAAGATGTGGGCAATCCTGGCACTCCACAATTTCCTTTCCTTTGTAGCTCAACATATATATAAATATTCAATATATATATATATATATATATATATATATATATATATATATATATATATGCACACACACACACAAGATTTCTCACAACTAAAAAATTTTGTAATTTCAAAAAAAAAAAAAAAAAATAAAAATAAAAAATAAAAAAGTCTTATTTTTGTTAAAAGAAAAAACTGTAAAAGTGCAAGAACAGAGTAAAAAAAAATGTCTCTTGATTTTTTTTATTTAAAAAGATATAATTTTAGCAAATGTTACAATAAATTTAAAAAAATATTAGGAAGTTGAAAGCTAAATAATGCTGATATCCAACTTGATCATTTTATAAGGTCTAAGATTCAACTGTTATAAAACATTAAAATAAAAATAAGATTAAAAACGATTAAAATCATCATAAGGATGAGAATAACTGTAAATGTGTATTTTTTGTGTGTAATTGATTTTTTACTTATTTATTTGATTAGAAGATTCAATTTTACTAGTTTTATTTTAAAAATATTAAAACATATCAGGTTAAAAATGGAAGAAGCTATAGCATAATCACATCAAATAAAAATTAGATAAAAATACTTGTTTTTAACTTTTTGTATACATTTCTACTTATACAACTTGCATCTCATTTGGCATGGAGGAGGAATAAATGAGAAAAAGTTCAAAATATTCTAATGTCATCATAATTTAATGCAGGATTTTCAATTATGCTGAAGAAAAATATTAGTAAAACAAAATTAATTATAACTTTTAATGGAAATTAGATTTTACATTTTTTAATACAAATTTTGTGTCAAAAAAAAAAAAAAAAGCTTGTCTGGAAACTTCAAATAAAAGTTTGTTTTGTTTTTGTTTTTTTTTTAAGTAAATAAAGATGAAATTCTGTTTTGAAAGGTATAAAATTTTAAGATATGAATTTCATAGAAACAAATTTAAGTTTCCTAAAAAGGAATTTTGACTTTTTTAAGCCTTGGTTACTGAAAAAAAGATTTTTGTTTACGTAGTATGCGAAACAAAAATAAATCTTTCCATGAACTGATTATATATATATATATATATATATATATATATATAAATAAATAAATAAAAGGCAGGATGTGTGTGTGTATGTGTAACGAATGCACAGCTGCAATTTTCAATGGATTTGCACCAAAATTTACATGCACAAGACCAAGACTGACTTTGCATTTCCCAACTCCCATTGATAGTGGAAATAATCAATTTTTTCATGCTTCTACAGCAGTTTTCATGTAGTTTGCAGCCATTTTCTAGTGGCCAGAGTGAGAGGCTATAGCTGGCTGCCACAAATAGGCAGGAAGATTCTACTGGCCAGCGTAAGAGCCAACAGCTGACTGACATGAATGTTAACTAGCATGCAAAAAAAAAAAAAAAAAAAAAAAAAATCGATAGCTGCATGGCACTTTACTCTAACTGGCTCATTCGCTTGCTTAAACTCAACGTTGATTCTGATTCCGCAGAACTGGGTTAGGTGCGAAAAAGTATTTGTTGTTAAAATTCTTTTTTCATTCAGTTTTTCCAGTTACAAGTCCTTTTATAAAGCTGATCATTTTGTGTTCATTTTGTTTAGTTCTTTTTTTGTAACAGATTTAATGTTTATTATAGAGCTTAGAAAAAATTTGCAGTGTGAGATAGGCAAGAAGTAAGGCATGTAGCAACATCAGCACAGCAAAGGGCACTCCTTTAAAGGCAAGGAAGGGCAAAAATATTTTAAGTCAAGTGATAGCGATTGCTGTACGAGCCATATGATTTTTGAATCAGGCACAGGCAATGCTGCTAGTATGTATGTACATATATATATATATATATATATATATATATATATATATATATATTGAGAATATGTATATATATGTTGGGAATATATAAAAATGATTTTAAAACTATTATAAAAAAAAAATTGTTGTAATTTAACTGTCTCATAACAAGGACAATTTGTGACACAAGATCAATTTTTATGTGTAGAAATCAAATGTAACATTGGCAGAAATCCCATACATGCATTATTTTCTTTTTTATGAATTAAAAAAAATAATAAAAATTGTCTTAAAAGAGATATATATGAGGTATATATGTGAAGGGGGTGATGTTTTCCGGTCATAAGATCAATTGGTTCCATCAGATTATCACTCAATTGGGTCCCCTCAATTGATTCCTGGGAAGTGGTTTCGCAGAGTTGATGCTATTGTTGCAGAGGTGCAAGGGTAGCTCCAGTTGCTTGATACCATGTTTGCATGCACCAATGTGGCAAGTGCATCAACGGTAGTGGTAACTACATGGGAAAAGTCACATAGTATTGACAGGTAACATATGGACAATGTTTTATTTGTATAATAATAAACATGTTGAATTAGTAAATGTTTGTTTCTTCTAGTATTCCATGTATTTATACTTATTTGAGAGGATGTTGAAAAATTCTTAACCTCATCAACATGCACTTAAAAACTTATGTGTGGTCATATTTTTTTTAAGTGGGTCAAGTAGAAAATCTCTCACCGCTCATTTGTAGACAACAGAATTTCCTTAAAGAAACTTAAAAAAATAAATTCATAAAAAGTGGAGAATAACTTGTAAACAGTACAAAAGAGAAAAATGGAAATTTAATATTTATGTTCAAATATCAGAAATAAAAAACATTAAGTACATTTAATAAATTGATAGATAGAGATACATGTATAAATATAAGAGAGTACTGAAAAGTTATTGGCCTGAGAAAAGCCCTCTTAAAAAACACAATGAAAAGTCAAAGGTATAGAGAAAGCAAAAAAACAGGAAAACACAGAGACAAAAAAAGAAGTAAAAACAAAGACAAAGATGAGGAAAAAGACAAGGAAAAGAAAGAAATAAAGAAAGAGACAAAGAATAGACAAGGAAAAGAAAGAAACAAAGAAAGAGACAAAGAATAGACAAGGAAAAGAAAGAAACAAAGAAAGAGACAAAGAATAGACAAGGAAAAGAAAGAAACAAAGAAAGAGACAAAGAAAGAGACAAAGAAAGAGACAAAGAATAGAAAAGGAAAAGAAAGAAACAAAAAAAGACAAGAAATAGACAAGGAAAAAGACAAGAAATAGACAAGGAAAAAGACAAGAAATAGACAAGGAAAAAGACAAGAAATAGACAAGGAAAAAGACAAGAAATAGACAAGGAAAAAGACAAGAAATAGACAAGGAAAAAGACAAGGAAAAAGACAAAGAAAAAGACAAAGAAAAAGACAAGAAATAGACAAGAAAAAGACAAGAAAAAGACAAGAAAAAGACAAGAAAAAGACAAGAAAAAGACAAGAAAAAGACAAGAAATAGACGCAAAGAGACAAAAGAAAGGACAAAGAGACAAAAGAAAGGACAAAGAGACAAAAGAAAGGACAAAGAGACAAAAGAAAGGACAAAGAGACAAAAGAAAGGACAAAGAGACAAAAGAAAGGACAAAGAGACAAAAGAAAGGACAAAGAGACAAAAGAAAGGACAAAGAGACAAAAGAAAGGACAAAGAGACAAAAGAAAGGACAAAGACAAAGAGTCAATAAAAGACAAAGAGTCAAAGACGAGACAAAGCAAAAGATAAAAGAGACGAGACAAAGAAAACGATAAAAGAGACGAGACAAAGAAAACGATAAAAGAGACGAGACAAAGAAAACGATAAAAGAGACGAGACAAAGAAAACGATAAAAGAGACGAGACAAAGAAAACGATAAAAGAGACGAGACAAAGAAAAAGATAAAAGAGACGAGACAAAGAAAAAGATAAAAGACGAGACAAAGAAAACGATAAAAGACGAGACAAAGAAAACGATAAAAGAGACGAGACAAAGAAAAAGATAAAAGAGACGAGACAAAGAAAAAGATAAAAGAGACGAGACAAAGAAAAAGATAAAAGAGACGAGACAAAGAAAAAGATAAAAGAGACGAGACAAAGAAAAAAACAAAACAAAGAAAAATGATAAAGATAAATAAAATTAAGAATAAATAAAAGAAAAAATAATAAATACAATATTTGATCAATTTGGCAAAATGGGTTGTACCGAGAACTTTTCTGCACCTCATCATATGCACAAACTCACCCACCCACACATAACTGATTTCATTTCATTAAAGAGCATAATTATCCATTACTTGTAATGTAATAATGTTTACATTCTATCTAGCAGGAGAAATCAAACCATTTCCAATTAGAGAACTTGTTATTCTCAATCTGCTTAAATATCATTACAATATTTGCCTAAGTGGCCAGGCTTCAGGTTCAGAATTTTGAAGGACTACCATATTTTGTACTCAGTTATTTCAGGTCATCAGAAAATTAGGAAAGAAATCCCAAATATTTTCTTTTCTAATAATCTTTATATATCAGAGTTTCAACTAAAATTAAAAAATAAAATCTATGCTCTATTCAGATGTACTAAGTGCAGTGACAAAGAAAGAGATTATATTCATATTTCTTCATGAATTCCATGTAACAGAACCATTGCAGGTGGAATTATGAATTTCTGAAATAGTTTACTAGAAATACCAGTGAAAATTTCAGTTTTCCTATTTTAATTTTCTGATGAATCTTAATACTTAAGTTAATGATTGAATAAGTTCATGGCGTGTTCTATGATAATAAAATATATGTAGAAATTATCCCATCATGTTCTTAAATATTCGAGCTTAACAACTTTAACAAAATATTGCAATAACAATCATACATAGGAATGCTGGTCGTTATTTTAAGAAGTGGATACAAATGTAAAGATTTGAAATTGACAACTTTTTCTATTTAACTAAAACAACAGTTAAATACTTCTATCTTTTATTCTTTATTTCTTTAATTTTTTCATTGAAATCAAGTAGTGTCTTTTCCCCTCTTTCCATGTGATCAAAATGGAATACAGTAATTTCTCAAAAAATAATACACACCAATAATACGCACCCCAACAAATGATCCAAAATTTAAGAAATATATCTATCATTATGTATAATATGCATCGATAAATTTTGTCAAAAAAAAAAAAAAAAGAAAAAAAAAAAAATTACAAAGACATTCTGTCGACCTTGACATTAAGAATAAAATCAAAACTAAGCGGCTAAAATAATGTTGAAATTTCCATGCAGTTTTCCTGATAAATATAACATTTTACTGCTAAAATGTTGTCAAAATGTGAGTTATAGTGCAAATTTTAAACAAAAAGTAACAGGATTAGCAGAAAGAATAGGAAGCAGAGCTGCAGCTAGTGAATGCAAGTTGAATGAGGCTAACATACGTTTGTGGAGAAAGAATAAAAATGATGATATGATAGTAAAATGTCATGAAAAAGGGTGGATGGATGAGAATCTCACAAAGGACTGGCTGCTGAATGTTTGGTGTAAACACAGAACAGAATTTGCAAGAAGTAGACGTATGTTGGTTCTTGATGCATTTCGTTACCATAGGATGCCTTGCATGAAGAATATACTTCAGAAGAAAAGGATTGATCTTGTTATTATGCCAGGGGGAATGACTGGCCAACTTCAAGTAATGGATGTTGTCTGCAACCATCCATTTAAACAAGAGATACGTAAAAAATGGAATGACTGGATGTTTTCTGATGTTCCCAGTTTTACTGCTGGTGGCAACAGGAAGAAACCAGAGTTAGAACTTATTGTAAAATAGACTCAGGAATCTTGGGATTCCATTAGGGAGGATGTTATAGAGAGAGGTTTTTCAAGAAGTGTTGTTTCATGACAGCCATGGATGACTCTGAAGATGACATCCGTTCTCAATAGAATGAAGAGGCTAAAGATAATATTGTGAATGATAATTTGTTTAATGACAATTCAGATATTGATTCTATAATAGAAAATGATGATGATGATGAAAATTAAAATTTCTATAAATTGTTAACTTAATATCCTCTTTTCTTCAAAATTGACCTTTTTATAGATTTTATTTTTTTCACCAAATAAAAGATGCAGTTACTGATAAACATAAATTTATTGACAAAAAATGTTGTTACAATTATTATTGTTGGATTTAAAATGAAAATTGGGATAATATCTTTCTTATTTTAGAACAAGTACGTATTTATTATTATAAATCAATAACAAAAAAATATTTTTGTTTAAACCTATTTATAATACACATCCCTACTATCTCCTTTAATTTACAGTAAAAAAAAAAAAAAAGTATTATTTTCGAGAAATTACAGTAGCCCATTATTCATGATGTATTGGCTGGAAACATTAAACACTTATCTCCACTTATTTATTTCTATCCGAATCCCAATCTTACAAACATTTCCCTTAATAATAATTTAAAAATAATTCAGAAGACAATGTTATTTTATTTAATTCATGGTAATTAGATTTTTCATGATTGCTTACTCAGTTTCTGTCTTTCGATACTGTGCATCTGGAAAATGGTATTTTTTATCATGGTCACCATAATTCTTGGCCATTTGGCAGAGATCAAAGTGTAGTATCTGTTCTCATCAGCTTAATATGATTCTCTAATGCCACTTCTATCTTTTCTTATTTCTTTCATTTTCTCACTGAAACCAAGTAAGGTCTTTCCCCCTATTTTGATGCAATCAAAACATGGAATAGTCCATTATTTCTGGAGTAGTGACAAGTCATGCTAACTAATGGATTTTGCTTGAATTTCATGCTTTGCTCCTTAATTTATCATGATCTATAGTTAAGACTCATGTTCCAATTGGTTTATTACAAAAATTATGATGCAGAATGCATGCATCTGTGGCACATTCTTATCATTTGGCATGGTCGAGTAATGAATAGCAGCTCGAATTGAGGAATCAAAGACCCGAGTTTGAATTCCATTCGAATCCATTACATTCACTGATGTGCTAATATCCTTGGGAAAAGTATGAATCCTCTTCTCCATCCAGCTATGGGTAAATAGCAGGACAGGTCAGGTTCTGTAGCCTTAGATGGCAACTGGTCTACTGCAGAAAGTAATGGCAACCTACTGCAGGAAAAAACCTGCCTTGTCAGTCATGTATTGAAAAATACATGATCACCTAAGCATGTATCATGTATGGCACATAACTGACAGATGATAACATGAATTTACTGGATGATTACATAACATTGGAATTTGTGATTCCATAACAAGCTTTCATTTCAACAAAAATTTGGACTGAAATTTACTTTTCAACTATTTGAATTAATTTAGCAATGGGAAAATAGGATAAGTACATTTTCAATATTCCAAGGTGAGAGAAATCATTGGATTTTAACCTTTAACACTCTGCATTATTCACAAATATTACTGCTGCTTCTATTGTATATCACTCATTTTCAATTTTAATGAAGATTGTTTTTGTTGTTACCATAGTAGGACATGATAACACAACCACAAAATAGAAATACACTATTATTAATTAATCAGAGTCAATTGTAGTGGAAAGAGAAAGTCACCTACAGTGCTAAATTTAAGGCTCAAAATTTGTTGTGAAACGATAATGGTAATATTAGTCATTTTCCTCTAAGGAAACATTTGGCATTCATTGACTGAACAGCCAGTACTGTTTTTGGTTGAAATTTTTAAAATCTTTCTCTTAAAACACTTTTTTCTTTTTTTTTCGGAAAATATGTTTCTCAAGTCTAGTAGCTGTTATTGCTCTTTTCACTATTGATGGTGGTTTCCTTCCTAACCTTTTATATGAAGTGGTGTTAAATGGCAACATCTTTATTATGTAATTATTTTCTCTTCAAATTAAATGTGTTATCCATTTTAGTTGTTGCTGTTGGTAAATGGATGTCCCAAATTATGTGATCATGTAACAGATCAATTAGCTTGATGCTGTAAATGGGCAATTTGGGGGTAATTTGGAGGTAAGTTGGCCAAACCAGGCTTTACAATGAGTTCCTATCAATAAAAAAAAAAAAGAAAAAAAAAAAAAAAAATGATCTTTAAGAAATTAACTTTGAACTGAATGCGATATACAAGTTAAAGGAATTCAGATGTTGTGTAAAATAAAGGCTATTTTTTC
>OZ010608.1:8111849-8326849 GCA_963932145.1 Acanthosepion lycidas | reverse complement strand
TCCACTTCTGGTTAAAAGTCAACTCCTGTGCCAGGTAAAATTGTCCAACATGAAGTAGTCAATTGTTTAAACTAATATTTTATTGTGCTATATCATGCACCAAGTGTAATTGTATATATTTTGTCTGTAACTTTTAATGTTCAAGTGCGAGGGAGATAACTTGTTATTTGCGCATAAGTGAATATAATGAACCCAACTGAAATTAGAGCTCGGCTCTGACAATTATCACTCGCATATCCAAAGTTACAGCACCTGGTATTCCCAAGTGGTCACCCATCTAGATACTGACCAAGCTTACTGCTGCTTAACTTCGGTGATAGCATGGGAACCAGTGTCTCAATGTGATATGGCTGTAAGCTGTGAAATTTACATACAGAAAAATTCATAAAACTGTTACCACATCATAAGAAAGTCTACCATAATTTATACATATGTTAAATATTCCACATATTTGTGATGTAAATATTTCAGTCCATTCATTATTTCTCTTTTAATAAAACAAAATAGCTAATAATATGTAATGCAGGATGTTTTTCCAAGCAGCCAGACCACTTCCTCTCAGACTTTCTTCAACCAGGATCAAATTTAAGAAACCCTAAGTGAATTTATCAGTGCTTTGAGGATTTTTTTAGGAAAGGGATTGATAACTTACTACGAAGATGGAATGAATGTATTAAAAGCCAAGAAAAATATTTTGACTGAATAAATATTTTTTTTAAATTTCATTATTTTTTTTCAATTTATTTTCCTTAAGTTAATTGGTAATTTTATATTGAATACTTTAGTATAAACAACAAGAAACTTGATTGAATAAATACAATTTGTTGTTTGCATCAGAAAATAAATTGCAAACAATACACTAGTTTGTTATTATTCTACTACCCATCAAA
This sequence comes from Acanthosepion lycidas, assembly GCA_963932145.1. Classification (NCBI taxonomy): domain Eukaryota; kingdom Metazoa; phylum Mollusca; class Cephalopoda; order Sepiida; family Sepiidae; genus Acanthosepion; species Acanthosepion lycidas. Next base: position 8,325,959 of record OZ010608.1, on the reverse strand, counting down.
AATAATAAGATTATTTATATATGTGTTGGCACTTCTGCCTAGGATCATAGTATCTGGATGCTCTGCATCAGGTCACTCCCCAACCTTCTGCCTAGGATCAGTGTATGATCTAACTTAATATTTATAAGTTAATTTAACATACTCTTCAAGCAGCAGAACATTTGCTGAGTGGATATTTTATTTTTGTTTTACTTGCTCTGCTTATACCAAGTTCAGATGTTCAAATCAGGGCAAAATTCACTTATTTCATTTGCTTGCTATGACAAGTTATGAACAAAGAAATAAAGAAACTCATAGAAAAAGAACAACTGTTCATTATTATATTTTTGAAAAGTTTTTCTCTTATTTTTTTTATTATTAATATCAGATAATGATAGCTTTTCTGGCCTAACTGAATGCAATGAAGAGAATGTGAGTTAAAATCTTGTTGCAAGCTTATTCTTTATTTCCAATCTCAGTATAGAAGAAAAAAAAAATGAATAATTACAACACTATTTTCTATTATCATACAGAATACAAAAATAAGATGAAAGAAAAACTAGCCAAAAGAAAAAAAAAAAAAAAAAAAAATTGAATATCTTCAACTTCATTAGCATAATGCCATCATATTTTACAGGTACTATTTAGATAAAAATCAGCATTTCTGTCTAAGGATCAATACTTGTGCACTCAACATCAGGTCAAAGTGCTACTCCCCAACCTTCTGCCTAGAATAAGTGTTAGTATCTGTGTGCTCTCCAAGTCAAAGTATTACTTCCCAACCCTCTTCCTAAGATCAGTGTAACATCTGTGTTATCTGCCTAATTTAATATTTATAGTTAACATGCTTTCAAACAGAACATTGGCATAGTGGATATATGTCATTTGCTTACCTTGTTTGCCTCTAGGTCCGATGTTCAAATCAGGGCAAGATTCACATATTGATTTTATGTTTGTTTTGGTGTGATAGAAGTTACATATGAAGAAAAATATAGAAAAAGTCCCATTTCACAATCTCACCCAACTCCAGGTAGGTCTTTCCACCTGTCAGTACAGTAGAGTAAGTAACAAAATTGTATCGATTACCGGCTTGTTAGGCTTGTCACACGTTACAGCACCTGGCATTCTCAAGTTATCACCAATTCGAGTACTGACTAGGTTCAACTTCAGTTATCATATTAGAACCAGTGTTTCAACAGGATATAATCATAAACAAAACATCACATTATTCATTATTATATACTAGTGTACTTATGCTGTCAAAAATGATTGTAAATGTTAAGTTTTAGTGTGATGCCATAAAATAAAAATATTCAAACTATGTATTGCAATTCAATAAAGCAGAGATAAAGAATTCACAACTAAAATAGAAGCCAATGAACAATTCATTCTCTTTAAATTTGTTTTTTTTTTTCTTTAGACATTCACTGGTATCTATGATTTATTGATTATTCCTGGTATCACATCAATCATTTTTTTTTGCACAATATCTTTTTGTGTTAAAGATTTTGTGTGTTTAATGTAACAGTGAAATGGAAATATCTCTTTTTAAGAAAAAGATTAGCGACAGCGATGACAAAGTTGAAGACCAAGTAGAAGCAAGACGATTACTTAATAGACAAAGGTATCTGACTGCTTCACATGAAAGACTTGAACAAATAAGACTGAAATCCAAGAAACACAAGAATAAAGAAACTGATTAATTAAACAGTTCATTTTGCTTGAGAACTAATTTTGTTGAAATGCAGATAAATATATTTTTGTAGAGATTATTAAAACAACTAAGGGAAGTAATCATTCATAAATTTTAGAACTTGATAGTAGGTTGATTTATCCCTCTTCCCACTACAGATGGGACAGGAAATACATAAATATACATTGATAATAATAATTATTATTATTATTATTATATCATTTGATGATGGTAAAAAAAAATTAAAAAAAAAAAGGTTCTTATTGCATTACTTTAACAAAAATAAATTATATAAAAACAATATTTGCTAACAAAAAATGTTATGATAATAATACAATATATATGGTAAATTCTTATAAATAATATAATAAAAACCGTATATGAGAGACAATCAGTTAAGTACACTTTTTGCTAAAGACTTTTTTTGTTTACAATAATGTCATCTTGTATAAGGCCCAAAAGCCACTCAAGATAGAGGGTTTCACAGCAAGATTTAAGAGGCACAGTTTATGGGGATATGTGGAGAAGATAATGGTTAATCCTGGACTTGAAGAGGTTAAGATTGTAGCGATTGGGGAAGCATACTCTCGAGAGTTGGTTCCACCAAGTAGTGGTTTGTGGAAGATGTTAGAGTGGAATTTACAATCACGTCTCTCCACAGCTTTCTGCCATTTGTTGATCTAAGTAACTTTTCACTCTGTACCATCCCTCTTTCTCCTGTTCTGCTATCCATTTACACAGACTTGTGAGTGTTTTTTTTTCTTTTTGTTTGTTTTTTAATTGAGTTCACTCAAAGTATGGCAGTAAAACCACCAAGACACAAACAAAGGGCTACTGGGTATGGAAAAATTAGCAAACAGAAACATTACTGAGGAGCGAGAACAATAGAAAAGTAATCAGGAAGACAGTAGATAGTGATTGACATTGCATTTAAATGTTTGAAGATCAAATCTAATAGATCAATCTAATAAATAAATAACGTTTATTATATTTGTTGTAAATTCTCAAAAACAAAGTAGACGTTTAAATTCACTTTCATATGTTTAGGTTTTATTACAATTCTAATCATCATTTTTTAAAGCAATAAACATTGCCAAGGAGTGAAGGTAGATATGCCTTATAAGGAGTCTAATTTGGAAATGATGTCTGAGACTAGTGACTGAGTTATGCGCATATCACTCAGTATAGCCTCAGTTCTAGGGAGGAAATCAGGTGTGGATACTCTAGATGAGTCAAGTGTTGGAAGATATTTCCAAGCAGAACATTCCACCTTAAATGCTGTAGACATCAGAATTTCAAATTGATTTAATAGGGGAGTGATTGAGGATTTGCTGTTGTTCAGCACACTCTTGCAGAGCTGTCAATAATCTCCGGAAACAAACTTGCAATATGCTATTTCCTTCTATCAGCAAACAGTAACTTTGCTTCATCGAGGACATGCTTGCATTCATTACGAGCAGGGACAAAGAGACATCTGTTGCAATCAGACATGTCACTCTGGTACAGGCAGAAGAAATGATTCCTGTGGTTGATAGTGGCCAAGCATGCAGGTGAGAAACAAGGAGATGAACATGGTTTAATTTGGTATTTCCTTGCTTGAATGAAAGCATCAATTCTGGCTTTCACCCAGGAGGAGACCTCAGATGTGAATTTTTGAACAGGATGATTAAAAACTTCTTTCCATGGGACATCACGAAGGAAATCACAGAATGAGTCCCAAGCTGCTCATGGATAACAAAAGTATATTCTATTGGTAGGAGGTTCTTGGCCAGTGGGGGAGTGGAAAGAGATGTTTACAGACACTACCATATGATCAGAGTTGCCAAGAGGGCAAAGCTGTGTTGTATGACAAGAGTCAGGGATAGAGGTAAAAAAAGAGATCGAGAAGAGAAGTGTGTCCATCAGGGCTACTAGGGAAACATGTGGGGAAGTCAAACACTTGTGTAAGAGATTGAGTGATTGAGAAGTTAAGGGTTTGGATGCCAGCAAGATCAGTGACAGAGTGTTTAAACCACCTGTTATGGTAGACATGAAAGTCTCCAAACACGAACATGTTTACAAGCGGGTGTAGTGAGATGGCCTTGCCTAAATTATCAGAAATACTATCTAGCATGCAAAAGTCTTGAGAGGAAGAGGAATGGTAGAGAAAGAAAAGATAGCTGTGTTAAGTAGAGAGAGAGACAGAGACACGTGTGAATGATCTGGAGACTCAAGAGAGAGTTCCCTAGCCAACAGGAGATGTTCACGGATATAAACTCCCAGGCCATACATATGGACTTTAGAGTCCTTTCTAAGGAGAGGAAGGTAGCCAGGAATTGAGACATCAGAAGTGGGGATTGAAGAGTTAAGATTAGTTTTGCAGAGAGCTAGAATGTCCGGAGACTTTTTGAAGAGGAGTAATTGCACACTGAATACCACAAATGTTGGAGAAGGAAAGGTTAAGGGGTTTAGCTGATTTTTGTTGAGCTGGTTTAGGTTTATACCTTCAGTTGTTTATAGTCAATGTGTTATATTGGTAAAGGAAAGCTCTAGGGTAGTAGTAGCAGTTGGTCATCTAAAGTAACATGTGCAGGAAGGGAACTGGTGTAGACGGCAACATAGTGTAGCCTTGGAGTTGACCACCGGAGGTGCTTCCAGGGACACCCTTCCATGCATGACATGGCACTGCAAGAACCCCGATATTTTGCAACTGTTGATCAGAGTAGCCTGTCAAGATACTATGCAAGTCTTCAGGCTCATAACTACCATTCAGGAACAGCAACCAGAAAACTGTCAACCCAATAGCTTTAGTATGAAGAGATGTTGCCACCATCCATAGATATCACAAAAAATTTATGACAACACCACTAGAGGAAAGGAAAGAACCAAGAGCCCCTCTGTAAACAGGAAACAAAAGATGTGCCTCTACTCCTGTTCAAAAGAAGGGTGAGGAGTATGGACTGGGCGATAGGTGAACCTCTCTACTTCTATTGAAAAAAAAAAAATCCCAGGTTCAACTGAGTTAAGCTGCAGCTCACAGTAGCACCAGCACAAACATGTATACATGCCTGTGTGCTTAGTAGAATATACAATATAAGTTTTAACTTAATACAAGGCTGAATACAAACTTTTTCAAACTGTGTTGGCAAATCCAGTCAGTAACTACCAAAACAAGAAGAAAACCTCATTAAATGAAGCAAATCAAATTAATATTATATTAACACAATTTAGTACTAAAGTGTGTGTGTGTGTGTGTATCTTGCACTCTGAGTCACTGGCAGGAGCTGATAGCTTAGGGGAAAATCTCCGACTAATGCCAGATCAGTCGAGTTTCAATCCTGGCTTGAGGCAATCATATGTCTAGTCACACTGATGAGCTGTGATACAGTGAAACAGTCTGTGGATGATAATATATATATATATACACACACACACAGGTAAAATGAGAACAAAGAGTATAATTCCACTGTACATTTAATTTGTAGTGTGGAAACGTAATTGTAATTGTGTAGCAATTTTTAACATGTTTTTGTTTTAATATCCTATATATATATATATATATGCGTGTAATTCTGATGTTTGGTTATTCAATCAGATTTTGGCAAGTGAGAACTTTCCAGCACACCCTTGCATAAACACAGAACAAATATCTTTGTAGTTGTAAAACAGACACCCAAGAGGATGCTTCTCTAGCCACTACATTCTTAACCTCATCAAGTTCCAAGATCAACTGATATCAATCCTATATTAGGCTCATAATATGCACCTCTTCCTACTCCCTTTATGCTCTCCAACAACCTTATTCAGTAACCCACTACCTTGAGTGGCTCTTGTGTCTTGTATTGGGTGAATAATAGTAAAAAAGAAAAAAAATTGTCTCTGATCAAGAACAGTAAACTGAAAACCAATGTTTTTATTTCCCTTACTATTAACAAAATAAATGTAGTGTGTGCAAGTTCATTAAAGACTATTTTTTTTAGCTGAAGCCAAATATCATCTGCTCACTGACTGATCAGATTCTCTTGCTGAAAATGCAATTTTAGAAAAAAAAAAAAGTTTTTTTTTTTTTGTTTTTTTTTTTAAATATCACTGGTATGCATTACTCACATTTTTAACCCAGTCCCTAAATTGAAAGCAATTAACCCAAATGCAACTGGAAAAAATGATAATGGCAAAGCATATACTCTCTCCAGAATTGAATTTATAACTACTTTCTGAAAGAATTCCAATCAAAATACTGATGTGACAGATTTTACAAGTACTTAGTGCAACGAAAATATGATTTTTCTGAAATTAAAAGCAATATCAGACATTGCAACAAAAACTACAATTTCAGTGAAGCAATAGAAAAATATATTTATTTGTAAAAGTTTGAATTCCTGTCAAGTTCATTACATTCACTTTCATGCAAATGCCATTGGGGAAAGTATAAATCTATCCCTTCTTCCCACCCAACTATGGGTAAAATAGTAGCACAAATTGCCAAGTAAGCCTGATGTGCCTAAACCATCTAAGAAAAGGACAAGTGAATTTGAAAACAGTTAAGCTGGATGCTAGAAACTCCATCTTATAAAAACATACTTGCTATGGAAATCAGAGAAGCAGTGGGCTGTGAGCTGCGGATATATATTCCTCAGCAGAGTCTATGTGGTGAACAGCCCCATAGAAGCAAGCAAGCCAGAGTGGCTTGCATCTGGTGTATAGGAAAATGAGGGTCTTACCTTAACGTGTGGCACGTGACATCAGCAAGTTTGTTTTGTGAAAATGGCATTACTTTCCCGTCCAGCCATTCTAGCAGTATGTGCAGTGATGAGGGTTTTTTGTACAGTTTGGCATGCTTCCACCAATAGCAAGTCGTGTGCTGATTGGTCGAACTGGAGAAGGCAATTTGCCTGTGTAACCGAGAATAATAGCGAAGAATGCTGATTGGCTGGTGAACCATGGTGTTGGCCTGATGAAAGAGTGCTGGAGCAGTGAAAAAGGGGATAGAAACGTTGGCTATACATAGTGACGTGTGAAGAAAGCGAGGACGGTGAATTGAACCAGCGATATTGTGATTTGTACAAGTGACGCTGCAGCAATACAGACTTATTTAAACTACAGACTTGAGTCTGTAGACTATAATCAATACAACATACTTATTTCACTCGCCACACCGAAACACCATTTGTACCCCTTTTTTCTAGTATAAAGAATGTTAACTCTTATCTTCCATAATAGCTTTTTTTTTTAGTATTGTTTCTTTTGAAAGTCAAAAACTGACTATATTAAAATTAACGAGGAAGCTGTTTATTATAATCACAGATGATGTTATCAATTGGTTACTGTTATTAAAATCAGTTAGTTCCAAAAACTTTAATAATTTTCAAGTCATCAAATTTCATGTTGTTTATGATGTAAAACCATTTAAAACAGTGGATCTATGCTATATTGTCTTCAAAGATGAGAACAATAGCCCACATGTAAATAATGTAACTTCACATGCCAGAAATACAAACAGAAACTATTACTTTATGTTATCAAACCGTTATTACAAAAAAGACCCTCTTCCAAAGTTATCACAATCAATTGCTTCTGTATACAAATTTTAATCATTTTCATTTTTAATCATTTTTTTTATTTTAATTAAAAGTCCTCATCTTTATTATGATTATGTTTCAGCCATTGTGCCCTCTTGCCATTTTCTGCCAGTCCAGGTAACCTTCAAAGAATATGGAGCTAGACTTTTTATCTACAGGGGTTGATTGTCCATGTCTAGGGATATCTCATCTTGGTTTAACTGTTGAGTTATTGCTAGTTCTTTTATCTGTACTACCCAGTTCAGGAATTGGGCTCAAATGATATCACAAAATTCAGTGACCAAAAAAAAAAAAAAAAAAAAAAAAATAATAATAATAATAATAATAATAATAATAATGATTGACATTGTTAATAGTATCAGCAGCAGCAGTTTAAATTTATCTTCTGGTTCTATTTTACATATATTTTAAAACAATACAGAAGAAGTAGTGAAAAGTTCCTAACCCAACCCATATTCAAAAATTTGGCTAAATGACTAAATACCAAAACTTTAAAAGGAAATCCTTTTTGTTCAGACCAGAAATTTATCAGCACCTACTTATACAAGAGTGGGAAAATCCTCATGGTGGGAAATTTCACCCAAATGTGTTTAGAGAACCACAAAAAGTAAAATTATTATAAACACAGACCATATCTTTGTATAGATTAAAAAAGAACATATCAAATTGACCAATGTTGTCCATGGTTGCAATCTTACACATGACCCATATTTAATTTCCTAAATTCTCTGATAAGAAACTCGAGATTTTTTTTTCTCACAAAAGAGGTTTGTCAGTTGAAATGATGTATTTTTTTTGCTAACCTTTGAGTCGAAAGAAGTTATTTTCTGTTTAGCTGATGTGTGTTTTGCAAACTCTGGAGTTGAATAACAAGAGTAGGCAAGAAAAACTTGCCCAGGAAATACATAAAAGAGGGAAAAACTAGGATTCTTATGAAAATAGTTACAATAAGGCTTTATATCTACTTTCTAGGGGACATTTATCTAGTCACATTGAAAACAGAAGATAATTCCTTAAAGACCCAGACCAACCACCATGTTAATTTGCTTGGGATTAGAGAAAAAGGTCAGAATTTGGGTTACAAAAAAAAAAAAAAAAAAAAAAAAAAAAATCCCATTTAAGTTACAGTAATTATAGTGGATGTGCATTGTGGTGTAATGGATATTAGCTTAGAATGAGAAATTGGAGAGCTGAGTTCAAATTCCAGTCAGGTTTGTTACATTCACTTACATGTAAATACTCTTGGGAACAGTATGAACCCCTCCCTTCTCTTCCATACTATAAGTTGAATAGCAGGATAGATTGGGTCCTATAGCTTTGATTGTCAACCAACCTACTGCAGATGCAGAAAGAAATGGCAATCTACTGCAGAAAAATCTCTGCCTAGTAATCATGAATCAAAAGAGACATGATCGCCCAAGCATGTATCATGTATGACACTTAACTAACTGAATTATAATAGTAAAATAAGTAATCTATATATACCACATAAATATAGCCTGTAACTTTTAACTGTATTAGAGTTATCTCCCTAGCACAAGCAACACTAGATTGCTGTATCTTTGTTTTGACAATAGAATAAAGTTCCAAGATGTTCACAATAAAAGACTAACTCTAAAAGAGTACAACAAAACTGGACAAAAACATATTTAAAACTCACAAGTCAGAATATAATGTGGGAACCTGCCAATAAAAAAGATTTAAACTATAAATCTCATGTATGCCATCATTTTTAACAGCATGGGTAAAAAAGATATTTTATTAATTGTTGACAACAAAAGTCACTTAATTTCTAGCAATAAAATAATATATACTGTCCATTTATATCAGGATTTAATTTTTTCTTCTTACTTTTAAGTAACACATTCAATAATCCTATTATAATTGTACTTGTCCCTCCTTTGTTAGTTAGTACGACCTTTACACCCTGCTAATACCTAATAAATAATGGACTATTCCATTTTAATCATGTGGAAAGAGGAGAAAGATACTACATGGTTTCATTAAGAAAATGAAAGGGAAGATAGAAGTGGGGAGAAAGCATCAAATTAAGCTGATAAGAACAGATACTAGACTTTGATCTTAGCCAAAAGTAATGTCGACAGCTACAAAAGCGCCATCTTCCACATCCATTGTTTGAACAATGAAAACCAAGTATGGCAATCGCCAAAAATCCAGTTACTAAAAATAACATCTGCTGAATTATTTTTATATTATTAAGAGAAATGTTCGTAAAACAGATTTATCTAGTTTATTATCATTTCTATAATTTTTTACATCCCCCCCCATAAACATTCTGCTACTATCCTGTATTAATATTACAGTAAAATACAGTAATCAAACTAAGATGCAAGGGGTTACTGGGAATGGAAAAGAATGATAAGACTTTAAGGGGGAGAGAGGACAATAAAAGAACAGAGTTCAGGAAGGCAGAAGATTGTAATTGATGTTGCATTTAAATTTTGGAAAACTGTAGGTGGCAGAGAAGCCAGAAATTTGAAGAGAGTTCCACAGGTGAGAAGTGCAAGAGAAAAAACTGTTAGCATAGAACTTATGGTTATATCTAGTTATTTCAACAGTAAAATAAGACCTAGTTGCCAATCTAGTTGTATGCTTAAATCCATGCTGTTGAGGTACCAAGGAGGGGAATTTTATCAAAACAACTACCATGAAAATATTTCTAGAAAAACTCAGAGGGAAGCCACATCACAGTGGCAGGAAAATGACCCTTATGTTGAGATGCCAGTTCAGGACTGAGAACATAATTAACTGTTCTTTAGATTTTGTTGAGAATCTTTAGATATATAGCTGGAGCACCAGACCAGATATGGCAGCAATATTCAATGTACAGATGAATGGTAGATTTAGAAATATGCAAGATGGATTCTGACAAGAAAAATTGTCTGGTACAAAATAGTGAATCAGCAGCAGACATAGCAATTGATTCAATATAATTGCTCCTCATCATGTCAGAGGAAACATGAAACCAAGAAGGTGCAATAAGTTGCTCTCTTGGAGGTTAGCATCAGCCATATTGATGAAAGGCAGAAAAGCTTCTCTATGATGATTAAAAATATAAAGTAAAAGAAAGTGATTTGGTCCTTTTTGATTTTACTTTTTATAAATTCTCTTCTGGATAATTAATAATTTCCCATTTGACATTGGCAAAAATGTTTTTCCTAATTCTGAAAACAACACTTCTCAAAGTATAACAAGTATGTGCCCATTGCCATAACAGTTTCTCTGTAGCTTTTCTACAAATATTTCAATGGTAAATTTGTGAATTTAAGGTACCAAAGAGGAAAGTTTATCAGAACAATTCTGATGAATTTTTCTTTATGGTACCTCAAATTCACAAATTTAAGTGCAGTACTAGATTAGCAGCTAGGTCTCACCATTTTAACATTGAAATAGCTAGATGTAACTATAAATTCTGTTCTACTCTTTTGGATGATTGCTTTCCTGTCAACTACGATCTTTTCTGTCACCTCAATTTTAATGCAACATCAATCATTGTTTTCTGTATACTTGAATTCTGTTCTTTTATTGTCCTTTCTCCTCAATAACATTTTCTGTTTCTTTCACTTTCAGTAACCCCTCATATCTTAGTGGCTTTATTGGCTTGCTTGGAGTGAAAGGATTAAAAAAAAAAAAAAAAAATAGTGAAAAAAGAAATCACACTATAATCATTTAAAACAATGAGAAAACCAGTAACATTGAATTGTAAATATGAAAAAACCCAAAACTTAAGAGCTGAAACAGCCTCATTCTGGCTTTTCCCCCACAAGAATCCTATAATTATAGGTCAGTAGAAAAAGTAAGCTGTCTTTGCCAAATTAAGAACTCTTTTCAGATTCTTAATTAACTTTAATTTGGTGGTGAGCTTTCCTGGTTAAAACCAAACATGTCTACTAACCCTTTTGCTAATCAGATCACCTTGCCCCACCCTAGACAATACAAGGAAATTAAAACTTCTAAGTTGGAAGTCTTCATTACTCTCAAAATAAAAATACCATCACATTATTAACAACTGCATTCTTAGCTTTCAGATTAATTTGTTACAATGCATTTGTCTCTGCATGTAGTTCATAGTTAAGGCAAAAAAAAAAAAAAAAAAGAAAAAAAAAAAAAGAAAAAACGCACAATCTGTTTTATTTAGTAAACTAAAACAAGCAAAAATTTGACTTTGGAATGTTGTTTCTAAATTATAGACAAGTATGTGCAAAACCAAAATAGTGAAAGGAATGCATATTATATATATATATATATATATATTTCTAACTTTTTTATTTTATTTTTATATGCCTGATAATATATAATTTTTTGTTAAAATATGAAATTGACTTTATGTATTTGATAATATATAAGACCCTCACCCTGATTCATATTTAATATGACTGTATTAAAGAAATGAGGTTAGGTCCAAGTAACTATTAGTCTATTAGATGATTCAATTTTGCATGTAAAACTCGGTATATTTTTTTTTTTTTTTTGTGGGGGTAGGGTCTGAAATGAAATATCTTTACTATAAATGTCATCAAACAAGAAATAAATGATTACGGTCCTGTTAAACAAGCACAAAAAATAATAATGTATAAATACTTATTAAATCTGGTAATATTATTGGTAATATTATTTTTTTTTTAGAGTAAGGTTCACCCTTTACAAGGCCAAGGGAGGGGCCGCTTTAGGTAGAGGGTTACGTTAGGGAGCCATTTGTATGTATAAGAGTGGAAGATAATGGTTAACCCAAGCCTCGAACAGTTTAAGATTGTAGTCATCAGGGAAACATCCTGTTGGGAGCTGGTCCCACAGGGCAGTAGTTCGCGGGAAAAAGCTGCTCAAGTGGAACTGACTACTCACTGATAAAATACGGTGGGAATATGCGTGGTTTGCTAGTATGTGATTGGCATGATGTGTTCTTGCCATTAAGAATTAACTTCTATAAATTCATTTGTAGAATTTTGTCATCAAATAGGAGTGAATTTATGAGTAGGATCAATAAGTTCATAACCAGATACAGTTATGAGCTGAATTTTGATCTGAAATTGTCACTGTATAATGTTCAATCGACATAATAAATCAGAAACTGCTGTGTTCAATGTACTGAGAAGTATTATGTAGGAAAATGAATAGAATACTTTTTCAATCCTCAGGTTATAAATATATATTTGTAAAAAATACATTAAGGTTTTTATTTTTTAATCATTTCACCCTAAGCAAGGCATTAAAAGCCACTAAGACAAGGGATTACTGAGTGCGAAAGAATGAGAAAACATTATTAAAGAACAATAAAAAAAAGGGGAATCAAGAAGACAGCAGATAACAATTGACACTGCATTTAAATTTTTGAAGATCAAACTTGACAGGAAAGCAAGAAGCTGGAAGAGAGTTCCACAGGCAAGAAAAAAAAAACAAAACCTTATGGTTACATCTAGCCATTTCAACTGCAAAATGAGGAAAACTTGCCACCAATCTAGTACCGCACTTAAATTCATAAAGTCTAGGTACCATAGAGCAAAGCTTATCAGAAGAATTACCATGAAAGTATTTATAGAAAAATCTGTGGGAAGCTACATTATAGCAGTGAGAAAGTGACTGAAGCCAGGATGGCAAATCAGAACCAATAATATTGCAGATTGTTCTTTTGATTTTATGAAGAATCTAAATATATAGCAGTAGCACCAGACCAGATGTGGCAACAATATTTGAAGCATCGAAAAATGGTACACTTGTAAATATGTAAGAGATTCTGGAGAGAAAAATTGCCTAGCACAACACAGCATTCCTAGCAGCAGACCTAGCAAATGATTCAATATTTAAGCATGAAATTGACAGTCACTATGCAATGTTGATTCCTATGTACACACACACACACACCAGGTGTAACAGCAAAATTGTCTAAATTGTATAACAGCATGTGATAATTGTACATCCCACAAAATGTTTAATATCTAAAAAACCACTAAACAAAGTGAGTTTCTTTTTTCTAGGTTTTCAGATAAGACATTTAGCCACCATTTGTCGTATGACTCACTGAAAAACCCTTTGAATTATTCAGCTAAAAAGAGAACAGATTAAAATTGTTTTGTGTCAGCCACACTATATCTTCCCAACTGAGCAATGGAGAGTGGAAAAAGATCCTTCAGGCCTTCAGTAATAGTGCCAACATTCATAGTCTGGTTTCCATTTTCAAAGTCCATTCAAGAACCATCAAGAGAACAGTGAATAAGTTTAAAAAAGAGGGAACAAAAGAGAGGAAAACAATCAAGAGGTTACAACAAGAAGAGAGCTAAAGAGATCAATTAGAAAAGATCCAACTCAATCCATAAGATGTTTGGGATGTGAGAGAGGAGTTTCAGCCATAGCAATCCAAAAAACAGTGAACAAAAGACTTGAAAATGAAATTGTACGTGAAATGTGTGAGGCACCTCATTACTCCAGGGCAGAAAGTTAGGTTAGAGGCCCTCTCTAAAGATATTGAATAAATTGAAAAATGATCCAGGAATTATATATATATATATATATATATATATATATATATATTAAAGACATTTTTATGTTTAACGTTCTTTTTATAGATACAAGTATTTAAGTAAATGCTCTGTTTATAATAAACAGTATTAAAAAACATTTACCGGCCTGAATGTCCGAGAAATTTTCATAGAAAATATTCATCCTTTGACAGGATTCGAACCTGCATCCTATACGGAACTGTCATTTACGCTGACGTGCCTTAACCAACTCGGCCACAAATGAGCGTTCAGTTGGCAAGGTCGAATTTACTGGTTATAAACTTCAATCTTCCATGAATCTCATACATTATTTAATACTGTTTATTAGAGCATTTACTTAAATACTTATATCTATAAAAAGAAGGTTAAACATAAAAATGTCTTTAATAAATAAATTGTCGGACTTTGTCCATTTCTTAATGCATGACGTCATTTGTTTACATTTGATACGCCATGAGCAGTTATGAATGTACGAGATTCATGGAAGATTGAAGTTTATAAGCAGTAAATTCGACCTTGCCAACCAAACACTCCTTTGTGGGCGAGTCAGTTAAGGCACGTCAGCGTAAATGATGGTTCCATATAGGATGCAGGTTCGAATCCTGTCAAAGGACGAATATTTTCTATGAAAATTTCTCGGACATTCAGGCCGGTAAATGTTATTTAATACTGTTTATTATAAACAAAACATTTACTTAAATACTTGTATCGATAAAAAGAACGTTAAACATAAAAATGTCTTTAATAAATAAATTGTCGGACTTTGTCCATTTCTTAATGTATGACGTCATATATATATATATATATATATATATATATATTTGAACTTTATTTCTATCCTCCACGAGTTTCTGATCCTTAGCTATGATTAATTAATGATGAACATGTCATTTTTGTTTATGACTGATTTCATCATGATTCTTCTGTTAAGCTTGGAGAGTAATTATACATTCTTATTATTCAAAGTAGAGTCCATTAGTGTTATAAAATCCTTGGAGAATTCCAGTAAGATATCTTTAATCATTTCTAAGACATAACAGTTCAAAGCTTAATCTAACAAATGAACAATTTTGCTTTTACACAATTTAGACAATTTTGCTGTTACACCTGGTGTGTGTATATATCAGGTCATCCCATAAGTTCTGTCCAAATTTTGAATAAAGAAAACAAGTGACCAAATGTTACATTTAATTACAGATTCAATCAACAATGTATTTTTCCTGATTATCTATGACTTCCTTCCATCTATCAACAAGCTTACTAATTCCATTACTGCAAAATTCTTTTGGCTTTGATTCGAAGAACTCACAAATGTCAGTTTTAACCTCTTCCTGTGTTACAAAAGCTGTTTCTTCCAAATGATTCTGTAAGCTACAAAACAAATGGTAGTCTGAAGGAGCAAGATCGGGAGAATAAGGTAGACAAGGAATTTTCTCCTAACCAAGTTCTTCGATCTTTTGTGACGCGATTCTTGCTGTGTGTGGTCGCGCATTGTCCTGATGAAACATCACCTCTTTTCGATTCACTAGAGCAGGTCTTTTTTTCCTCAAAGCTTGCTTCAAACGCTCTAATTGCTGACAGTATATTTGAGCATTAATTGTTGCATTAGGTGGTAAGAATTCAAAGTGGATTATTCCTTGGCAATCCCACCAGATTGAAAGAAGAACCTTTTGCCCATGAAGTTCCCTTCTCGGCTGTGGTTGGGGTCCTTCCCCTTTACCAAGCCACTGTCTACGACGCTTAATATTTCAATAAAAGATCCATTTTTCGTTGCCAGTCACAAGTCTATCCAAAAAAGGTGAAACAAGTTGGCGAGAACAGAGAGAAGAGCAGCTATCAACTCGGGATTTGATGTTGTTTTCAGACAATTCATGAGGCACCCATTTTCCAAGTTTAGGAACTTTTCCAAATTGTTGAAGATGACGATGAACAGTTGTATGGTTTGAACTGAGAACCACTGCCAATTCCTCAACTTAATAAAGCAGGATTTTCTTCAAGGGCTGCTTCAAGAAGCTTTTCATCAAACTCAACTGGATGTCCGGTTCGATCTTCATCTTCAAAGGTAAAATCTCCACCTCTGAATTTTGCAAACCATCTTCTGCAAGTTCTTTCATTCACACATTCCTCTCCATAAACTGAGTGAATGTTTCTAGCTGCTTCGGCTGCTGAGTTTCCTTTCTTGAACTCATAAAGCATTATGTGCCTCAAATGATTCTTGTGTACTTCCATGTTAGCAGGGTTTTAATCAAACAAAATTTAATTTTATTGTTCTCTGAAATAAAATTTGATCAGTTTAAATGCATCTAAACATAAAAATAATGTTCAGCTCCATTAGATATTATAAAATACTCTTTAAATTTTTTTCATTTTAACAAAAAGTTAAAATTCGGACAGAACTTATGGGATGACCTGATATTTCATTCAAAGCAAGGTGATAATGCCACTAGGATGCAGAGGGTTACAGGGAGTGAAAGAGATTGAGAAGGCTAGTGAGATGAATTGAGGAAAGGACAATAAAGGAACAGGGTTCAAGAAAACAGAAGATGGCGATTGACATAGGCTTTAAATTTCTGAAGATTGTAGGTGGCAGGGAAGGGAGTTCCACAGGTGAGAGATGAAAGAAAAGAAACTGTTAAAAGAGAAGTGGCAGTTGCCTTTAGCTAGTTCAACAGTAAAACTGTGAGACCTAGTTTGCCAATCTAGTAGCACATTTAAAGTCATGTAGTTGAGGCACTAAGGAAAACAGTGCATCATATATATTAGGTTTGTTAAATGTGATGGACAAGAAAAACCTTCTAAGTTTCTTATTTAGTTTTTCTTGTGTCCTCACAGTTTTTTCTTCTACAAGGACTAAGAGTGTGCAAAAAGTGTTAGTCCTTATAAAAGAAAATCTGTAAGGAAACTAGAAAAACTGAATTAAAAATCTTTTCAATCTCATTTTGGTGAAACAAATATAAAAAAAAATGATTGTTGCCCAAGAATAATTCTTTGTTTATGTTTTGGTTACAAAACTGAGTAGATATGGGCTCTTGAGAAACATATCTTAACATGGAAGTGCACTTTCCTTAAGGGAAAATAGAGCTGTGCTGAACTGTGATGCTATTTGTAGCCAAGTGGTAAAGCATGCTGGGTTAAAAAGTAGTTTCTCCTACAAAGAAGGATGCAGGTCCCATCCCTGCTGAAGAGCACCTTTCCTTTAATTTCTTGACTACACAGACTGACAGATGTAATACAGACTGTTTAAAATAAAAATGAGGCATCCATTTCAAATACAAGTATACACTATATTAACATTTGAGATTATATATACATACACACACGTGTGAGAGAAGGAGAAAGATATAGAATCCAAACAAGATTTTTTTATAAATCAAAAGGGAAAAATGTTTTATAAACGACCTGTTTCCCCTTCATTAGATAGGCTTCTTCCAGTCAGAAGTGTGTGTGTGTGTGTGTTTTAATATTAAATACTTAATTTCTGTCTAAATTTCTGGGATGAGGCGTTATCATTATTTACACTATATTCGAACTATATACACATGTGGGAAACAGAATATAAGTATCAGGCTGGTGTATTCCGTTCAGAACAAAAGAACAAAAATTGTGTGATTTTTGTATTAAAGCCATTAATGTTTGTTAGCAAGAAGTCTGGTCAGGATAAAAGAAGAAAGCCAAGTGAGTTTTTTTTTCTTTTTGTATTAAAGTCACCAATCCCTGCTGGGCTTTAGTACAAAAATCACGCAATTTTCTTTCATTCTGACCAGAAGACGCCTGCCTGACAAATGAATATTAACTATTTAATGTTAAAACATGCACACACAGAGATTTCTTTCATTCTGACCCGAAACAGCCTCATGAGGGTGAAACACACTGTTTATAAAACAGTTTTCCACTTTGTCTAATTTATCATATATATATATATATATATATATATATATATATATATATATATATATAACATTTCAGAAGAAATGATAACAGTGTGCCACAAGTTCTTCAAACAACTCTTCTTAATTTTAAAGTCAGAGTTTTCTTTCTCCCAGATTGGCTGCTACCCAAGGCTAGAGAGCCCAGTCTGCCCTGATATTAAACCCATAACAGGAGGAAAATGGAGAAAGTAAACAATGAACATTTGTGACCACCCTCTGGATTTACGAAAATTACCTAAAATGGAAGGTTCCTTATTTTTTTCAAAATTAATTTATTAGCTCAATTCAGGCCAGAGGGACTTTCTCATTCTGAAAGGTTTTATCATATGTTCAATAATAATAGTGAAATTAACCCATTACTGCATAAAGTCTGCTTAAAATTTTAGCTCTTTTTGCCTAATCTAGTTTGCTGACTAATTGTAATCTTAGGGCTGATAGATTTTAAAGTTTAGTTAATTCCTTTTGTGAACGCCATGCACTAATGGGTTAAATAGTTTCTGTATCCTAGTTTAACAGGAGTTAATTAAATAAAAGAAGGCATGAAACTTACTAATTATTAAATCCAAGCACACACACACATATATATATATATATATATATATATATATATATATATGTGTGTGTGTGTGTGTGTGTGTGTGTGTGTGATCAACAGACAAACTGCTTCACTCATCAATGTGACTAGACATGCAGTTGCTTCAAGCCAGGATCAAAACCTGACCGATTTGACATCAGTCAGAGACTCTCACCCTTAGGCCATCAGTTGATGCAGTAGAGAAAAGGAATTTTTAACACCTTATATACAAGGTATAAGCATTACTGGTTATTAGAGTGCTCAATTCATAGCAAAGAGCTTTTAGCATTAATAGCAGCAGCCAACAAATTCCCTTTCTTTCAAAGTGCTCAACCTACGAGAGGGAGAGTATATTCTTTGTCTGCTTGACTCCAGGAGAGCGTCTTACTGCACCTTCCTGGCCTCACATTTTCAACTGACTTGAAGTGAAACAACTACATTGAATCAAGAGCTGCATCTACCACAAAGAAAGTTGGCTCATTGTGTTGTGCCAGAAGGTCTTTCATTGTCCATCTTGCACATTTACAAATCTATTCGTCCGTGCATTGAATACTGTTGCCAAATCTGGTCTGATGCCCCTGCTATTCATTTCAAGGTTCATGAAAAAATCCAAAGAAGGATTTGCAATGTAATCAATCCCGACTTGGCATCTTGACTTCAGTCACTTTCTCACAGATGTGGTGTGTCTTCCCGCTGTCTTTTCTACAAATATTTTCATGGCAACTGCTATGACAAGTTTTTTTCCCTGGGGCATCAAGTACATGAATTTTAATTTTGGCATCTAAGTCTCACCCTTTTACTGTTGAAATAGTTCAATATAACTGCTACTTCTACTGCAACAGTTTCTTTTCTTGCACTTCCCAACAGTGTAACTCCCTTCCATTTACTTGCTTCCCTGATAACTACAATCTTCAAAAATTTAAATGCAATGTAAATAGTGATCTTCTGTTGTCTGGAACCTCATTCATCTTTTATCATTTCCTCTATCCCCCCTATAGCCAGTCTTTTCTGTCACTTTCAGTCTCTGTAACCCACTCTGTACTAGTGGCACTCCTGCCTTGCTTGGTGGGAAATGATTATTATTATTATATATATATATATATATATATATATATATATATATATATATATATATATATATATATATATATATATATATGATTAATACAAGTATAAAATTTGTCACTTAGCTGATTCAGCATCTCAACTCTATAGTTTTGTAGATAGACTCTCCAGCAAACGCTCCAACCACTCCACCAATAATCTCTAAAACCAAACTTGCAAGATGCTATGTGTTGTTTCATTCTATCAGCAAACAGTAACTTTGCTTCTTTAAGAACATGCTTGCACTCACTACAAGCATAGACAAAGAGTTTCCTGTGGGCTATGGTGGCCAAGCATGCAAGTGAGAATCAAAGAGAGGAACATAATTTCACTTGGTATTTCCATGATGGAATGAAAGCTCTTATGCCAGCTTTCAGTCAGGAAGAGACCTCAGAGGGGTATTTATATTACTATTTGATCTAAAAGCTTAATAATATACAATAAT
Organism: Acanthosepion lycidas; assembly: GCA_963932145.1. Classification (NCBI taxonomy): domain Eukaryota; kingdom Metazoa; phylum Mollusca; class Cephalopoda; order Sepiida; family Sepiidae; genus Acanthosepion; species Acanthosepion lycidas. The sequence continues at coordinate 8,306,162 of OZ010608.1, read as the reverse complement.
TATTATCATCATTAATGTTGGGTTTTTTTGTATCACAAATTTCTTTCATCAGCCTACTATATCTACATATAATAAGAAGTATATGTAGACAACCTTTCTCTACTATTATATATATATATATATATATAAGAGAGAGAGAGAGAGAGAGCGTGTGTGTGTGCAATGGGTAAATTGTCATCTAAATTACACTCCTCAGCCATCAGGATCCATGTACAATCAAGTGTATTCTTACTAATCTACAAATTGCACACACACACACAGATGATGCCATGGATAAATTGTCATCTAAATTATGCAAAAATAAAAACAGTAATATCTCATTTTAACAGATATATTTACCAAAAATACTAAAGAGTAAATTTATCCAAAAAAAAAAATAAATAAAAAAAATAATCCCATTGGCTTCAAACAGCCTCCAGGCGACTTTGAAATCTCCTGCAACTCTCTTGGACAGTTTCTTTATTTAAGTTGATGAATGCTGCCATAATCCTTGCCTTTAATTCCACTTTGTTGCTGAAATAAGCTTTGTTGGTCTCTTGTTCAGCTGTGCCCCACAAATACTAATCAAGGGTGTTGCAATCTGAAGAGTTAGATGGCCAGATGTAAGGAGTGATACAGTTGCAGAAATTGTCTAACAGCTATAACTGGGTTCTGCTTGTGTGGCATGGTGCAGAGTCCTGTTGCCAGCAGCCACCCTCATGATCCTATTGTCTTCATCTTTGTTGTCACAACATTTCAGCCTTTGTGGCCTTTGGCCTTCATCAGGTTTATATAAAGATATTTATTAAAACAGTTTTGTAAATTAAAAAAAAAAAAAAAATTTAATTTTTTTTTATATATTTTTAATATCCTTATTATTTTTCCATTTTTTTCTTCAATAAAATAAATACATATGAGGTGTTAAAAAATAAATAAAATAAAAATTTACAAAAGAAATGTGATGTATGATCAGAGTTTGAGAAGCAGCCCAAGCCAGGATGTTCTTAGTACTTCCCTCGTAATCAAAATTAAAACATGCATCCTATTTAATATTAACAAAATATTTCATCAGCATGGCTGATTTAATCTCCAGGAGAGCAATTCACTGCACCTTCTCAGGCTAATGTTTTCCACTGACATGAAGTGGAATGATTATATTGAATCAATTGCTAAGTCTGCCGTTAGGGAAGTTGATTCACTATGTTGTGCTCAACAATTTTTCTCACCAGATTCTATCCATTCATCCATGCATCAAATATTGCTGCCACATCTGATCTGGTGCTTCTGTTTTATATTGAGAGATTCTTGACAAAATCCAAAGAAGAATCTGCAATGTTACCGGTCCTGACCTGGTATCTTGGCTTCATTCACTTTCTCACTGCTGTAACGTAGCTTCCCTTTGCTGCTTCTATAAATATTTTCACAGTAATTGTTCTGATGAGCTTTCTTCTTTGGTTACTCCACATCACAAATTGAAGTGCAGTACTAGATTTTTTTAACTGTTGAAATTGTTAGTTGTAACCATATGCTCTATGCTAACAGTTTCTTCTCTTACACTTTCTCTTGTACAAGTCTCTTTGGCTTCCTACTTTCCTGTCAATTACGATGTGCCAAAATTTAAATGCAATGTCAATTATTATCTTCTGTCTTTTTGAAGACAGTTCTTTTATTGTACTCTATTTCTTTAATTCTCGACAACTCCTTGCATCCTAGGGGCTTTTTTGGCATTACTTGGAGTGAAATGATTAAAAAAAAAAATTACTTTTATTTTCTTTATTCTATTGTTCTTATTAAACACTTAGTAGGACAAACAGCTCTACTTAAAGAATTATGACATGTTGATAGACACAAAGAGAAATTTAAATATCTTCTACTTTTTAAATACTGGAATAGTGATAAACATATTTAGAGTAATTTCCAAGTAAAAAGTAACCACCACTACTCTCTGGTATGTGTTGGATTACTGCCTACCCCTACCCTGACAGGCAGCAAGATATTGAATTACCACCTCCTGACAATAATTACAATGGGTGCAATATTTAAAAGGCTCTTCCTCTTTGACTTATCAAGTGGCAACACGTTTCCTAACACTTAGATAAACACAAGGCATGTAAGTACTTAAGAGACACAAATTGAAGATTTTATTGAACTGTCCGTAACTCCAACTTTGTTTCTTTATCCTTCTGTAAACATGTCTTATTAATACATTTATTAATTGCTGTTTGTTTGAATTCCATTTTTACTTGGACTCACAGGAGTCTGCCAAATATTGTTGGGGGCTCCAAATATATCAGAAGGCATAAAATGAACAATTTCCATTGCGCCCGCCCCTCCAAAAAAAACAAAAACATAATTCGCACTACAATAAATGTACCACTTTTGACCAAATATACCTCACCTGAGTAGAGAAAGTAGACAGGCGCACACATGAAAAAAAGGGGCTGGGGAGTGTGAATAATGTAATTTAGCCTTCAGGTTTTGGAAGCACACACAACATACCAGATGTTTAACTAAACGTTAAACAGAGCTGAACATTGAAAGGCTATGGTTCAAAATGAGATAAAGAGGTCTATAGTTACAGAATGTAAGCAGAGTGAAGATATGAAAGTACTGCTGATACAGGATAACGACTGTAATGTAAATTTTGAATCTGACAGAGAAGAAACATTAAAGCAGCAATATAAACATTCCTTATAGAAGTTTATCAATACACAGGAGAGAAGAAAGAAAATAATATATTTCTGACATATCAGTTTTATGATACTTACCAGGATTTCATTCTTATTAATAAAATGATAATGCTAGTGTTAGTATACAATTTTCTCATAAAAAATAAATAAATTTAGGTTCATTATCTTTTATAACTACATGTAGAACAAGAAAGTTATTACATACATGCCCCATAAGAAATTGGTGTATGAAATGTCTATGCAAATGTAACAACTATTATGGGACAGAACTAGTAATATATAATATTGAATGTCCCATAAGAATTGATACATTCAGTATATGAAATGTCTATACAAATGTAACAACTATTATGGGACAGAACTAGTAGTAGATAATACAATCAGTTCTATAAAAAAATTGACATTTTAATGTATGAAACGTACAATACTACATAAATTATAAAACATCACCTCTTTCCTTTAAAGGGGATTAGTAAACACCTTCATTTGACTGTCAAAACAAGGCCAGCAAAAATCAGCAACAGCTCCATGCTACAATATCATAATGTCTTGCTCTAGTGAAAAACAAGGATTTGGTAACTCAAAATCAAACATTTTAAACACTTTCACTTACAATATCAGGTTTAATAACATTGTCAAATGTTACCGATTTCTATATCGGTCTATATTTCTGAGATGAGGTATTATGTACATTATTTGGACTATTGTCCTCATCTTTGTCGCCATATTTATTACAACGTTTCAGCCGTTGTACACTCCGGCCTTCTTCAGGTGGTTGGAATGTCAAACTGAACCCTTTATTTCGCTCACTGGGGTAGACTGTTCAGGAGATAACTGATAACTGACATCCATTAAACATGGCACGTGGAACTAGAACAGTCTACCCCAGTGAGTGAAATAAAGGGTTCAGTTCGACATTCCAACCACCTGAAGAAGGCCAGAGCGTACAACGGCTGAAACATTGTAATAAATATGGCAACAAAGATGAGGACAATAGTCCGAATAATGTAAATAATTACTGATTTCTGCTGATATTTTTTTCACATTAAATTAAGATAGAAAGTGTGAATTTACAAACAGTAATCAATTAATAAAGCAGCAGAAATAAGATAAAGTAAATACTAATAAACTAACAATATTGTAATGTTATCATTGAAGAGACTAATAAAAACAAGACTAAAACTCCTATGCATAATAAAATTATCGTTTATTCAACTCCAATTAATATTGTCAACTAGGTGTGTGCAGCTTTGGGGTTTTTGTCAAATATAGATTCTTCTTGTGAGGATATAAAAGACTCTTGCTCTTTCCATTCTCAGGTGGGTGCTTATATATCTTCCTGTCATTGGTTGTCTCACTGGATCAAACACCTATTTACATATTAAGGGTAGCCAGTGACATCCTGTGTGAGGTGAATTTGTACCTGATATCTAGGAGGTAATCTTCCAGATCATCCCACCGATGTACCTGGCTTCTCTAATGTGTTGCTATGACATTGAGTACAGAGTTCATTTTGGTATCACCTACGGTGAATATAGTAAATATTGGATTCATCACAGATCAACTTCTCTTAGAACAAAGATTGCTTTTCAAAATTAAATTCAATTCGTCTAGTAATTCCTGGTGTGTACTTTTATCTGCATTTCAGAGGAATACAAAACATTCCTCAGTGGATACGCTAGTGGCCTCATGGTTAATCGTATAATAAATGAAATTGATTTTGTTGATCTCTTGCTCACCTGTGCCCCACACATAATAATCAAGGAGGTTGCAGTCTGGGGAGTTAGGTGGCCAGATACAAGGGGTGATGTGGTTGCAGAAATTGTCTAACAGCCATAACTGGGCTCTCCTGCTTGTATGGCATGGTGCAGAGTCCTGTTGCCAGACATAGGGACTTCCAGCAGCCACCCTCTTGACCCAGGGCAGCACTACTTCAAGGTACTTGATGCAGGCCTCCATGTCTGATGCCCTGTGGGAAGATGAGTGAAGGTATAACATTGCCATCACAAGTGATCACCCCAAACACCTTCATAATCACCATTAAACTCATTCAACTCTTTCTGAATCTTCTGCACTGTCCTCAGATTGACACCCAAACATGCTGGAATGTTCATATTGGAGCTTCCTACATGAATGCAAAGCAGTACAGCGTGTCATTTCCAAATTTCTGGCAAAGTGAATTGCATCATGGTGCTCTTTTTCTTATAGACAGCACTCAACAATTTATCATCGCACCCTATATGTGATTAATAAAAATAAATTTTGTCACTTAGCTGTTATATTCAGCACCTTCCTTAACTTGAGAGTTTTGTAAACAAACCCTTTTTGTAATTGCTCCGTCCACTTGTCAGGAGGTTTCAGCAATTGATTGCCATTTCTCTCAGTTTTCATGTGTGTGTATATACTATAAATATATTGTTGATGTAAACCCTGAGTGGTTAGTTCTTCATGCTTTAACACAATCTTCAGGCAATGTGGGTGAGTGTATATATATATATATATATATATATATATATGTGTGTGTGTGTATACATGCAAAGGCATAAGACACTGAAATAGGCCAACATTATACAAGACAACTGGAAAAGCCTCACTCTTGATCATTCAGCCTGAAGGAAAGCAGTACACAATGGCAAGAGAGTCTTTCAACAGAATCATGTTGTGCATGAAAAAAAATCAAAAGATACTCACATAGTCTTAACATTAATTTCCTTGAAGATGCTGCCGTAGTATTTGACCTAACGTGTAATGAATGTAGTCACATCTAAGTAGGGCAGGCCACAAAAATCATCAGAGATGCCACACACAGAGAGTAGTCATTCACAATACTTTATGCAGTATTTATGCAAAAACTAATGCAAAAGATGCCCACAACATTGCCACATCTGTACAAGACAGTTTTTTTGCTCCAGAATCTATCTTACATAATTATAAGTTTACCATTCACCCATGCTGCCAAATATGGTCCATTGCTCCTGCTATATATTTAGAGATTCTTAATAAAATTGAAAGAAGAATCAAAAATATTATTAGTCCTGGGCTGACATCTTGAGTTCAGTCACTTTCCCACTGTAGCTTCCTTAGGCCTTTCCTATAAATACGTTCATCGTAAATTGTTCTGATGAACTCTTCACTATAATCCCTAGACTTTATGAATTTAAGCACAGTACTAGATTGGCAACAAGATCTCATCAATTCACAGTTGAATTGGCTAGATGTAATCATAATAGTTTGTTTTCTCACACTTCTTGCTTGTGGAACTCTTCTGGCTCTATGCTTTCCAGCCAACTTTGGTCTTCAAAATTTAAATGTAATCTCAAGGAGTTGATAAGCCATAGAAAATGAACCTATCAATCAAATGAAAACCAGTTCATTCCATACAGATGTAAACAAACAGTAGACATTTGTATAAAATATCCTGAATTTCAAAATCTCTAATTAATATAAATAGTCCCATTGCAGGTTTTTAGTTGTAAAATGAATTATTACATTGATTTAATGGATAAAGAGAAAAAAATAGGTCCTACACAATTTTGAATATTTCAAAAAGATTAACTGGTCTCTCTTATGTCATATATTAGAGAGAGAGAGATGAGATCATGGAAAAATGGGATGATGATTTGCATGTATGTATGAACATTTGATTTTCATGCTTATATGAACATTTGACTAAGCAGAAAAATGTGGTTGATAATGAATGTTATCACTTAAAGAAGGACTTAAAAAATCCCTTGAATCTTATGTATGAACTGAGAAATATGCTAAAAATAGTCTTCAGAAATAAGAATTGGTTACAGTCTCTCATTATGCAGTGGAGACAGAATTGCAAAACTTGAATAGTAAGGAGATTTAAGATTTAAGAAAAACAAAACAAAAAAAAAACTCTCAGAAAAACTTTCAGAAAGCTACAAAAGACAAATTCTTCACATTATAAAGTTTGATTTTTTTTTTTTTGGTGGTGGGGAGGGTATTTTTACTATTGTTCACCCAATAAAAGACCCAAAAGCTACTCAAGGTCAAGGAGGTCACTAAATGAGGTTGTTGTAAGAGTGCAGTCCTTGAAATAATTAAATGTACACTACAGATACCTGAAAATAATTATTTCAATTTAACTTAAGTATATACTTTTAAGAAATTTGACAAATGAAAACCATTTCATTGCAAATAGATTTGATTACACATTTCGTCATTCTAAGCTTCATCAGATCCCAAAACAAAATAAAAAAATGTGTGTATGTGTATATGCTTAAATAATGAATCATAGTCCTATTCTTTTTCCTAAGCTGGTGGCATTTCTTGTGATTAAAGAAGAAAGAAAATGAGTGACTTTTAAATCTGATGAAGCCGAGAATGGCAAAATGTGTAATCAAATCTATTTTCAATGAAATGTTTTCCATTTGTCAAATTTCTTAAAAACTTTGTTGGGATTCTATATCCTATTTTAAACACACACACACACACACACGTATGAATTGGGATCAAATACAGATCAGAATCTGATAGGACAAATAGGAAACGTTTATCAATCTAACATGTTTCATTTTTATTAAAGCTTCATCAGAGAATGAGATATGGAAAAAAAAGAAAGAAATTTTGGTATTTTTATTTTTGTGTTGTTTGATTTTCATTGGTTAATCAGGTTTCATGTGCATTTGGCTCGTTAAACAAACATTAGTATAATTCATGGTGTTTTGAATTCAAGGAGAGACAACCCGCACTTTCAAAGTTCCAAGAAATTAATGAATTCTAAGCCCAACTGAAAAACATTGAATATTCCTTTATGTATGTTAAGCATATAATAATTCTGCTTTGTCTACGTGGGATTCAGATGATAATATATCTAAACGGTGTGGATGTAAAAACATTGCTAAATTAACATATGAAGAACCAACAGACATATGTCTGCTACACACACACACTTATGAATATACTTGATTAACCAATGAAAATCAAACAATAGAAAAAAAATACCAGAATGTCTTCTTTTTCTCCCTATCCCATTCTCTGATGAAGCTTGTGACTTCATGCTAGTACAACCATCAATGAACAGTTATGTACTCACATTTGCGCAAACAGACACATGGCTGCACACACGAGCACAAATAAAATACAGAAAAACAATTACACCAATGTTAAATATATATATATATATAAAATATAAGCAGTAAATTGCTGATACCCTCTGAGGAGTGGACGGACAGGTCTGTCTACAAAACTCTAAAGTTGGGATGCTGAAGGTAACATCAATCAGCTAAGTGACAAATCTCTTATATTAATTCTATTAATGATCTATTGCAAAGACTGCTTGCCTTAAATGTCTTTTCTCTTGGTATCCCACGGATAGCATTTTTGGCTTCATACTATCTTTGACTTCGATATATATATATATATATATATATATATATATATATATATATATATTAAAAGGTGCAAATATAATTAATAAATTCATGAATCATTCATATATTTGTTTTTTGTATGAATGATTGATGAATTTATGTGTGTGTGTGTGTGTGTGGTTGATTTAAATTAATTTAAAACATCCATTGGACATTTGTCAATATAGCTAGTTCCAAAATTAAAAAGTGAATATTAACAGAATTAGAAAATATTTGAAGTGAAATGTAACATGACAAATACAAAATATACAACAATTCTTAATTATTTCCTTGAGCCTCACCAATCTTCTGAAAAATAAAACTAACAGAAATACCTACTGTTTCTTTCCTCATTGATTTTATATATGTGCTCTCTACAAAGGTTCAAGAAATTATAGTACCCAAGAGGCTCAAAATATGTTAGTACCCAAGGAGCTTCAAAGATACTGGTCTCTCTTGGTTTGATGGGGGGGCATGCATTATTTCTAAGCCTCATTTCAACTGCTGAATACACGAGGGCTTTCAAGTATTTTCCTAATCCTTTAACACTTCTATCAACCTTGTTCATCTTGACAGTTTCTTGTGTGCTTGTCAAGAAACAAAGATATTTGAAATGTAATTTAATGTAATCACATATGATCTGGTGCTCCTGCTACATATCTTAATAACCTTGATAAAATCCAAAAGGAAAGTCTGCAATGTTATCGGTCATGACATGGTAGCTCCACTTCAGTCACTTTTCCACCATGGTAATGTAGCTTCCTTGTACCTTTTTTATAAATATTTTCATAGCAATTGTTCTAATGAATTTTTCCCCTTTGGTAATTCAAACTCATAAATTTAAATTTATATACTAGACTGAAACAAAGAAAAGAGTACTGGGCTGTTACATGATATCTGTCCTCCTACATGGCAGTGAATGCTGGACAATCTCCTCAAAGATGAAGAAAAAACTTGAAGCAACAGAAATGTTGTCCTCGAGAAAGATGCTGAGCATACCATGGACTGAACATATGAGCAATGACAACATTTTAGAGAAAATGTAAACAAATAAACTTATACTTAACATTAGGAAGAGACAGTTGAAATTTCTGGGGCATGTAATGAAGAAAGAGGGCTTGGAAAATCTGACTTTCACAGGACAGATTGAGAGAAAGATGGACAGAGGAAGACAGTGTGTAAAATATTTGATGGGCTTGGGGATAAATGATTAAAAAGAAAAAAAAAAAGAAAAATCAAAGTACTGAAATATTAGATCTGATTTATTAACAGCAAAGGTTCCTTTTATCTTCAGCTTATGTTAACTCAAAGACTTATATTTTGACAAATTCTAATTTTTCATATTCCATGATAAATAAATTTCTATATAGCAGAATAATGTGAGGCAAATGAATGACAAAGTGAAAAAACTTCTGTGTAATGCATTTTGTCTTCTTTGTTGATGGAATTATATATGTGTAGGAGATTTTTTTTTTTACAATGTTCACCCTGTACAATAGCCAAGAGCTACTTGAGGTAGAGGGTTACAGATTTTGAGAGACAGCTCATACAGATATTTGAGGAAGATAACAGTTAACCCTCGACTTAAATAGGTTAATGCAAGTGTCTGCATGTCCAGACACATTTGAGAAAAAAAAAATTTAAATTTCAGTGTTCCCACATCTTGAGTATTTTCTCTCGATATAAAATTGTAACCAATACTTATGTCTATATCTCCCCACCAAATCATTCCCACACATGTAATTCTATCAATAAAAACATTAAAGGAACTAGAGGAATACACAGAATTTTTTCTACTTTTTCATTTATTCACCTAATATTCCATGGTTGAGCATTTTTTTCCAATAAGAAAAATCATTTACCTAAAATGAAAATATCTTGAGTTTTCAAATATTTTTCCTATTATAGACAGAACTACAATTGTTACTTTAATGAAAGATACAATTTCATTTTTTTTATTTTGATGGATTCGATTTCTACAGCTTGCAAGTTATTCAAAGCTAGAAAATATTTTTAGATTGCAAAAAAAATTTTTTTTTGGAAGGGGATATAATAATTTAGTGATAGAAGTCATAGCTGGGTGGAGAAGAAATGAATTCATACCTTTCCCAAGTGTATTTGCAAGTAAGTGAATTTAACGAACCTAACTAGAATTATATCTCAAATCACCAATTAACAATTCCGGGTCATTATCCATTACACCATCCTCATATCCAAGCTTACAACACCTGGTATTCCAAAGCAGTCACCTATCTAGGTACTGACAGTGCTTGGCATTGCTTAACTTTGGGGATCATACAGGAACCAGTGTTCCAACATGATGTAGCCATAAGCACATATTTTTTTTTTTTTAAATAAAGTATTGTTAACCATTATAATTAAATTAGTGTACTTGTACCACCAAAAATGATAGTCATTGTTAGAAAGTTTTAATAGCGAGATGCAACAAAATAAAAGTCTTGAAACAATGTATTGAGATTCAATAAAGCAGTGATAAATAATTAAGCAAAAGCTGGTAAGAAATTTGGTTAACTGTGCCGTGCTAAAACAATTTTTCTCACCAGAAGCTCTCTTACACATTTATCAGTCTACTATTCACCCATGCATTGAATATTGCTACATCTCGTCTAGTGTTTCTGCTTTGTATTTAGAGATACTTCATAAAATGCAAGAATCTGCAATGTTATTGGTCCTGACATCTCGGCTTCAGTCAGTTTTCCACTGACATAATGTAGCTTCCCTGCACCTTTCTATAAATATTTTCGTGGTAATTGTTCTGATAAGCTTTCCTCTTCGGTACCTAAACTTTACAAATATAAATGCAGAACTAGATTGGCAGAAAGATCTCATCATTTTACAGTCAAAATGGCTAAATGTAACCATAAGTTCTATAGAAACATTTTTTCTCTCACACTTCTTGCTTGAGGAATTCTTCTGCTATCTTGCTTCCCAGTCAAGTTCAAAAATTTAAATGCAATGTCAATTATCTTGTTTTTTTAATTTGTTCTTTTATTGTTCTCTCTTTAATAATGCTCTTTTTTCTCATATTCTTTCACACTCAGTAACCACTTACATCTTAGTGGCTTTATTGTCTTGCTTGGGGTAAAATGATTAAAAAAAAAATCTATCAATAATCTCAAAGTTAATTGATTCATTTGCCCAAATAATATAAACACCAAATCAAGCATGACTAGAATTATTACTGTTCTACCAAATGTGATACTAACCATTCAACTACTATAAAGCACTTTATAATACAGATTTCTTACTTTTATTACTGAGATTCAAGAAATGTGTTCTGTTATAGGAATGCAGATAAATTACAGTGTATTTAGCTATTTTGTTTTTCTACCAAAGTACTGGCAAAAATTTACATTTAACTTTGAAAAAGTGATAATAAAAAAAAGATCAAGCATTAAGTAAAGCCATGAAGTAAAAGGTGTTCCAATAACTTGGACCGATTTTAAATGTGAATATTAAGTTTAAGCCTCTAATGATTTTTTTTCCTTTTTTTTTTTTTCAGATTTAACAACTTAAGTCTTTGGCAATTTCAAGCATAGAAAGATTAACAATCAAACAACATGTTAAAGTTATTAAAGCCTATTACGAAAATGGACGGTCAAACAGAAATGCATTTTGCACACTTCGCAATTTTTTTGGGGTCAACATAATTGACCAACTGAGAGTGCAATTGGAAACGATGTAACATTGTTGTGGAGATGTTAAATTCCTGCACGGAATGACAAATAGAGATGTCTGAATTTTCAGCCACATTCTTGTGCACTGCAGCAAGGTTTTAAGCTGAATGGCGTAAATGAACATGTAATGGTATTTTCATATCTGCCACCAACCCAGTTTGTTTGAATTTACAAACAATTTTCCAATTGCACTCTTGAAACTTTAATATGTTGTTTGGTTGTTAATCTTTCTACGGTTGAAATTGCCAAAGACTTAAGTTGTTAAATGTGAAAGAAAAAGAAAAAAAAAAAATCATTAGACGCTTAAACTTAATTCACATTTAAAATCGGTCCAAGTTATTGGAACACCCTTTATTTCTATCTCTTTTAAAACGACTAATAGCTTCATCATTAACACATGTTAACCAGCGTACTCCTTGGCTTTCATTAAGATGCTGCATCCAATATTTAAAAGTCGATTAATATTTTTTTTTGTTGCTGTTCTGATTGGAAATGAAAGGTATTAAGTAATTTCTAAAGAGCAGATATAATATACACCTGAGAAATGCCTTTTAAAGTGTATACGAGTTAAACCTTTTTTTTTTTTTTTTTTTTTAAACAGTAAGGTTCACCCTGTACAAGGCCTGGGACAACTCAAGGTAGAGGATTACATTAAGAGGTAGTTTATATGGCAAAGATAAAAGTTATTTCTAGTTAATATTGTAGTGATTGGGGAAACATTCTCTTGGGAGTTTGTTCCACAGGGCAGTGGTTCATGGGAAGAAGCTGTTCAAGTGGAATTTACTTCTCACTTATCAAATACAAAGGGAATGCAAGTGGTTTACTATAATGTAAGTGGCATGGAGGGTCATACCAGTAGAGGTTAAACATGATGGAACCAAGCAATGTAGTTTTTCCGAGCTGTTGACAACAAAAATAAAAACAATAACCAGAAAAATAATTAGAATAATGAAGAACTTAGTGAAAGAATTTAATCAAATAGAATTTCAAAAAAGCCTTACAGTACCTGTTGCTTTTACTTTGGTAAAATTTGGCAAATCACCAAAAGTTCACAGTTACAACAATTAGTAATAGTAAGTCTACCATTCACCCATGCATTGAATATTGCTGTCACATCAGGTCTGGTATTTCTGCTACGCATTTAGAGATTCTAATACAAAGAAGACTCTTCCTGACTCGGTCCTGACCTGCCATTTTGGCTTCAGTCACTTTGCCACTGCCATAATATATATAGATTCCCTGTGCCTTTTTTAAAAATATTTTCATGGTAGTTCTTCCCAAGATCTTTGGTTATCTAGACTTTATAAAGTGCAGCACAAGATTGGCGGCAAGATCTGATCAATTCACAAGTGAAATGGCTAGATGTAACCATAAATTCTATGCTAACAGTTTCTTCTATCGCAATTCTTGCTTGTGGAACTCTCTTCTGACTTCTTGCTCCCCAGTCAATTTTAATATTCAAAAATTTAAATGCAATGTCAATTGTTATCTTCTGTCCTTAATTCTTAGTCATTTATTGTCCTCCCACCTTTTATATTCTTTCACACTCACTCTCTTACATCTTAGTGGCTTTATTGCCTTACTTGGGATGAAATGATTAAAAAAAAAAAAAAAAAAAAAAAAAAAAAAAAGAAAAGTCAAATCATTCTTAATTCCTGTTCATTTTTTTTTTCTCATTCTCTCACACTAAGTAAATCCTTACATCTTAGTGGTTTTATTGCCTTGCTTGGGTGAAATCATTAAAAGAGGAAAAGATAAAGCATATATCTTCTTCAAGAGTTCAAGATTTTAATATGTACTCATCTAGAAATAATAACAAATTTCATTATGATGTTTAGCATCAAAATAAAATTTGCTACTATTTTAGGTAATCAAATATATTTAACATAGTTTCTTTCTATTTTTTTCCTTAAAAAAAAAAAATTAAATTAAATTTGTCCTCTTTCTGTGCCCTTTAATTTCCTAATCATTTCTTTTTTTTATTTGAAACAACAATAACTTGTACACATGAGCCATTTCTCTATTTATGAATAATAAAATACTTCCAAGTTTGAAAAGCATTTGGAAAGAAAGTAAAAAAATATAAAGAAAAAGTTTTAGTAAAAAGGCCACTTTTATTAGACACAAAGTGGGATTAAACTCATGACTCAATAGTAATTTTCTTTTAGGGGACAGAGAAAAATGTAACTATTGTATATTTAAACCAACAACAAAAAATGAAAACCTATTAAATTTTTATCTTTAGCACTTCATTATTAATATTACTTCCCTTTCTACTGCATTTTTTTCAAAGCTTCTCAGTTGCAGTATCCTTATTGTTAACTTCACCCAAAGTTCTTTTCTGTTGCCATAGTAGGATATGAAAACACAACTATGAAATTCAAACACACTATTCAGAGCCACCTTCAATGGCATGATAAATTTTTTGTACCGCAAATGAAGTGACATACACAGGGATAACGGTTAAATTGCACACCAAAAATAGAGTACTGCTACCATATTTGGGCTGGAGTTTCCCCAGTCTTGATAGAGTTCAAAAACGCTAACCTGATAAATTATTTCCAACAGATGAAACCTTTCAAACTTTTCGCTACTCATCATTTCCATTGAAAATAATCAAACAAGCTACATTCCTCAGTTTCACCAACTCTAACCCTTACAGCTAAGACTCACCAATGTGACGTATACACTGAGGCAAACTATCTTCATTCCCTTTGTGTTCCACTCAAAAAGCTTCTTACTACAAAACATTACTTTGAGGAACTGAATCCAAAGTAGATGCTTTATCAGCCATTAGAATATTCATCTCTTCATGTCTAGGTTTAACCATTATCTTTCCCACATATCCTCATAAACTATGCCTCTTACCACTCATACAACCTCCTTCAATAATCCTCTCTACCTTGTATAGGGAGAACATTAGTTTTTTTTAAAAAAAAATAAAAGGAATATCTTTAGGATTTGGGATTTGAAATATTATATTTGTGATATTTTTAATAAATTAGTTTTATTAGTTTTAGTTACAAAATGTTTTATCAAACAATATGACAATTGAAAAAAAATGTCAATTCTTCAAGATTAAAAACTAAAAGTCCATACTTTTTTTAGCGAGCAGAACAAATAAGAAACAAAAACAATCCCGCATTAAAATTCCAATAAAGAATAAAAAGCTAAATATCTATCTTAATTAAGTTTTGCTTAGTTTTTACACAAAAAGCCAATTTAAGAAAAGGAAGCTTGTGTTGAGTTGAGGCAATCAATCCTCAGATTGCCTTCGAAACCAGCATTTTTTTAGTAACAAACAAAAAAGTCTACACATGGCATAGTTTGTTTCATCTTCAAACTTTTTGAATCAAATTTTATATACTTTTTTTTAAAAGGCTATTTAAACAAGAAACAATTATTTTGTTAAGAGGGACGTTGCTTTTTAAGTTCAAAAATGCTTAAGAAGAGTTGAATTTAATTTATTAAATTTTTTTGAACTTTTACCCTTGGGAATTTTCTTTTAAATGATTTATTTTTGTAAATAATAATTTGTATTGATAAATTCCTGTCCATTTGTTACTGTAAAAAAAAAAATTAATTTAAAATCAGACCATTTTTTAACGTTAAAATTCAAATTTCTCTTTCAATATTGTTATTGTAAAAAATATACATGTACTTCAACAATATTCCGAGTAATTATTTTTAAATTTTAAGTTAATTTGAAAAGGTCAAAAATGTCAAAATAAAATTGCTTTTAAGCCAGAGGAATCAAACAAAACCATTTTTAGAGAGCAGTTAGTAATCATGCAACAATTTATTTTAAAAAGATTAAAGAATATTCCTATTCCATTTATTTGTCCTAAACCACTTTTTTTTGTGCCACTCGGTCAATAAAAGAGCGAAAAGAATGGTAATAAGAATAAAGCAAGAGAATTGAGAAATATTGATCGCTCTGGCCTTGAAGAAAGATTAAACTTGTTTTTTTATTGACGAAAACCTGGCATATCTTCTTCTAAGTCAACTTGGAATATTTCTGCATGAAATTTTC
The DNA here is from genome assembly GCA_963932145.1 of Acanthosepion lycidas. Lineage (NCBI taxonomy): Eukaryota > Metazoa > Mollusca > Cephalopoda > Sepiida > Sepiidae > Acanthosepion > Acanthosepion lycidas. The sequence goes on along the minus strand of OZ010608.1, from coordinate 8,290,384 downwards.
CCGTAAAAAATAAAAAAATAAAAATAAAAAAAGCATTAAAAAATAAATAAAATAAAAACCGAAGAATGTCTCTCTCAAAAATGCCAAAAGATAAAATAATTCGAAACATGCCACTCTCAAAGTATGAGTAGGGGGGGGGGGGAATCCACTTTCAAAACATTACAGAATGAAAGAAAAAAGATCAGTGGATCCAGAAAAGAAGAACAAGTTATTTTGACGGGTTGTGAGCCAAAAACAAAAGAAAGAAAGAAAAAAGTTTACAATAGGAAGTGGAAGAAAAGAGTTTTTAGTCACTAGCCGACTATTTATGAACAATTGGTGAAGAAGATACTAAAAATAGTCCTTACTTAGGAATGTGTTTGTTTTTTTTAGTCAACTGAGAAACCGAATTAGTATCAGAGAAAAGATATTTTTAATTTTAAAACTAAGTGTAACTATTTGGATTCAAAAATTGCATCGTGTTTTGTTACTAGCAGTCAAGGGGATTTTTTTTTCTGAATTACTTGCGAATTTTTGTTTTAATTATTAACTTTAAGTTACCTTTTTGTTTTTATTTTGTGGAAATAAATGAAGCAACTCCAAAAAGGTTCGTTTTGGCGTAATTAGTAATAAGTTTTACTTTTTTAATAAATATTTTTTTGTACGAAGCGTAAACTTAGGACATAGTAAGTAAAAAATAAAAATAAATACTAGAAAAGTAGATTCTTTTAAAAATTCAATTTAATCGTGATTTCGCGTTTTTTAGTTCAGGTTTTTAAAAATACATGTGGTACTTTCTAGGGCAGGGTTTTTTTTGTTTTGTTTTTTTTTCGCGCCACACAATAATAATAATTACTTCAGTTTGTCATTAAAATGATTCCAAAGCAATAATAACAAATTATTACTAAAATAAATAATCATTGTTAGAAAATTAAAAAGAAAATGGAATAAAATAAATAAATTGTAATTTATTTTTCTATGACTGGGTCAATATTTCAACTCTGAGAAAGATGTTAAAAAATTTAAAAAAAACATGACTCTTTTTATTGAAGTAGTTTAAAATTAATTGAAGAAAACCAGTCAAGGAAGCTTTTTGTAAATAAATAAAATAAAAAGTGACTAATCGCAATTATTAATAATTGAGACATTTAGTGGGGAAATCCTTTCAAACCATAACAAAATGAATTAATTTCCAAAAGAAGTTGTTTTAGTTTCTTTTTCTTTCAATATAAACAAAGGTGGGAAAAAACTGGTTCTTGCTATTAAGAACAATACGAAAGGTAAAAAAAACATGTTTTTTTTTGTTTTTTTTAAATAAAATGCTTGACAGATTTTTTTTTTTCGTGTCGATAACCTTTTTTAAACAATCTTTTTAAAACTGAAGATTATTAAGAAGAATGTATTGTTTTTTAACCTAATTGAAAAAAAAAAAAAAAAAACAACAACTTTAAAACCACATTTCTTTTATAAAAGAGAGAGAGAGAATCCTGTTATGAGATCATATGATTATCGCAAACAGTTCTGAAGATAAGCATGAAAAAATAAATTCTTGCTTGAGCAATGTGTATACTTGATAGTTTTAGTCATTCAAACAAATTTTATTTTGTTTGTTTATATTCAATTTTAAAAAAATCAGAAATTTTTGAAATCAGGTATGGTTTCTTTAATTTGTAAATTATGCCCACCGCCGGGACATATACACACATACACACACACAAAAAAAAAAAAAACAAAAAAAAACTTCTTTGCCATTATTACAGAATAAGGATTCAATTCAATACAATTTTCCCCCCTTTTAAGGGTCATGTCTAATAATAACTGAATTAATGTCAAAACTACAAAATGTAAACATTTTTGAATTTTGAAAGTCTTTTTCACTTTTTCTTTTACCTACCAAAATTTTTTTTAAAAGAAAAAAAAAAACAAGTTTTTTTTTCAGTATTAATTGGGATCGTTTAACAATAAAACTAAAAGTAAAACGATCCCAATTAAAATTTAACTTTTAATGTTCATCACTAAAAGTAAAAGATCAATGAAATATTTATTTTTAACACTTTTTAAATTTAATGAAAGGTTATTTATTTTATTTTTGACATTTTTTTCTTTTACATTTCACGTGTAAAAATAAAAACATGAACGATGAATACAAAATTTAAATTTTGATTTCTTTATGGTTGGTGACTAAAAACAAAGGATTTTTTTTTTTTTATTTCATTTAAAATTAAAAACAATATAAAGCTATTTAATTTATTTTATATACCGTGGCGTAAAAAAAAAAAAACATATCTTATTTGAAACTTTTGACAGCATTTTTAAACCTTTTTTTTCCAGATTTTAAAGCAAAATTTGATGATTTTTCGATGAAAATATTGTTTTTTTATCATTTAAATTGAAACCATTTATTTTTTTTTAATAAATCACAACACAAAAACACCATGTGTATATTTAAAGAAACCCGGCATTTAGCAAAAAAGAAAAAAAATGCTAAGGTGTGTTTGGTCACAACACCTTGAAGCATAAATCACATTGTTTGGCGAAAAGCAGTAAAACATTTCTTCATCACAGATCGATATTCAAAGAGGCATTTTTTTTTTTAAATCATTTTCAAGATTAAATGTTTACAACTGTCAAAAAATGTGAAACAAGGTGTTCGTAATTCCTTTCACTTATTAAGCAAGGTAAAACAAAATAATACATTAACATTAGGAAAAAAAATAAGATAGAAAATATATTTTCTTAATATTTCTTACCTGCTTTCCATTCCAATCCAATTAAGTCCAAAGAGTTAATGAAGAGGCTGGCGGGCCCATACGCCAGATCCCCTTTTTGTTTGCTTGTTTTCTTTGTAGTTTTCCGTTTTTGTGACAAATTATGTAGTTAAATCGTACAAAAGAAATCTTTGCTATTGACCAGAAAAAATAATAGGTAAAAATCTACTGAAGAGAAAAAAAAAAGATACTAATTTTAACGAAGACTGGATTCACTTCTGACTCTTTTTTTTTTTTACGAATGTTTGGAGTTTTTCAATGGCAGAAAAAGAAAACTAAATCGCCGTTGTTAAAATCATGTTGTATATTAAAAAAAACAAAACCTAAACAATTTTTAGCAGTAGCAACAAAAATTACAGCAACCTCCCCCGAGAAAAAGAGTAAAACATTTCTCTCCTGATGTCACAGGCTCGGTATGGTATTTAAAAAAAAAAAAAATACTTTGTTTCCCTTATAATTCGAGGCGAAGGAGAACGGTTACTTCTTTAAATACACTTACTTGCTAAAGTTAAATTACAAATCTTATTTTACAAATACCGAAATATTTAATCTCCCATAAATAAAATAACAGTACTTCAGCTTTAAAATAAAATGATCACAGAAATAATTTATCACTACAGATTACTACTATACAGCACGATGTACCGGTTTCAAATCAAGCGAGTGTGGTAGCAATAGTCGGAATGATGCTATACTTCGTTCTTGACAACAAACCAATAACGGTTATCTGCCCTTGTTTACATTAAGTCAATTTGGATAACTTAATTTGTTGAACTGGAATATAAGACACTCCCTCAGTTTATGTAAAAAAGAACGTTAGGTTGGATTTCATTGAATAAAAAATAAATCATTTATTATTATATATGGGATTTATAAATATCTGACCAATAAATAATAAATTATTTTTTTTATATTCACTAAACCTAGTTTTGTACTGCACAGGACCAAATAAGGATGAGAAAGACTGGTATTATTTTGCAACTCTTATGGAGAAAGCCTATCTATCAAGACAAACAACATTGACAATTCTGGTTTTTATCTAGATATCAATATTAATTAAGCTCAGCTTTAAATTCCATAAGGTCAATCGGAGAGAAATGGAATAATTTTTTTTATTTATTTTTTTTATTTTTATTAAAATTCCCCATATACAAAACTCAAGAGTCACTCAAGGTTGACAGATACTGAATGAGGTGTATGAATTAAATGTAAGAGGAAGTGGTTGGAAGTGAAGAATATGAGGATATCTGGTTGGAGAACTGAAAGAAAAAGCAAAAAAAAAAATTGTTTTAGATCCTACAATCATCGCATATTTGAGTTTGGGTATAATGTGGTGGATAAATGGTAAGAGCATGAGAGATCCAAAAGAGAACAAGAAGAAGAGAAAAGAAGAAGAGAACAAGAAGAAGGGGAAAGAAGAAGGGAACAAGAAGAAGGGGAAAGAAGAAGAGGGAGGAAGAAGAGAACAAGAAGAAGAGGGAGGAAGAAGAGAACAAGAAGAAGAAGGAAAGGAAGAAGAGAACAAGAAGAAGATGAAAGAAGAAAAGAACAAGAAGGGGAAAGAAGAAAAGGAAGGAAGAAGAGAACAAGAAGAAGAGGAAAGAAGAAGAGGGAGGAAGAAGAGAACAAGAAGAAGGGGAAAGAAGAAGAGAACAAAGAAGAGGAAAGAAGAAGAGAACAAGAAGAAGAGGAAAGAAGAAGGGGAAAGAAGAGAACAAGAGAAAGAAAGAAGAAGAGATTTATTGTTGCCAAATTGAACATCAAAGAGCCAACAAGAAAGACAATGGAATTGATTCTCTCACAAGTGAACACAAACTACCGGATAGATAAAGATTGACCTTTGACTTGAAGAGGTTGAAATTACAGAGTTCAGAGAAACATCCACACAAGAGTCTTTTCCACAAAGTGGCAGTTCTTACAACTGGAAAATGGAGGAAATGAGGGTGATTTTATTCCATGGACATAGTATGATGTGTTCTAGTTGTAAGAGTCGAAAATGGTGGAACTAAAATAGAGCTTGTATGAACATTTTCTGTGGAAGTAGTGATAGCATAGCAACAGGCTTGCGACATTACATCTGCAGAAAAGAGGTTTTAAAGTGGAAAATAAATATCCCCCACAAGTCCATGTAGATGCTTTTGAACTCTATCAAAGCTGGAAAATTTATTTAATCAAATACATAATTTGTGGCAGAAGGCTGAAGAGGAATTGGGGAAAGGCTGGTTGACGCTATTTATCCTACTCTTAGCTAATCTGATTCACAACTCATTTACTCTAACAATTGACACAATCACCACAAGAACCCATCCTTCTCCATCCAATCCAACATGTACCACAATACCACATTTTCACACAGAACCTAATACAAAAATTTTACAAAAATACATACAAATTTTCACCTGACATGAACGAGGGAGGAGTGAATAATCAAAATAAAAGAAAACAAAATAGTCAGGTTAAAATTAATTGTGTTAGTATGAAGACATCCAACCCACAAAAAATAAGGGTGGCTGCTGTATTCTACCAATAAATAGAAGTGGCAGGCGTGGAACGAAATCAGTTTGAGAGTGGAGAAATATATAAGGCTGGTCCAATCAAGATAGAAAGCGGGGATAAAAAAACTAAGGAGATCAGGAATCTCTATCAAGGCTGGAAAGTGAGGATTTAGCAGCTCCAGTCCTGATATAGCAGCAATTCTCCATTTTATATGACACTAATTATAGATGGTCCTGACTTCTCTTTTGGTAAAGTAAGAACACAAAATTCCAACTGATGTAATGAACAAATATAATTTTTTATTTCTTCAAAAACACTGTGAAATACTGAAACAAAAGGGATACATACAAAGTAATTAAGTAATTTTCAATTACAAATTTTGCCAATGTACAGCAAATTCAGAGAAATTTTAAGACCATAATTATCTTGTGTACCAACAACCAATGCCAAGAACTGCTGGAGACTAAACCATTCAAATTTTTAGTATTCAAATTACGAGTGAGGAGTTTTCCCTTATTTTGACTTTCTCTCCAAATTCAGAACTAGTCGCATGACCAATAAAAGGCATAATTATATTCTGGGAATTTGAGATGACTTACAAAGATGTTTCCCTTACATCATCTACATTTCTAATTATAAAACATAATTAAACCTAGCTAGATTTATTGGCACACCATTCGGTGACAAGTACACCAGTCTTCCTAATAAGGACGACTAGTTGCCTAATAAAATCAACATTCAAAATTTGGGTATTTACTTGAACCTTGACATCTGTATAACTATTTTAACCAAATGTAAGAGTATGTGGGAAAATGAAATAAAATAAATAATAATAATAATAAATAAAAGGTGAAAAAAATACATAACATTTGTCATAAAAGAACTAGAAATATGATTACCACCACTTGACTATATCAAACACTACTATGTGGTGCTGTTGAAAACAATAAAAATATAAACATTTCCGCCTTACTCTCTTTCATCTCCTCATTTCCAGATGTAGCAGTACATGGAAAAAAGACGGCCCCTCTGGAACACATTTGTTTCCTCAGTTCACTGATGACTGAACCTTTCTCTTTTCACTTTCCAATGAATGGTGTTCACCTGTGTCTTCTAAAACCTCCACCTACAAAGTAAATCAATATTTTCTTTGGTTGTTCCAACTCAGCGCAAGGCTGAATTTAGCTCAACCATTATAACCATGCTTATCTTATGCTTAACCTAACACCTGGACCAAAAAGAAATACCCAAGGGACATTGAGGAATTTGTTTCACTACAATTTATATATAAAAAAAAGAGAATAAACAGCCCATAGTAGAAATCCAAGTTTTTGTATACTTTTTCATTAATTATTTACATGTGAACACACATGCACTAAAAATACACCCAACACACAACCTTTAAATTCCATAAGTATCTATTTTACAGATATTTTTTTAATCATTTCCCCTCAAGCAAAGCAGGAATGCCACTGGTATGCAGGGGGTTACAAGGAGTGAAAGTGAGAGAAAAGACTGAGTATAGAGAGAATTGAAGGAAGGACAAAAATGAATGGAATTTAAGAAGACAGAAGATGGTGATTGATATTGTATTTAAATTTTTGAAGATTGTAGTTATCAGGGAAGCAAGTAAAAGGTTTGTTTTTTTTTAATTATTTCACCCCAAGCAATGTGGGAATATTACAGAGAGTGAAAATGAGAGAAAAATTTGAGTATTGGGAGGATTGAGGAAAGGACAAAAGATGAAAGGGATTCAAGAAGACAGAAGACAGTGCTGCATCTAAATCTTTGAAGATTGTAGTTATCAGGAAAGCAAATAAGTGGAAGGGCATTCCACAGGCACACTTAAGGCAAGTAGTTTTTGCAATCAGAGATAGAGCATTAATAGGATTAATGCAAATATAAAATTTGTCACTTAGTTAATTGATCAATCAGCTAAGTGACAAATTTTATATTCATATTAATCTTATATACATATATATATATATGATGCCAAATCAGTCGGGTTTTGATCCTGGTTTGAAGCAATCAGATGTATAGCCACACTGATGAGCTGTGATACAGTGAAACAGCCTGCCTGTGGATGACAATATATATGTGCCCCAGTTGAGCACTTTAGAGAGAAAGTGAGAATTTGTAAACAGTGACTGCTGCTGCTGATAATGAAAAGCTTTTCTATGAATTGAGCACTGGCATCTTTATTCAAAATAAATACGTAAAAATTCACCTTCCTCTCTGCCAAGAGCCGATGGCTTAGGGGAAAAATCTCCAACTGATGCTAAATCAATTGGGTTTCGATCCTAGCTTGAAGCAATCGGATGTTTAGCCACACTGATGAGCTGTGATACTGTGAAACAGTCTGTCTGTAGATGACTATATATATATATATATATGAAAGTGAACATTACATTGAGGTCCACACCCAGCAGCAACAGTCTGTTTCATGCTTAAACACAATCTTCAGGCTGACTAATGGTGCATTGTGGGTAGAAGGTCTATTGTGTTATCCTAATGGTTATTGGGTGGCTGATAACAGTCATGTTTCAAATTATTCTAAGGTTATTAAGTAGAAATAGTTGTTGCCTTCGAATGCAATTATTTGTAGTTACTTTATAGTGAAGTTTGTTAACTTTTTCACTCATTATTTATTATTGATTACTTAATTAATTATTGTTTATTACTCTTATTACATTTACTTGTGTTTATGTGTCCATTTGTAGTTTATTACACAGTTAAGGCACTGTTATTCAGAGAACTTAAAACGATTATTTGATTACTTATTTTAGTGCATCATTTTACTCATTATTTATTATTGATTACTTTATTATTTGTTGTTGATGATGATTATTAAGTTTATTTGTGTTTATGTGTGCATTTATAGTTTGTTAATTTGTTATTTACATAATTTGTTCACTTATTGATTTAGATTTTTATTTATTTTATTTTTGTTGTAATGGAATGTCCCACACTCCCTATCGCCTCTGATTATATCTGACTGACTATATCAGTAGCTATATATAGTGAGAACAGAATATACCTAGGGGCTTGCTTTGGCAATTAGTTAGAGATTCGTTTTCAGCTGTGCTTGTCGAACTCTCTGTCTTCAGGCAGAGAGGAACCAAGACGAGGCTATGCCAAAGGGCAGATTCTCATCTGTGGTAGTAGACAGCTACCTGGAGTTTATAATCTTGGGGATTTATTGTTGTAGGCTGATCCTTATTTTCCATGATATTTTATTAAAAAAATTTTTTTTTTTTTTTTAAAGTAAGCAATGGCCCCAATGAATCTTGTATGTGTGTGTGTGTGTGTGTAGTGATAGCAACAAATAAATTACTAAATAACCACCCCCAACTATTATCGCTGGACTATGTACTAATCTGGAACCAAAATAATAATAAAAGAAAAATTAAAAGTTAAGGGATAAAAATACTTTAAAATACAGGTAAGAATTGTAATTAATAAGGAAAGAAAAAAATTTGATTATAAAAATATAGTTAAATAAATATAGAATTCTCCCATGTTGCATCTGGACAAGTGTTTTACTGCCAAATGAAACAAAAATCCAAACTTTTTCTCTCTTTGTTTTTTTACCACAGAAGGAGGCAGGCATCCTGGCTAGTTCTCTGATAAGTATGTTGCCACCAACAGATAAGCATAAATTCTGCATGGATATATGTTGTTTTAAATATACAATCATTTCTCTAAAATGTATACTAAAGCATTTCATTGTTTTTGTCTATGCTTATTTCGCTGCATCACATATATGATTTTGTTTGTAATTTTATAATCCCATTGTGAGCTGATGATGTCCTTTTAACCCCCAAAAATAGATATATAAAAAATTACATTTAGACAAAGCCATTGCATCAGCAGAACACCCCCCCACACACACATATCTCTTGTCGTCATTGGCATAACTCATTGCTGAGGATTGGGGTGGCTATCAATATTTCCTTCTGTGTGAAATGAGTCCTATGTTGGATCTCGTTTGTGGCCACTGCATGGTATGGTAGGAGGGTTCAGGGGATGGTGAGCTCAGGCATTTTTGGGGGGGGGGGCTCTCTTCATCTCTTCTGTCTTCTGGTGTTTTTTTTTGTGGACTGCTCTTCTACAGTTGATTCTTCCGGAAGAAAATAAAATTTTGTTCTGTGAAATGAGCCCCATGTTGGATCTGAAGAGACGTCCGCAGCCACCACATGGTAGGGCAAGAGGGTTCAGGGATGACAAGTTCTGGCTTTTCTTTGGCCTCTCTCTGAATCTCTTCTATTTTCTTCTGGCGTTTTTCGAAGGATGTTCTTTTTTCATGGACTGCTCTTTTCCAATTTGTTCTTTCTGAAGCTTCCGTCTACCAACTGACCATGTTTGTTTGTGTGTGCATATATATATATATATATATATATATATATATATATATATATATATATATATATATATATAATAAAAAGGCTTAAACACTAATATTCCATGGTCATAATTTATTCCATTGGAATCGTAAATACAATCCAATTCATCAGACCTACAAACTAAAAAAAATCTTTTTTTTTTTTAATTTGTAGGTCTTATGAATTGGATCATATTTACGATTCCAATGAAATAAATTATTACCATGGAATATTAGTGTTTAAGCCTTTTTATTATATCCTTACTCCATCCTGGACATTGAGTTCTACCTGGATTCTATCTCTTGGAATTATTTTTTATATAAATATATATTTATGTGTATGTATGTATGTATGTATATATATTTTTATGTTTTAGATATATGATTGCATATGTATGTGTATATTTACCACTATTATCTATCTATCTATCTATATATATAAATATATATATATATATATATATATATATATACATATATATATATATATACATATATATATATATACATATATATATGTTTGTTGGCGGAACTCATTACTGAGTTTTGGGGGACTCATTGACTTTTCCTTCTGTGTGTAATGAGTCCAATGTTAGATCTGAAGAGACGTCCGTAGCGACCACATGATAGAGTAGGAGGGTTCTGTGAATGGAGAGCTCTGGCTTTTCTTTGGCCTCTCTCTGAATCTCTTCTATTTTTCTTCTGGTCTTTTTCAAAGGATGTTCTTTTTTCATGGACTGCTCTTTTCCAATTTGTTCTTTCTGAAGCTTCTGTCTTTCAATTAACCATGTGTGTTTGTGTGTATATATATATATATAACCAAGATGCACTAAATATTTAAGAATGCATCTTCCTTTCTATCTAGCTGATTGTCCTCAAACAAACATTTCTACTCTATTTCTCTTCAACTCTTCCTGTCATCTATAGTTCTAACCAGTTCTTCCTTTCTGATTGCAGTGTTGTTCATGAGTTCATCAATGAAAGTTCTTCCTGGTTTACCTCTTTCTCTTTTCCCATAATTTCCCATAATATAAGCTAATGCACAACTTCCTGTTTACTTATTTGGCAATGAGCACTAAACTGTACTCACCTTTTGCAGACTATGTCTATAAACTTTAGTATGTTTCCATGTAGTCCTCTATTGGACATCTGTTGTTTTTAGTTGACATTTAGCACTACTCTCAATAGTCAAATTTATGTACTATCTAGTTTTTTTTTTGTTTCCTTTTTTACCGGTGGTTTTGTTAATGTCAAATTGATTGATCTGTATAAAAGGAGTGTTTCCATATTGACCTAAAGAGTTGCACTTTCAAAATTTTTTATTTTTTGACTTCCAGATGGTGTTCATTTTTATACTGCTGTCAATGTCATTGCAATTTTAACATTTGTGTCCTTTTGTGAGGAGTTCAACTGTTTTCTCAGATATAAAACATCATCCACTTGATTTAAATTGCTAAAACAGCTTTAGTAAGACATAAATATTGTAGAGTAATTGGCAATGGTTAAGTGTAATTGACAAAAATGTTCAACAAACAAAATTGATAAAGTTTCCAATAAACAATAAAAAGAAGAAAGACTAGAGGAAAATAATACTAAGTAAAGAATATATGCAAGAAAAAATTGAACAAGGCACCAGTAATAAGGCAAAAAATTCACAAAGAATGGTGCTAACACACGAAAGGGATACAGACAGGTGATCATAGCATTCTAATTCAAGACAAGAAAGAAAAGAAATATGGTGGATGAGATAGAGAAGTGGTCTGTTTTAGTTAGGTAGGAAGAAATCCCAGCATGCATCTGTATAATTTGTCTATAAACTTTTGGAGAGGGGTATGTTTTTAGTAGTCATTCCACTAGATTGGAACAAATGGCGGTGAGAGGGAGGACAGTCAGCACAAATGTGCCAGGCCTTGCAAAAGAAAATACCTTTAGGGGTTGGGGGGGCTTCTTTATGAAAAGTAGAGAGCAAAATTACAAATTGGTATTTTGTTGAAAAAATACAAAGACTAAAATCCGTTCTGAAGCAGCTTAAAAGTGCATTTTTTGAACTTTCATTGAAGCAAAATACACGATGGTTTCCTCAGTGTCTAATTCTCATGCCAAATCACACTCAATTGCAAGTGTTGCAAAGTTGGTAAGACGATCTTGAAGCATTGTTTGTCGTTAATAGTTCTGTATTCATTTTAAGTGATTAAAAGAGTGCTCTGCAGATGGGACTGTGGCAGGAATGACGCAGAAGATTCGGAGAGAAACAAAAATATCAGGAAAAAATTCTCGAGAAAAACTTTTTCCGATTGGGGCAGAGGGGGACTCAAATAATCTGAGTACCAGACCTCAGAAATTCTTTCCCCAGCACTGACTGGAACCAACAAATGTAATTATATAAAATTATATAGAATGAATCAAACTTTAACATTCTCATTTCTCTTTCACATGTATCAAAAGAATTAACATGGTGGCTTCTAATCTGATGGAAAATGAAAAGGTATGCTGTGATTCAGGGATAGAAAGTGTCTTGAAAGTGGCTAGGTAAACAAAAAGAATGCTAAATGGTCCTGTGTGGAATCCATGGAAGTACAAATGGTGATGCACACCAAGTTAATGGTGTCTGTAATGGTTCCTAAAACTTAGATCTTCTTCAGATCCATGCTACACTAATTTCCACCACTGGCTGGATGTGAATGCTTCAAAACCCAAGACTGAATAAAAATTTCATCAACTGCTCAGAGGCTCCACACATACCTTCTGTTTTCACTCACACACTCAAAGAAAAAATATGCAATACAATCCAGAATTTCCACCCAATAAAACCCACTCCCACCTAAAGAAACAAAATAAAAACTGGAGCCAATCTGAGCTTAAGAAAAGATATAAAAACCCATTGAATGAAGATTTTCAGCAGTTGGACAGAATTTTGGACCAGGTTCACTGACTTCATCAGAAAGCAATTTCTCATCCCTAAGAGACAGTTCACCAAAGGTTGTTGCCCCAGTAAGGTACAACTCATTCTCCCTCTCTTTCCATATGCCTCTGTGGACATTTTTTACTCCACTTACCTCTTTTTTTCAATAAGAGACATTTACACCGATTTATCATTTGTTTTATTTTATGTTAATGCAATTGTTTATTTCTTTAAACCTTCATTGTTTCTTCTTTGTTCTGCCACCTCATGCTTAATATAGCAGAATCAATGCCCTAAACTCCATCAAGGTGCTAGACATGATAATCAAGCCATGGATTTAGAGAGTGGCTGTATGTTTTCCAGTTGGAATCTGCTCTCATAGATACAGCTTAGAATTTATGTGTTCATGTTACATGCTCCTAGTTTTTTGTTTTTTTTTAGTTCTTTGGGATAATATGTCTGGAGTGTCATCAAGAGTGAGATCAACCAGCAGTCGTACAATGCCAAGAACTTGATTAAGGTGACAATCATTGTCATGAAAGCCAAATTGAACATGAGTCATATGACCTATCATTAAAGTTGTGGCAGTTTTATTGAATAACCTTTTATGATGTTTTTTTTTAATCATTTCACCCCAAGCAAGGTGATAAGGCCCCTAGGACACAGGGAGTTACATAGAGTGAAAGGAAATGAGAAAGCCTTAGTGAAGAAAGGACAATAAAGGAACAGGTTTCAGGAGGACGGAAGATGCCAATTAATCTTGCATTTAAATTTTTGAAGATTGTAGGTAGTAGAGAAGCAAGAAATCAGAAGGGAGTTCCACAGGTGAGAAGAAAATAAAGTATAAGAATAAAAGTGGCAGTTGCATCGAGCTAGTTCAACATTAAATCAGTGAGACCTAGTTACCAGTTAGCACACTTAAATTTATCTAGTCAAAGCACTAGGGAAAAAGCTCATCAGAACAGTTGCCATAAAATATATATGTAGAAAAGATACAGGTAAACCATGTCATGTTGGTGAGAAAGTGACTGAATCGAGATGCTAGGTCAGGATTGATTACATTACAGATCCTTTTGAATTTTGTCAAGAATCTTGAGATATACAGCAGGAGCACCAGACCAGATATGGCCACAATATTCAATGCACACACGAATAGTTGGTACATTTATAAATATGATAAGAAGAATTTTCTGGCACAACACATCAAACCAACTTTCCTAGCAGTAGACCTAACAATTGATTCAATATAATCACTCCACTTCATGTAAGTGGAAAATGTGAGCCCACAAAGTGATTTTATTGAATACATTTACTCTTTAGTATTTTAAGACATTTCTGTGTACTTTTGTTAAATATATCTGTTAAAATGAGATAACAGTGTTATTTTCATTTTTGCATAATTTAGATGACAATTTATCTATTGCACCCATATATATATATATATATATATATATATATATATATATATATATATATATATGAAGAAATATAGTCTTAAGGTGTGCTATATTTATGGGATAAAGTGCTCAATATCAGAGATAGAGTGTGTGTAAATATAAAAAAGAACATAGAAGTCAACACTTAGAGGCGACAGTCTGTTTCATGCTATATGCAATCGTCAGCTGACGATTGCATATAGCATGAAACAGACTGTCGCCTCTAAGTGTTGACTTTTATGTTGACTTTTATATTTATATATATATATATATATATATATATATATATATATATATACTACAGGGACCTCTATCTGGATTTTGAAGAATCACATAAAAATTGATGATTTGAGAGTCTCTTTCAAAAATAATTTGCTAGATCACAGTCAGAGGGTCAGAGGGACTTTCTCTACTTGAAAATTTTTGTCATATATTTAATAATAATAATAATAATAATATTATTATCATACATTTAATAACAATAAAAACAAAATTATCAAATATTTAATAATAATAATAATAATAATAACAAAATTAGCATATATTAATAATAATAATAACAAAATTGTCATATATTTAATAATAATGATAATAATAATAATAACAAAATTAGCATATATTTAATAATAATAATAATAATTATATTATCATATGTTTAATAATAATAATTATAACAAAATTAGCATATATTTAATAATAATAATAATAACAAAATTAGCATATATTTAATAATATTAATAATAATAAGTAGTAGATCAAAGCTAAACCAAATGAAGTAAAAAAAACAACACTATATAGGAGAGGAGTGTGAAAAATCCCTGTTTTCATTGGCTGGTGTTGACTGACATATGTCAATAAGAATGGTCGAAGTCCAGCCTCTCTCAGAAAGTGATTCCTTTTTTTTTGCAATGTTACGGTGCATAGCACGACACTTTCAAAGAGGCGGCTTGACTCGTCTTGAATCAGGTCAGGGTTGCTGTGGGAGCCAATATGATGCAAAACCCAAAATCGGTGATGACAGTGCATCACTGAAGACCAACTTTGATGCATCTAAAATGTATTATTTAACTAATAACAACAAAATTAGCATATATTTAATAATAGTAATGATAATAACAATAATAAAATTAACCCATCACTGCATAAATTTTCTTTAAATTTTTTGCTCTTTTTATCTAATATAACTGGCAGATTTTGAATTTTAGTTAATGTCTGTCTCTAAAAAAATGATCACCATGCATTCATAAGTTAAATAGTTTCAGCATCCTAGGAGTTAATTAAACCAAAGAAGGTATGAAACTTCTTCATGTGCCGTGTCCATTCTGGATATAGGTAATCATGGCTCTCCACAATTTCCTTTCCTTCATAGCTTTTAATAAATTTTGTCTTTTTGTTTTCTCTCCTATACCTTGTTCAGCCACCCATTTACTCAAGCTCACTAAGTATGTTATGCTTTGTTTTTCATTTGTCTCTCTTTCCCTCAAATTGTCCTGTGAGTATCAGATTTTCCAAGCCCACTTTCCTCATTATGAGCCCTATAAATTTCAACTGCCTTTCCTTTTTGTTTCTATTTTCTCTAAAACTTTCATTGCTCACATGTTCAGTTCATGGTATTCTGAGCATCCTTCTGTAGAACCACATTTCTGTTGCTTCAAGTCTCTCCTTTAACTTTGAGGAGATTCTCCAGTTTTCATTGCCATATAGGAGGACAGATATCGTGTAACAGTTCAGTATGCTTTTCTTTGTTTCAATCTAGTACTACGCTTAAATTTATGAGAACGAGGTACCAAAGTGAAAAGCTCATTAGAACAATTGAAAATATTTATAAAAAAGGTACAAGGAAGCTATGTTACAGTGGTAGGAAAGTGACTGAAGATGCCAGGTCAGGTCCAATAACATTGCAGACTCTTCTTTGGATTTTGTCAAGGATATCAAGAGATGTAGCAGGAACATCTTTCTGTGGAAACTTACTAATTATTAAATGAAGAGTGTTGCCCCAAACTTTTGGACTATAATGCATATATATATATATATATATATATATATATATATATAAAAGGCACAGTGGAGTAGTGGAGAGCAGCTTGGATTGAGGAATCACAGAGCCGAGTTCGACTTCCAGTTGAATCCGTTACATTCACTTACGTGCTAATACCCTTGGGAAAGGTATGAATCCTCTTCTTCTGCCTCCAGCTATGGGTAAAATAGCAGGACAGACTGGGTTCTATATCCTTGGATGGCAACTGGTCTAGGAGAAGGACAACTCTGAATTCAAAACCTGCGGAGGGTTGTTTGGGGACTTTGTGGCACTTAGTGCACCAGTCTCTGTATTCTTCCCTTCAAAAATTGTGGATGGTCCTGCACAAGGCCTTTACTACTATAATCAAATCTAATGTGTCGTTGTCGGGCTATCAGTTTCCTGGAAACTGATCTGCTTGACCCTCATACATCGAAATCGACGGGAGAGATATACTATATATATATATATGTTTCATTAAATAATTTAGACAAGTTTTTGTCTTATTTAAATATTAGTTAGGATACTAAGAAACTTGTCTGTAATAAGACATAGGTAGACAAGTTTTGTTTATTTTTAATAGGATCCTTTTGTAATTATGTACAAGTTTCCTAGGATTCTAAGAAACTTGTCTGTAATTACGAGAGGATCCTATTAAAAATAAATGGATAAAACTTGTCTACTTTTGTCTCATTTGTGTTTGTGTTTGTGTGTTTGTGTTTGTGTGTGTGTGTGTGTGCACTTCAAAATGTTGGCTGGAAAAAAATTCATCTGGTAAGGGACTATCACTTGCCAATTACAATAAGACCTTTTAGGTTTTGTTATTTTTTTATGTGCATTATTTTAGAGTGAGCTCAAGTCAAATAGCATTGATGTTTTTAAGTTCACTTATAAATATTAAATATCTATGAGTATAGTCGATTTTTTATAATAGTGATTGCTAAGAAGATTATGCTAAATCAATTTTCCCCAGGAGGTAGGCACTATGCCCGTCTAGATATTAAACATTCAAAGGCTAGTTTCTGCCTGGAATCAAATTCAGAGGCAAACAATATTATACTCATTAAGTAGACTTGGGATCTCAGTTTTCTGTTAAGAGAAAATTAGCCTTGAATCAATACGACTAACTTATACAATTTGTTTTTTGTACATTTAACCTTTCAACAATAACTCTAGTATGTTTGTAGGAAATTTGGTCATTCAGGTTGTTTTATATTAAAAATCCGAATGTCCAAATTCCAAACAATAATAAAATAAAAATAAAGGAAATATGGTCTCATGCCTGTTAAATAAATCATTTGTATTTACAAAAATATGTACATGAATTCAAAAGAGTAAAAATCAAGTAAAAATAGTCTTTAATTTTTTTGTTTTGTTTTTTTATCAATTCAGCACAAGCAAGGCAATAATACCACTAAGGGGTTACTGAAACTGAAAGACAATGAAATGTCTTTAGAAGAAATCAAAAACCTGATCCAAAACAAGGCAAATCAACCATTCACCCTTTGATAGAATATTGCTGCCATATATGGTCTGGAGCCCCTTCTGTTTGTCTCAAGATCTGATCCGGCATCTCATTTGCAGTCGCTCTCTCACAGAAGTGCTGTCGCCTCCCTCTGTCTTTTTTACAAATACTTTCACGGTAACTGTTGCGATGAGCTGCTTTCACTGGTTCCCAGACTTCATGAATTTAAGCATTCAACTAGGTTGGCATCTCACTCTCACCCTTTCACTGTTGAAACTGTTAAATGTAGCCGTCTCTTCTACTCCAATAGCTTAATGTCTCACACTTCTTGCCTGTGGAACTCCCTCCCCTTTTCCTGTTTCCATGATAGCTATAATCACCAACTATTCAAATGTAATGTCAATCGATGTCTCCAGATGCCTTGATCTATCCCCTATCCTTCTCTTCATCCTTTCTTCTATCACTCCTCTTTGCTCTCACTCCAACTCTCTGTAACTCCTTGTGTGGTATGGCTTCCTCTGCCTTACTTGGGGAGAAACACTTAAAAAAAAAAGGAACAAGGGAAAAACCTCTACTTCTATTCAAATGACAGAGAAGGAGTGTGAGCCAGTCAATAGGCAAACCTATCTACTCTTTTGAAGAGGAAAAAATTAATAAATAAAATTCAAACAAAGATGTTACAAGTATAGAATTGAAGTAGACTTTAGAAGGAAACAGAAAGCCAATCCTAAAAAGGAAACCAGGAATAGCCCTCTACTCCTGTTCAAAAGCCCAGGGAGTACTTTTCGGTAGTTGGCCTACAATAAAATCAGTGGCTGAGAAAAAACTTTTATCATTAGCAAAGATTCACTGACCATCTTTCTTGTAGTTTGAGATGGTTTGTTTGAAGTCACCAACACATTTTTTTCAGCACACATACTGTCCCTAGTCTACAAACACTGTTAGAAACTATAGGTTTTCTTTATTGCAGCTGGAATTCACATAACAAAGTCACATAGTTATACTATGCAAGTAGAGGAGATGGCCACTATGGTTTAGGTGAAGTGACCATAAGAGTTTGTATACATTATTTTATCTTAGTTTCATATCCAGGTTCAGGCCACCCTGGGTCAGACTATAAACTACATCCGCATCCTGGGTAAGACTATAAACTACATCCAACAGTAAGCCTCTGATCATGAGGTTTTTAGGAGTGTGGAACCACCTCTTAATTGCTATTGTTCCCAGGTCCACTTTGACCCGCGGTGGTAGCACCTGTTAGGGTCCCAGCTATGGGCAAATACTTGACCCCCAAACTGGGGTCAAAACAGTGAAAGTGTAAAAACAGGTTATAATACTAGCAATACATTTTTGTAAAAGCTTATTACCAGCAATGAGTTTTTTAAGAAAAAAATCATTACCAGCAATAAAAATCTTGTCAGCATTAAATAACCCATTGAGGTTGATATGCCATAAACCAAACCAAACCAAACCAAACCAAACCAAACCAAACCAGGTTCAGGTTAATGGAGATGTATATGTGGTTATGAGATCCCAGTAAAGGCACATGCTGAAAAGTGGAAAAGCCTCATTTTGGTATTCTGGAAATGAGGTCAGCTGATTAAGGACTTCTCTTTCCTGTTTTATTGTTTTGCATGATGGAAAAAGGGCCTATTTTATTTTATTTTTATTTATTTAATTATATTTTATTTTTTGTAATTGCCACAGTACTTTCGGGTTTTCATAAGCTGCTGTCAACAGATTTTTGATTTTTGTAAAATGTCAGTTTCATCTTTTTCAAATATTATGTTCTCACACATCATGCCATTTTTTAAAGTATCGTGTCTTCACATCTTTGTATATATATATATATATATATATATATATATATATATATGTGTGTGTGTGTGTATATGTGATGTTTATATATATGTGTGTGTGTATGTCTGCATAGATATATATGTGTCTGTGTGTATATACATGTGCATATGTATACATGTTTGTATATATGTGTGTGTATATATATGTGTCTGCATATATATGTTTATATATGTGTGTGAATATATATGTGTGTATATATATATATGTGTGTGCGTATATGTGTGTGAACATATATATATGTGGGGGGCTATATAGGTATATATATATATATATATATATATGTATGTGATAGGATAAGGAACAAATAGGAAATGTTTATAAATTTAACACATTTCACTTTTATAAAGTTTCATCAGAAAATGAAATCTGGAGGAGAAAAGTTAAATTCTGGTATTTTTAAATTTGTATTGCTTTTTTTCATTGTTTAAGCAGACATCATATTGATCTGTCTTGTCAAGCAGCATTTGTATGTATAATTCATGTGTGTATGTGTAGCACAATTCTAGTTGGTCTGTGCAGGATTTGCTTGATAATGTGTATGCGTGTGTGTGCAGGCAAGATATTTACCAGGACTCCCTTTTATTTCCTACATAATAAATTATGTTTTTTTCTAATTATGATAGCATTTATAAAATCAAAGTTATGGCCTGTTTTATAAATGCCACTCTAATTAGAAAAGAACATACTTTATTAAGTAGGAAATATTTAGAGGGAGTCCTGATAAATATTTTGCCATCTATAAGCACCTGTCAAACACACTTTATTATATCACTAACTTTTATGAAATTCATGCTTAAAGAATCTAAGATCTGTCTACAACCACAACCAGTGTAACTTAAATTATTTCACTTAACTTAAATTATTTCACACAAAACATCTCCCAATCAACATATGGACAAATACCAAACATAGATGAAAATGTCCACTAGATGCTTAAACCCACACACATGCATACACATTATCAACCAAATTCTGCATAGACCAACAAGAATTGTGATACTCATACACATATGAATTATAGTGCTGGACCTTGTTTGATAGGACATACACATGTGAGGTTTGCTTAACCAATGAAAAACAAACATTACAAAAATAAAAATACCAGAATTTTCTTTTCTCCTTCATATTTCATTCTCTGATGAAGCTTAAATAAAATAAAGAAATTTATGAATGCTTTGTATTTATATTGATAAATTTAACATGTTTCACTTTTATTAAAGTCTCATCAGAAAATGAAATATGGAGGAGAAAAAAAAAGTTTGGTATTTTTAAATATAAGTGAGGCATATTGAGTTTGTGAATGTTTTTGGTTTGTTTCTTATCCAATCCATAATAATGAAAATAAAAAAAAATAAAAAAATGGAAAATTGCACAAACTCAACATATCATACTTTTATTAAAGCTCCTTCAGAAAATGAAATATGGAGGAGAAAAAAAAAGTTTGGTATTTTTAAATATAAGTGAGGCATATTGAGTTTGTGAATGTTTTTGGTTTGTTTCTTATCCAATCCATAATAATGAAAATAAAAAAAAATAAAAAAATGGAAAATTGCACAAACTCAACATATCATACTTTTATTAAAGCTCCTTCAGAAAATGAAATATGGAGGAGAAAAAAAAAGTTTGGTATTTTTAAATATAAGTGAGGCATATTGAGTTTGTGAATGTTTTTGGTTTGTTTCTTATCCAATCCATAATAATGAAAATAAAAAAAAAATAAAAAAATGGAAAATTGCACAAACTCAACATATCATACTTTTATTAAAGCTCCTTCAGAAAATGAAATATGGAGGAGAAAAAAAAAGTTTGGTATTTTTAAATATAAGTGAGGCATATTGAGTTTGTGAATGTTTTTGGTTTGTTTCTTATCCAATCCATAATAATGAAAATAAAAAAAAAATAAAAAAATGGAAAATTGCACAAACTCAATATATCATACTTTTATTAAAGCTCCTTCAGAAAATGAAATATGGAGGAGAAAAGAAGTTTGTTAAGCGGACAACAATGAAAAACAAAACACAAATATAAAAATACCAGAATTTTCTTTTTGCCTCCATATTTCATTTTCTGATGAGGCTTAAATAAAATCAAGTGATGTTAAATTTATAAACATATTCTAATACAAATTTGATTTATATTTGATCCCAATTGTAGATTGAAAATAGGCTATAGACCCTTTATAGATAAAACTAATTTTCAGATAATGTTCTTTATCAACTAAAACAGATAGAAATATGTGTTTAACATTATTAAGAATTTTTTTAATAAAAACACAAATGCTGTCTCAAACATTGCAATCACAGTCAAAGATATTTTCTAAATATGACAGTGCTTCATCTGTAATGCTGATGTGTACTACTCCCTGAAACCCTAACCAGCGGAGCCCCAAGCCTGGTTTCATAAAATTTCAGCCTGTTGTGTATTTGTCTTCATTCTGTATTATTTTGTTAAAACAATAGTTGGCATAGATCAGAGCCAATGCTTACTACCCCCAACTCTTCAACTGAGAGGGGCAAGCCTGATTGGGGGCACTGGAAAGTGCTTGTGACCCTCACTATCTTATCAATATTTTTTTTTTCTACCTACATCTATATTCGTTACAAATTAAACAAAACAAAACTGACTATTAAAGGATGAAAATTTTTTGCAAATTTTGATATCATTCTGGGTTCTTTTTTTTTTTTTTTATACAAATCTATGAATTTGTAAAAACAAAAACAAATATGGTGTAGTAAGTTAAAAAAAACAAACAACAAAATTGTTTTTAAAAGAAAGTCTTTCTTCACTTTTCCTTCAACTAAATGGTTGGCTCACAACCTCTAATTGGGAAGCACATCTCTTCAACCTGTCAATAAGTAGTACTTTGTTTAGAAATGTATACTTTTAGACTTAGACTCTGTTGTTAACAAAAGGTGTACCTTTTCCACAGCCAAACTTTTATTTGATTCCTTATTTTATGAAATAAATATTTCATAAAATTTCAACCTGTCATGTCATTGTCTTCATTTTGTATTATTTTGTTATAATGATAGGTGGCATAGATTAGGGCCAGTGATTACTACCACTGACCAACCCATTCAACTGAGGAGAGCAAGCCTGATTGATGGCCCTGAACAGTGCTTTGTGATACTCTCAATCATATTAACATTTGATTTTTTGCTACCTACATTTATATTTGTTATAAACTAAACTAAGTACAACTGACTATTAAAGGATGAAAAATTTTCGTAAATTTTGATGTTATTCTTTTTTTTCGTTCAAATTCATGTATTTGTTTTTCACATGCTAAGTCTCAAAAGAAATCACCCTAGAAAATTCATTATTTTTCATCAATATTAAAATTATTCAAATTTTTAATAAGAAAAATTTCCAAGTGGCTGTTAAAAACTGCTGCAAAATATTGATTTATTTAAGATGGAATGATCTATTATGACATGTCTCTAATTTGTATTTAGATATTTTGTATCTATTTTTAATTTTTCTAGTTGAATTGTTGCATGTGATTCATTATTGTGCATAATTAGGTTACAATAAAATTTATATTTTATATGAATACTACCTCATGAAAATTAAGATGTAGTACAGTCTGGGGACCCATAACATAGATTTGGGGGTAGATACAAGACCTTTACACCGACCCTGGCATAGATATCTTCTTGGTAGATATACATACTATTTCAGTGGTACCAAGAGAGAGAGAGTAAAAGAATGAGGAACAGATTTAAAGTTTAGGTTTGATCTTCTTCCTATCTGTAGACATTTCATGGCTTAATTAGTAAAAGTAAGTGAGGCATTTAACCTCAATTCTCTCAAGCAGAACAGAAGATGAATTCAAGTCTCTCTGAGAAGTTATCTTTCTAAGCTGTCCTTTCAACTCACAGCCATAGGTTGATGGCTTGAGCAAAGTTGAGATAAAAAGCAATTAAAAGAAAAAAATATTAAGATGAAAGTAAATACTAGCAAAAATTGACAACAATATTGAAAAGACCTTTGTGCCCGAGAAGCTTAACAGACGTAAAAGAAAAATTGAGATAAACATTTCAAAAGTTAGTAAAGAGAGGAAATTTCAACTGAACAAATTATTTAATCTTGTAAGGGCCTTGGACAGTTGAAATTTCTGAAACACATAAGAAAAGTAAGCTTAGAGAATTTAACACTCACAAGAGACACTTAAGGAGCAGAGGGGAAACAGTGAGTAACCTATTTGATGAGCTTGTGTATAGGAATAGTAGAACAGGGAGTTGAAGTGATAGTAAAAAGACAAACATTATGATGAACTACAAGGGATAGGAAGTTGTGGAGAACCATGATCCCTCATCCTGAAGAGACAGAGGGAAACAGTGAGTAACCTACCTAACGAGCTTGTATAAATGGATGGAAGACCAGAGTATGGTAGGGATAGTAAAAAGACAGACATTACAATGAGCTACAAGAGATAGGATGTTGTGGAGAGCCATGACCTCCTTTGTCCTGAAGAGACAGAAGGAAACAGTGAGTAACCTACCTAAGAAGCTTGTGTAAATGGATGGTAAAACAGGGAGTGAGAGAGATATTAATGGAACTGTGAAGGAAAACAGACAAACATTTAACCACTTGAACATGTGTTGAAGGAAGGTATATTTGTTTTCAATGTAACGGACTGGTTAGCCGTCTAAGGTTGCCAGTTACTCATGCTAATATTGTATTTTGTCTCTGGGTATGTTACAATGAGCACAGCATCAGAAAATGGACAAAATTAATTTAGCAACTCTGGTTTTGGTTGATTTTCCATCTGTTTATATACATACTCTGTAGGGATTTTTTAGTGCACTCACAACACTACTGAATGTGACACAAAGTTGATGTTTAAACAACAATACCATGGAAAAATTGCTCAAACCTCCTTGGCACTTCTTTTCGGGACACCTCAGGCACTGGATAATGACCCCAGCCCCCTCCTGAAGGAGAAATACTGCCTGGGAGGATGGTCTCCTGGAACTTCAGCTGATATTATTTTGAAACTACTCAGCTAAGGTTAGGTATATACACCTCTATAAATTGGCTTTGAAAAGGCCACTTGTTTCTCATTATCTCACTGCCTGGTTGTGAAAGCTTTCTGATTGTTTGGCCAAACTGCATTTTTAGAAATTGCAAAATTTTGGTCACCTTGTTACTATTTTATTTCATTTCTTACATCCTGATTGTGAAAGCTTTCTAATTGGGTCATTGAACTATAGCTTTGTTTGCCTGGCGATTTTTATTATCCATCTATTTTTAGAAATATTGAAATTTTGGTCTTCTTTTTATTTATTCTTATTTATTTATCTATATTTTCATAACATGACACTTGTCCAAGTTATCCACCAGCCAGTCAATGGTCACCCCATGTTGTGTCCCAATTCTCAATCTCATTAGTGTTCACCACAAGCTGAGAAAGGGTGCGTTGCATGTTCATAAGGTAACATGATGAATGAAAATTGCCACATCAAGAAATAAGAATGCAAATCCTGTTTCCCATATCATATGCAGGTTTTTTATTTACCTGTTTGTCCAGGTGGGTAGAAAGGTGATACTTGGGACAACTTCTGCTATGTCAGCTCTGCCCCCTACCAAATCTTCACCCATCTATTCATCCTGATGTGGTGGCTAGCAATGCAAAATGGTGGCATTGAAACTACACGGCAGATCTATCCGTCTCTTGCCAAGGTGGACCAGTACTACCCCTGATCCCAAGCATAACTGTTAATATAGATCAGCACCCGGATATTCCCTATTTCCAGTTTTGTTGCCTCTTGATCTCTGAATATCCTTTTACTTCCCATTCCCCTTCAATTGTGGATGCTGCTTAGAAGACCTAATTTCAAAAGGAACCATTCACTGGTCCATCAAACAAAAACTCTTGAGATCAAGATAAAACCATCCCTTCCCTTTATGAGTGTCCATAGTATCACAAATTAATTAATGCTCTGATTAGGCACTGATCTATTTAAATTGATGTTTTTACATTTTAGCCATTTTGAATAGCATGTTGAATCCATGAAATTTGACCTGAGCTTATCCTGGAAATTCAGCCAATGAAAATTGGTTTTACTGTTAAAATTCAGCTAATGAAAATATGTTTTATAGTTACTGCAGTCTCCATCTTCCTTAAGTGGTACTTGTATATATGATCCCACTCTAAAGATGCTAGAAAAATGGTCAGTTCCTTGTACTATTCCAGAAAGTACCTGACTCCACCTGCCATGTTCTATCTTTACAAGAATCAAACGAAACCAAAAATGGAGTATTACTGCTATATCTGTACCAGAACTGCTCAATCCTTACTTTCCAGTTTTAATAGAGTTCAAAAGTGACCCTGCTGCCTTATGGGTGATGAATTATTTTCCACCTTACAACCCCTTCCCTACAGACAAAACATTACTAACCACTTGCTGTCTTCATGGCAGATGTTCAGATGAGCTACATTCCTTAGTTCCACCAGTTCAGACCTTTATGGTTAGGACCAGCCATATTATGTACACATGGTTAACTTAGCTCATTCTCTTTGTATTCCAGTGGTAAGGAGGAAGTTCTACTCAGGCAGCTTTTTCACAAGAATTGTGTAAAAGACACTCAAGTAGATGCTTCTCTTATTACTAGGATCATAACGTTTTCAAATCTAGGGTCAATTGTTATCTATCTGTGGTGAACAGTCACGTAGAAGCAAACAAGCCAGAGTGGCTTGCATCTGGTGCAAAGGAAAATAAGGGTCTTACCTCAACATATGGCATGTGACATTAGCAGTTTTCCTCCTTGAAAATGGCATTACTCTCCCATCTAGCTATTCCAGCAATATGCATGGTAACGAGGGTTTTTTTGTACAGTTTGGCATGCTTCAACCAGTAGCAAGTTATGTGCTGATTGGTTGGACTGGAGGAGGCTATTTACCTGGGTAACTGAGAATAAAAGTGAAGAATGCCGATTGGTTGGTTGGCCGCAGTGTTGGCCTGATAAAAGAGGGCTGAAGCAGTGAGAAGGGGAGAATGGGCATACGTTTTGAAGTATGTGTAAGGCAAGAACAACTTATTGAACCAGCAATATCTTGAATTGTATGAACGACATCTGAGTAATAGAGACTTATTTAAACTTCACTATCCTACATATCCTCATAATTTTTTAATAATTTCACCCCATGTAAGGTGATAGCACCACTAAGATGCAAGGAGTTACTAAGAGTGAAAGAAAATAAAAAAGTGAGGAGAAAGGAGAATAAAAGAATATGATTCAATAAGACAAGATAACGACATTGCATTTAAGTATTTGATGATCATTATTTTAACAGGAATGCAAGAAGCCAGAAAAGAGTTCCATAGGAGAGAAGTGCAAAAGAAGAAACTATCAGAATAGAACTTACAGTTACATCTAACAATTTCAACAGTAAAATGCAGAGACCTAGTTGACATTCTGGTACTGCACATAAATTTGTAAAGTCAAGCTACCAAAGAGGAAAGCTCATCCAAACAATTACCATATTTATAAAAATGGTACAGGGAAGATATGTCATGGTGGTAGGAAAGTGACTGTAGACAAGATATAAGGTCAGGACCGATAACATTGCAGATTCTTTTTTGGATTTTGTCAAGAATGTTGAGATATGTAGCCGGAGCACCAGACCATATGTAGCACTTCTTACTTCCTCTTTTATGCCCTTACAACAGTCTACTTACAGCAACCCTCTACCTTGAGTGGTTCTTGAGCCTTTTGCTGGGTGAACAATAATTTAGAAAAATTATTTTTGTTTAATTTTCCCTGCTAATTTTTCCTACTTGGTGGGTAAGTCCTTCTGTCTTCAGTTGATTTGATAGAGTTATTGCTTTATTTGTTTTATATTGTTTTGTTTGTATTTTTATTAAGCATGTATTACCATTGATTTTACTAGGACTTGGTTAACTATGGAGGGTATGACCAATTTCTTCAGTTAGAAACTAGAGCTTTCTTTCTATTAATAGGAACTATTATGACCTTGATTAAGTTCTTGCTATTTTCCAACAGATGACATTCCCAGAAGTGCATGTGTGCAGTTTCAGATATATATCTATAAGGAAGTACTATAAACAAGCTTGAAATTAATGTGTATGTCATTTTGCCAGAGTGTAAACAACTTTGTTTTTCATAGCATTAAACAATTCAGATTTCATGCCAAAGAAAGTGTATTTGCGAGGAATTTTACTGCACTGCACTTCATTCAAAAGAAATCTCCAGCTGAAGCACACAGAATTCTTGTTGAGACTTACGACGACCATGCTCTGTTGGAAACAACATGCAGAGATTGGTTTAGATGCTTCAAAAATAATGATTTTGATGTTGAATATAAAGAACGCTCTAGTTCATCAAAAAAGTTTGAAGATAAAGAATTGAAAGCATTACTTCGTTAAGACTCATGTCAAGTGCAAGCTGAATTTGCAGAATCATTAAGAGTTGATCACACAACAGTTTCAAAATGTTTGAAAGCATTAGGAATGATTCAAAAGCAAGGGTATTGGGTGGTGTATGAATTGAAGCTGAGACATGTCACATGGCATCTTATCATGTGTTAACAGCTACTTTAACGAAAAGAAAAGGAAAATGTTTTGTGCATTGTATCATGACCAGTGATGAAAAGTGGATACACTATGATAATCAAAAGTGTAGAAGATTGTGGGTAAGCCTGGCCATGTATCAACATCAGTGGCAAAGCCAAATATCCAAGGTTCAAAGCTTTTGCTCTGCATTTGATGGGATCAGATGGGTATAGTTTATGAGCTGCTCAAAATGACTGAAACCATCATGGGATATCGCTATCAACTACAATTGATGCATTTGAGCTGAACATTGAAGAAAAAATGGATGCTATTTGAGCAGAGACATGACAAAGAGATTTTGCAACTCAACACTAGGCCACATGTTGCAAAACAGGTGAAAACCTACTTAAATGGGAAGTCCTACCCCATATTCACCAGACATTGCCCTGTCCAATTATCACTTGTTCTGATCAATGGCACATGGCTTGTCTGAGCAGTACTTTCATTCTTATGAAGGTGCCAAAATCTGGGTTGATGCATGATTAGCCTCAAAAGTCACGTCATTTTTCTGATGTGGAATTCAAATGCTAACAGAAAGATGGGAAAAAGTTGTGGCTAGCAATGGACAATACTTTCAGTGACATGTTTTTTACTAATTTCTGTAAATAAAACATTACTTTTCATGAAAAATCATCAAGAACTTATTCAAGGTCCTAATAAATTATTAAAACATGAAATTGCTTCAAGTAGATGTTTAGGATATTGAAGTGTTTCACATGGAGGGCGTGTGAGAGAAATGCTTGCATTTCAAGTTTTTTTTATTGTGGAGAAATAAAAACTTGAGATTCCAGTGAGAATTATAAAATTATCAAGGACTTTATTTCTCTATCTGAAGTCTACTTTGTTTCTCTGATAAGTTATCGAATTATGAAATGTATGGACGTTCCTCTTGATATTCAGTCAGTTAAGTGAAATATGTGATACATGCTTGGACAATCATATATCTTTTAATTCATGACTAACTAAAGAAGATTTTCCTGCAGTAGGTTGCCATTTCTTTCTGCAGTAGACTGGTTGCCAAGCAAAGCTAAAATACACAGTCTGTTCTGCTATTTAACCCATAGCTGAAGGAAGAGAAGAGATGGATTTGTAACTATCCAAAGGGTATTTGTGTGCGTAAATGAATGTAACAAAGTGGAATTTGAACTTGGTTCTCTGATTTCTAATTCCAAGTTGATATCCCTTATATCACAATGCAAAACCATGATTTTTTTACATTAGCTATTCTAATCAAAACCAAATATATTTACTGTGGAAAACTCTTAATTATTATATAAATAATGAAATACATAAAACAATAAAGGAATCATAGGTGCCAATTTTGATGATCCTGGAAATTAGCAAAAAGGCTCCATTTTCATTTATCATTCTTGGAAAGTTTTGATTTCAAATCTAGAGAAATTAAAATCTAATATATTTGTGCTATAGTGAGTTTAGGCTCCCAACACAGATGATTCCTGTAGCAGAAGCTAGCAGTCTAGTTTCAGAATATTCAAAATAACTAGTTATGCTCTGGGCAGAACTTGTTCATTAATAGTATAAGAGACAACTTAAGATATCACAATGGTGTAAGTTCTATGCCAGCAGTTCCTTCTCTTGCACTTCTCGCTTGTGAAACTCTTTTCTGGCTTCTTGCTTTTTTGTCAACTTTGATCTTCAAAAATTTAAATGCAATGTCAATTGTTATCTTTTGTCTTCATAATTTCTGTTCTTTTATTGTTCTCTCTCCTTGATAATGTTTTCTTTTTCTCAGATTTGTTCACATTTAGTAACATCTTGCAGCTTAGGTGGCTTTATTTTCATGCTTGGGGTAAAATGATAAAAAAAAATGGGGAGAAACTGAATAGTGATAGAAAAGAAAAAGGAAGAAAAGGATTATGAGAAACAAGAGAAAGGGAGTTTCAGTATATGTTTTAATTTTTGAGAGAGAGTTATCATTATTATAGAATTATTCAAACTGATGTTCTCATCTTGGTTGCTATAGTTACATTGTTTCACTAACTGGAGAAAGTGGAGAGTAGAATGGTTGAAATATTTTAGAAAATTGGTGGCACCAAACTTTCTCTAAAAGAGATGTCGATTATTCTCCTCACTTCCTTCTTTTTTTCTTTCTTTTTCATTTTTCTTTCTATCTTTATTTGTTCTTTTTTTTCATTTTTCTTTCTTTGTTCTTTCTTTTTTCATTTTTCTTTCTTTTTTCATTTTTCTTTCTATCTTTATTTGTTCTTTTTTTTCATTTTTCTTTCTTTGTTCTTTCTTTTTTATTTTTCTTTCTTTTTTCATTTTTCTTTCTTTTTCATTTTTCTTTTTATCCTTATTTGTTCTTTCTTTTTTCATTTTTCTTTATTTGTTCTTTCTTTTTTTTTAAGAAAAGGATCTAACCAGGATGTGATTGATCCTAGTTAGATCATCTGAGAGAGTGCTCCAATGACACCAGGAATAAACATCATTGATGAAGCTACTTGGCACACCAGAAGTGTGTTTGAGAACAGTCGTTAATATTCCAAATTTAATCTTTTTTTCTTTTTCTCATATATTTTCTATTGTCTGTTATAACACCTTCCAGATTAAATTTGTTATTATTTTATAGAGTTAATGCTTTATTTGTATTTATTTGTTTTGACATCTCCAGTTTATAACTCACATCTTGAGCTGTCCCTCCTGCTAACAACTATGGCATTCTCAGCATCCTTTTGTAGAACAACATATCTGTTACCTGAAGTCTTTTCTTTATCTGTGAAGAAATTGTTCAGTATTCAGTGCCACATAGAAGAATTGATATTTCACAAGTTCAGCACTCTTTCCTTTGTTTCTAAATAATTTTTTTTATTTCTTAATACTTTGCTTAGCTTTTGGAAGACATCTTTGCTATTCCAATGCATCTTTCGATTTCTGTGTCCCATTCTCTGTCATCTATTAAAACACTTCACAAATAATTAAATTAATGTACGTGCTTGATTTTGACATTTCTAACTCCTAGCTCACATCTCTGGCTATCTCTCTTGCTCATGACCATACAGTCTGTCTTCTTACAATTGATAGTGTTATGGTAATTTACCCATGCACACATGAACTCTCCCAGCTATAAATAGGAGCAAGTACTGCCTTTTGGAGAGGCAAGTTTCCAGCAGTCAGCTCTGACAGTTGGACCAAACATTCTTGCTGTAACACTCTCGTTTGTATGTTTGTATTACGGTTTCTGTTAATATATTTGCTTAACTCAATTCCTCTCTTGTGTCTTTATATCTGGCCCTAACAAGGCCACAACAGATAGTTAGTCCTTTCTTCTCACCTTCCTTTACTATCTGGTTTTAGAATCCCAGAAGTTTTCTCTTTGTATATCATGTTAATACTGTGTCTTTTACTGCTAATCAATGAATATCAATTAACTAAAAATCAGAGGTATTAAATTACCCTAAGTATGATTCCTACCAAATGATATCTACGTAAGGGTTATGAGCCCAACATGCTTCAACTGTTTCACTCTGCTTGTTCCAAGGCTGGATGTTCATTCACCATAACTGATAGTAGATTGGAGGTGATAACTTAGAACAAGCTGAATTGGGTTATATCCAAAGTGGTTTTACAAACAGTTTTTAGTATTAACTGCCCATTCAAGAGCAACATCTAGTTCCATTTTGGAATCTTCTTCCATCAATTTCTGCAAACACACATCTATAATAGAATGGTTTCTCCCACATATACATGTTTTATGCATACTAGTAGATTCTCAGTTGACTTGTTGTGGGATACTATTATGTCTGGGTAAATATTAGTCATTCTTATGTTGCGGGAAACAACACATTGGATAGTAAATATTAATGAGTTCCTGGAACATTTTATTCCACAAACAATATTATCCACTGGTCATGTTTCAGTATGTACAATGGACAAAACACAGTGAATATAGCAATAAAGATAAGGACAACAATCTAAACAATGTAAATAGTGTAAATGTTGTGGATTCTGAGATGAATTCGGTCTCCAAGGAATGACAAACGCAATAATTAAATATAAGAAATAAAATGTATTTAAACAATCATACAAAGAGTAATACTGTTAGTGAATCCAGGAACATGGTTAGTAGCAAATACAGATAGATATATACAGTCTCGGAGTCTACGTACTTGTAACTGACTTCTACAAGAGGTTACCTCACACTATCTCTGTTCGTATATTCTCTCACTCTCCGTATATCCTCTCACTATCCGACTACCGACTACTCTCACTGACTGTAACTCTGGGTATTTAACAGCAGCAGTCTGTAGAGAAATCACGTGGTCGAGATAAACACTAAGTTGTGGAGCAAGCTAAGTGAATAGTAATATTTATTGCTGTGAATACAACAAATGTGGCACAAGGCCAAAAAGGGGGCTGGGGAAAAGGACAGTCATCGCTTGTCTTAATATAAAAACTTAGCTAGCCACAACCACTGACCCTATCATACTAAAACCATATTCCTATCACCAAAACAACACATTTATCCATACCTTTCTTACTACATCCACTAAAATACCTCTTTGTCTCAATGAAAATCCTAAATAATCCCCTTATGTACAAATATTGTTTGTAGGGGGAGGGGCATAAAAACAACAATTTTTAAAAGATCCCCAATGAGTATATACAATTATGACATAAAATATTTACAAGAAACTAAACAAAATGGAGTTAGTAATAAAACCCCCCACAAACTTTACATGTGGCAGAAATATCAGTTAACCGGACGAAATCGATGCGGGACTACGTTAAATAAAAGAAACATTCATACCTTCAAAGCATTCACACAGGCACACACACATTCATACACAACAACAAATACGAAATACACACACGCGAAACGAAAGGCGCCCCGCATCCACCAGAGAACTGACATCACTGACCACCTAAACGAGGGAGGGGATGGGGGAGTTAAACTAAAGGGAAAAAAAAGGGGGGACAGAAATAAAAGGGACCAATGCGCAAACACACCCTAGCTAAGTTTACCGAAAAAGGAAAGAAAAACTAAAACATCAAATACAAAAACCTAATCTAGCCTAATCTCGGGATGGGTTGCCCATGTACAACCCAGGAAAACAATATCCTTATGCCTAACTGGCATCAAAATGCCACTCAAGTTCAGCCCCTTTTACTCAGCACATACGCGCAAGATTCACCCACCGCCTTTCTGTCCTAATCTTGAATTTAAGCTGATGCTTAAAGAACAAGATCAGTTGGGAAGAAGCGAACTTCTTGCCCTCATAGAATTCCTTCTGACGCGTCGTCCAAATCACGACTCTCATAACCCCTAGTAAGCAACAGAACACATAGTGTTCAGCCTTCGTCATCTGTGGCACCACATTGCTACAAACAGAACTGGCTTCAAGGACAAAAAACTTTCCCTGCAGCATGCGAACTATGAGGCCTTCAACAAACTTGCACAACGGCACTACCACCCTGCACTGAAAGAAGGCGTGACCAATGGTCTCGACTTCCCCCATACAGCGACGACAAGCCTGCTGAACAAAGTCTCTTGCCGACCCAGAGGGCTTCACGAATCACCAGCCAGGTGAGTGATGCCTCATCGTTATTGAGGCATTTCAACCCGGGCGCCCAAGGCCATATCGAGTGAGGCTCCTGCTTCGTAAGACCGAGCTCGCCAATTAGATCCTCTTGAACGGCCCCACTAACTAACACTTGATACAATGCCTTGCGAGACAACACCTGGGCGTTGGAGAGGCCATCCAAAGCCCGAAAGAGGAGCTTCAGAGCACGACAACATTCGCTGTAGAAGGAGCACTCGGCTTGGGGTCTACGGCCTGCCTCCTCCTCGCACGAGCGCACACTTCTCAGGGATGGGAAATGTTTACGGACGTCTTCTTTCCAGAAGGCGCCCACCTCATCTGATCCATGACACATTAGGTCTAGAAAGGTAATGCGAAGCATATGTTGACGAATCTCAATGCTAGGCATACCCAGACCGCCCTCAGAGGGATGAAGGCAACAGATCTCACGACATACCATAGGGGCCTTGTCTCTCCACAAGAAAGAGAACAAGACCCGTACTAATAAAATTAGTCTGGCATACGGGAGTGGAAGTACAGAGAATCAGTACAGGAGAATCGGATATGTGTATGAAACACATACTTCCGCCCTTCCCTTCAGGGAAAGGCCCCTCCGAGACCACAGTTTAACCGCAATCTCGGCCTTCCCTTGTACCTCCGACCAATTCATTTCCAACTGGAGATCAGGACCGAACCAGACGCCGAGTATCTTGATCGGCCCATCCGTCCAGAGGAAAGGTCCGGGAAGAGAAACTCCCTTCCACGCACCCAACCGCAAGCCAACAGACTTATCGCGGTTGATCTTGGACCCTGTCATCATCTCATACCCACTGATCTCTTTGCTGACTTCGTCAATCTCGGTTCTGCTCGACACAAGAACCGAAACGTCATCAGCATAGGCAGAATACCTGGCTGAGGTGGTAGCCCCAGGCAGGGCAATTCCGCGCAGGACCGGATTCGCCTTTAACTTGCGAAGGAATGGCTCCAACGCAAGAACGTAAAGCAAAGGCGAGAGCGGACAACCTTGACGAATGGAGCGAGACAATACGAAAGGCTTCGATCTTACCCCATTCACTTCCACCAGCGCACTGGGGGTCGCATACAAAAGTCGGATCCAGGAGCGAAAGTTGGCTCCGAAACCGGCTGCCAAAAGGACAGCCTCCAGAAACCGATGGTCAACCCTATCGAAGGCCTTGGACTGATCTAAATTGATCAGCGCGGCTTCACTGTCGACTTTTTCTAAGATCAAGCGTACCATATGAAGGTTATCCTGAATAGTCCTACCCTTCACAGCACAAGTCTGTTCGGGGCCAATCAGACTAGACAGGACAAGCTGCAAATGGTTGGCTAAGATCTTCGCCAAAATCTTTAACTCAGTGTTTAACATGGTTAAAGGGCGAAAGTTCCCTAACCCATCCCCACCGTTCTTGTCCTTACGCAGCAACTTGATCACACCCCTGGTGAAGCGTTGAGGTATAGACCCCTGCTTCATCCAGTGGTTGAAAATCAGTTCCAGCAAAGGAACAAAAACGGGTGACTGCCTCAAGTAAACTTCATAGGGAAGACCATCCAGTCCCGGAGATTTATCCAAGCCAATCTGCTTCAGCGCTTCCCAGATTTCCGACTCAGTAATGGGACCCTCGCACCTAGCCGCTTCAGCTGCCTGGAGGCAGGGAAAGTCGGCTAAATAGGCGTCGAACTGAGCAGAGCTCAGACCGGGCTCCCTGGTGAAAAGATCCTGAAAGTAATCACAAAAGGCCTCGCATATGCCCGGTCACGGTCCGCTTATCCGGCAATGTGATGCACGCTATATGTCACCCAGCCGCGTTCCAATTTTCCTCTGCACGCAGTTCAGCGGCCATATTCGGTGCCTCAGAAGACATTCTTTTTAACCTAGCCCTAACTACCAGAGCTTGATACTTCTTGATAAGCAAGGAGGCCAACTCTGCCTTAGCTAAGGCTATTTCCCTACTAACACGGGATTTCACTGCCCGATCAACTTTTTCTTCTAAAGCCGTTTGCGCCGCTAATCTATCTAGATTGAGTCGACGACTAAAATCGGCAGCAAACGTTCTAATTTTAGATTTTAATTTATCCCATTAGGCGTTTCCCACAACCGCCCCCGTCAATTCCCTCTGAATCATTAGTAGCAGCTGGTTCCGGAAACCCTGCTCACCAAATAATGATGAGTTTAATTTCTAGTAACCAGCTAACAATCTAACCTTAGGCTTATCTAAGTTTACACGGACCTGGACAAGCCTATGATCCGTATAAACTATATAGTGGAAGCTTGGACACCCTAAGAGCCCTACGTCGACTCTCCTAACTAGGACTCGGTCGAGGTAGCTCGCAAGGGTCCCAGGAGCCGAATTGCCACTATTTGTCCAAGTCCATGCTACCTCCCAAGGGTGTTCATTCCGGTACTTATCGACAAGATCAAACTCATCGATAAAGCCCCGAAATGGTTTCACGTCCCGGTTGTTAGTACCTTGTTTTTGCCCTGTACGATCTATATCGGGGTCAAGGACGGCATTCCAATCCCCCGCTAAAACTACCCGACGAGATGTCGTCAAGTACGGCGCAATCTGCTGAAACAAAGCAGGCTGCTCGGCATGGATATTGGGCACATAAACCCCAATGAGGCGTAGAACCTTATCCTTTATGGTAACATCCAGCACGCAAAGTCTGCCCACCGGATCCGCGAAGACAAGGGAATATGCAGCCTTCAAAGACTTGCTCACTAGCCAAGAGACACCCCTCGAACGACCATCAAAACATGCTGAATAAAGGGCGAACGCCCTAGACAGCATGTCCTCACAGTCATGAGAAGAAAAACGGGTCTCTTGCACACAACATACATTCACCCTGAGGCGCTGAAGGTCACGAGAGAGCCTTGCCCTGCGAGACTCAGACCTCAGGCCCCGGACATTTGGACTAGCTAACCAGAGAGCCATAGTGAAGACCGGTTAGGGTTGAAGTACTGGTTTGAACATGGACAGGGTAAGGATACCGACCGCCTCTCCCATAGACCCATGGCCCATCTCAGTCTTGATGGTACCGTCTTGGGAGATCCCGCCGATATCCCAGGGGAAGGTCAATTTAAGTGCTCTATAAAGGGAGGGGTGAACTAAAACTGGGACCCTCCCTGCACAAAATTGATTTAAATTTTTTTAATACTCGTTCTGAGTGATTGCTATTGGCAAGGTCATTTTATATGAATTGATGGCCTCCTCAAGCATTGCCCAAATCTCTTTTGCTCTGGGTCCAATTCTGATCACTGTGAGAACCCTTTGGGCCAGAGAGAAACTGCCTTATTGATAGTAAATATTTGAGTTCCTTAATGCAGTTTCTATAATCCCTGGCTCTCTCGGCTTGGACAGGGGAAATACGGCACACATCCTCTCCCATGTTGTAAATAGACTTCTGTGCCTTCTTTTTCTTTTCTTTTTCCTCTTGTGAGGGGCTTCTCTGTCGCTTGGAAGCGGGAGGTGGCATATCCAACTTTTTAACAGGGGAATGACTGGGAGTATGCATATGTGCGCTAGAGGGTTTATGTTTAACAGGGGAAGGAGTGGGTGTATTGAGGGGTGTATAGAATGATCTATGCTTGTAAGGGCTGGGATCTCTACTGAGGGGAAGCGATTTGGAAGGAGTTAACTGGGGATAAGGTCGTTTCTTAGGAGAGGGGATGGACTGGGTAAGAGGACGTGGAAGGAGTTGCATTTAGGGATTGGGAATCTAACTTTTTCTTAAGTTCCTTAATTTTATCTGTTTTTTCAAATCCGGGGTCGTACTTCTTTTGCTTGTCCTTGAAAGATGGTTGAGAGGCCGGGGTATTGCCCTTACTGTTGCCAGAGGGAGTGGAGCTGTTAGTGCCTTTCGTCCTTGGGGCTTCAGGGGACTGAGGACCCGCTGTCTGGCGCTTCCCTCTGGCCTTACCAGCAACTAGCCATTCCCCCTCCCCCTTCTCCGCAGCTGCACTAGCAGAGGGCGAAGGCTCTTTGGAGAATGTGGTCTTTTGACCAACCGGAGGATTTTCCTTACCGGTCCCAGAAGCTGGCATGCCCATTACAGGCGGTAGGTAAAGACTCGGTCAAAGGGGGATTCTGGCCAACGGGAGATTGAATTCCAGAGGCCTTCTTCTCTGGGTAGGAAAAGGAAAGGTGACCAGATTTTCCACACTTCCAGCATAACAGTTTACGGCCGGTCACAATGACCGGCAATTTCAATTTCCCTACTACCAGACAGTTGGGGATGGAGAAGATGGCTTGTTGATTTAAACGGATATCGAAACTCCACCCCCTGATCAGACTATCGCAAGATGCGGCCAGAATTTCACCGAACTGGGTCAGGAAGGCCGCGCGATGTTCCCCGAGAACCGGAGGAGGGACCTCATATATTGAAACTTTGGTTCTTCTTCGACCTAGGTACTCTGTTCTCAGGATCAGATCTTTGGTGATCAAGTCCCTGCTCGAAGCTTCCACGCAATCTTCCGACGTGGGGAACAATACATCCCACATGAAAAAGCCGGCTCCTTTCACAACTCTGAGGGGCTTGAACCCCAAGGACTCCAGTGATTTTATCACTGTGTCTTTCGTTGAGCGACAAATTTGGCGCGTACGCTTGTCCACAATGAAGACTGACACTATTCGTGTTTCAATTTTTCTTAGTTTCTGGGCGTCTTCTAAGAGTCCACCTTCTACGACAAGAAATCCGCTACATTGATAATACAACTCGGTGGGGGGACTTCCAACAAGAGGGCAATTCCCCGGCCCTGGTCTTCTCTTTAGAGTCATTCTTGGCACTCATGGCAAGTA
The DNA here is from genome assembly GCA_963932145.1 of Acanthosepion lycidas. NCBI lineage: Eukaryota > Metazoa > Mollusca > Cephalopoda > Sepiida > Sepiidae > Acanthosepion > Acanthosepion lycidas. Next base: position 8,252,144 of record OZ010608.1, on the reverse strand, counting down.
GGGTTTTATGGCAATTATTGGCCTCCGTACTTTTATCAGTTTTCTTATTATCATTTCCATTACTGGCCTCCATACTGGAAGTAAGTGAATTTTCACTTTTCCCAGAGATATCATCCTTGCTAGAGGAACTTGATTCTAGGGCTGGGTAATCTTTAAGATTGTCCTTATCTGGTGGGTCTTTTTTTTTTTTGAATAAATGTTTTCTTATAAACTTCCTGTAGTCTGATAAGTTGGGTTTTTTTTTTATAGCTAAAAAGGAAAGAGCTTTTTTTTTTCCTTTTCCATTTTTTATATTTAAAGGAAAGGGGAGGAGGGAAAAGGGGTGGGAAAAAAAGGAAAAACAAATTTAAAAGAGATAAAACAAAAACGCAACACAAATGGACAGACGAGAAAAAGTGAACAACGTTCACAAAAACGAAGAAGGAACAAAAATTAAAAGGACAACAGACAAGAAAGCAACAAATTATACAATAAAATGAAAAATTATCAACGGAAAAATAAGAAAAAACGCTATACAAAATAAAATACGAAACTAAAAATGTGACAATTTACAATATGGCTGCTGATAAAAAACGGTCAACCAACAACAAAAAAAGTTAAATAAGGAAAAAAGGACAGAAATTACAAATTAAACACAAAATTTGAAAACAAATATTATACACACATAATTAACAGAAAAAACGCCAAACTTTTACAGATATTTAAATGAGAAACACAGAAATAATTAACACGTAATGAATAAATAAAGGGAAAAAAGGGTCGGACGAGAAACGTAAAGACGAAAAATAACCAGATAAACTCCGGGGTGTGGGCACGGAAAGAAAATAGATTTAAAAAGGAAAAAAAAAAAAAAAAAAAACATAAAAGAAAATCAAAACATTAAAATAAAAAAGGAATAACTAATAACAAAAATGAAGTAACGGTAAAAAAAAGTAGAGGGTAAGGAATTGAAACGGAAAAAATCAAAAATTTAAACAATAGTCAAAAAAGGAACGTTAGAAAAATGAAAAATTTAACAAAAAGTCACAAAGCAACGTTAAAAAATCGGTAAATCAAAACTTAGCTAAATTAAGGCAGTCAAAAATTAAAAAATAATCCACTGAGAGACAGAATAAACGTCTAACACGGTCAGACAAAAAGCTAAGTGAATAGTAATTCAAACTTGAGAAAGAGAGCTATTTATAGTCCCATGGAGCATCTCATTGTGCTAAAGTGGAATAGTCCATTGCTTGGGCTGTGATTGGCTGCTGGTACCTGAGTGAAAGTATTTCTATATAAATACCAGCTTGATTCATCAGTTAGTTTGCAGGGTTTGCATTGAGTTACAACCTGCTTTATTTTTGTCTGCCAACTGGACGCTAGCTGGGACCCTTACACCGATAAGTGCTGTTTATTGTATTGTTATTCTACACAGTCCAGGTACACTTGGTAGAGTTCACTGATATGAAAAAGAGGTAGACCCCATAACAGTAAATAGTTACAATACCTCTTCTCAGAAATATAGACAGACAAAATAATGAATATAAAACAAATAATAATGGATGTTATTAACAAAAGTAATTACATGTGTAGACAATTGTAATGAAAGGAAATATCATTAAAACTAGCTATATTAAGAAAGTGCCTCTGTGTGTGTGTGTGTGTGTGCGTGTGTGTTAGTCATGTGTGTGCATTTTCATGTGAGAGAGTTCAAAAGTCAACAGAGGATCAATGAAATGAACGCACCTCAGCAACAGCGTTCTTTATCGACATCGGGAAGCAAGAGTTAAAAAAACTAAAAAAAGAAGAGAAAGAATATGATTCTCATTTTATAAACTTAAAGAGTGCTCTCTAGCAGGCGTTTTGGTAAATTCTGGTTACAGTTGGTTTGATTTTCTTTAAATACTTGATGGAATATGTTATAATGATTACCAACTGTTTTAGCAGTGGTCTGAACCTTACCTGAAACTGAGCGTAGCTGAGCATAGTTTTGATCTGCAAACCTGTCCATAGATTAGAAACTATGTAAGAAATTGATAGTTGTTCAATTTGCTATGGATGAATCAAAATCACAAAAAAAAAAATAAGGAATCTTAAGATTTGTAATTTTTGACCAAGTTTTAACCTTCAGTTTGTATGCTGTTCATTGAAAATCAGAAAGGCAATTCTGAGAGAAATGAAAATCCTACCAGGATTCATCATTGGCAGCCACAATTTTAACAGCATAAGATATGCAGATGACACAGTACTGATAGCAGACATGGAAAGCAAACTATTAGGTTGGTGCAAAACTAATGTCGTTTTCTGACGTTCAACTTCAAAAGAAAAACGTTATTTTTGCACCAACCTAATACAAAGCATCCCACAAGTCTAGTACTGCATTTAAATTCATAAAATCTAGGTACCATAGAAGAAAATTCATCAGAACAATTGCCAAAAAAATATTTAATAGAAAATGTAGTGGGAAAGTGACTGAAAGAAAGATGCCAGGTCAGGACCAATAACATTCTGCTTTGGATTTTATCAAGAATCTCTAAATATATAGCAAGAGCACCAAATCATATGTGGCAACAATATTCAAAGCCTGGATGAATAATAGACTTATAAATATGTAAAACAGTGAACAAATTTTCCTAACAGCAGACCTAACAGTTGATTCAATGTAATCTTTCTACTTCATGCCATCAGAAGATGTTACTCTGAGAAAGTAAAATGAGTCACCCCACTGGAGGTTAGCAACAGTCATGCTGATGGAAGACAGAAAGGGATCTCTCAGATGATTAAGAGAGAAGAGTCTTGTTTTGGAGGCTTTACAATTGATGAAAATTATAACATTATTCTGAAGAGATGAAATAAGTCATTTCCCTGGAGGTTAGAATCAGTCATGCTGATGGATGACAGAAAGGGTTCTCTCAGGTGATTAATAGAGAGGAATCATGTTTTGGAGGCTTTACAATTGATGAAAATGATAACATTATTCTGAGAAGGTGAAATAAGTCATTCCCCTGGAGGTTAGAATCAGTCATGCTGATGGAAGACAGAAAGGGATCTCTCAGATGATTAATAGAGAGAAGTCATGTTTTGGAGGCTTTACAATTGATGAAAATTATAACATTATTCTGAGAAGGTGAAATACGTCATTCCCCTGGAGGTTAGAAGCAGTCATGCTGATGGAAGACAGAAAGGGATCTCTCAGCTGATTAATAGAGAAAAATTTTGTTTTGGAGGCTTTACAATTGATGAAAATTATAACATTATTCTGAGAAGGTGAAATAACTCATTTCCCTGGAGGTTAGAATCAGTCATGCTGATGGATGACAGAAAGGGATCTCTCAGATGATTAATAGAGAAGAGTCTTATTTTGGAGGCTTTACAATTGATGAAAATTATAACATTATTCTGAGAAGGTGAAATAAGTCACTCCCCTAGAGGTTAGAATCAGTCATGCTGACAGAAGACAGAAAGAGTTCTCAGCTGATTAATAGAGAAGAGTCTTGTTTTGGAGGCTTTACAATTGATGAAAATTATAACATTATTCTGAGAAGTTGAAATAAGTCATTCCTCTGGAGGTTAGAATCACTCATGCTGATGGATGACAGAAAGGGATCTCTCAGCTGATTAATAGAGAAGAGTATTATTTTGGAGGCTTTACAATTGATGAAAATTATAACATTATTCTGAAGAGGTGAAATAAGTCATTTCCCTGGAGGTTAGAATCAGTCATGCTGATGGATGACAGAAAGGGTTCTCTCAGGTGATTAATAGAGAGGAATCATGTTTTGGAGGCTTTACAATTGATGAAAATTATAACATTATTCTGAGAAGGTGAAATAAGTCATTCCCTCGGAGGTTAGAAGCAGTCATGCTGATGGAAGACAGAAAGGGATCTCTCAGATGATTAATAGAGAAGTGTCTTGTTTTGGAGGCTTTACAATTGATGAAAATTATAACATTATTCTGAGAAGTTGAAATAAGTCATTCCTCTGGAGGTTAGAATCAGTCATGCTGATGGACGACAGAAAGGGATCTCTCAGATGATTAATAGAGAGAAGTCTTGTTTTGGAGGCTTTACAATTGATGAAAATTATAACATTATTCTGAGAAGGTGAAATAACTCATTTCCCTGGAGGTTAGAATCAGTCATGCTGATGGATGACAGAAAGGGATCTCTCAGCTGATTAATAGAGAAGAGTCTTATTTTGGAGGCTTTACAATTGATGAAAATTATAACATTATTCTGAGAAGGTGAAATAAGTCACTCCCCTAGAGGTTAGAATCAGTCATGCTGACAGAAGACAGAAAGAGTTCTCAGCTGATTAATAGAGAAGAGTCTTGTTTTGGAGGCTTTACAATTGATGAAAATTATAACATTATTCTGAGAAGTTGAAATAAGTCATTCCTCTGGAGGTTAGAATCACTCATGCTGATGGATGACAGAAAGGGATCTCTCAGCTGATTAATAGAGAAGAGTATTATTTTGGAGGCTTTACAATTGATGAAAATTATAACATTATTCTGAAGAGGTGAAATAAGTCATTTCCCTGGAGGTTAGAATCAGTCATGCTGATGGATGACAGAAAGGGTTCTCTCAGGTGATTAATAGAGAGGAATCATGTTTTGGAGGCTTTACAATTGATGAAAATTATAACATTATTCTGAGAAGGTGAAATAAGTCATTCCCTCGGAGGTTAGAAGCAGTCATGCTGATGGAAGACAGAAAGGGATCTCTCAGATGATTAATAGAGAAGTGTCTTGTTTTGGAGGCTTTACAATTGATGAAAATTATAACATTATTCTGAGAAGGTGAAATAAGTCATTCCTCTGGAGGTTAGAATCAGTCATGCTGATGGACGACAGAAAGGGATCTCTCAGATGATTAATAGAGAGAAGTCTTGTTTTGGAGGCTTTACAATTGATGAAAATTATAACATTATTCTGAGAAGTTGAAATAAGTCATTCCTCTGGAGGTTAGAATCAGTCATGCTGATGGATGACAGAAAGGGATCTCTCAGCTGATTAATAGAGAAGAGTATTATTTTGGAGGCTTTACAATTGATGAAAATTATAACATTATTCTGAGAAGGTGAAATAAGTCATTCCCCTGGAGGTTAGAATCACTCATGCTGATGGACGACAGAAAGGGATCTCTCAGATGATTAATAGAGAGAAGTCATGTTTTGGAGGCTTTACAATTGATGAAAATTATAACATTATTCTGAGAAGGTGAAATACGTCATTCCCCTGGAGGTTAGAAGCAGTCATGCTGATGGAAGATAGAAAGGGATCTCTCAGCTGATTAATAGAGAAAAATTTTGTTTTGGAGGCTTTACAATTGATGAAAATTATAACATTATTCTGAGAAGGTGAAATAACTCATTTCCCTGGAGGTTAGAATCAGTCATGCTGATGGATGACAGAAAGGGATCTCTCAGCTGATTAATAGAGAAGAGTCTTGTTTTGGAGGCTTTACAATTGATGAAAATTATAACATTATTCTGAGAAGGTGAAATAAGTCACTCCCCTAGAGGTTAGAATCAGTCATGCTGACAGAAGACAGAAAGAGTTCTCAGATGATTAATAGAGAAGAGTCTTGTTTTGGAGGCTTTACAATTGATGAAAATTATGACATTATTCTGAGAGGGTGAAATAAGTCATTTCCCTGGAGGTTAGAATCACTCATGCTGATGGACGACAGAAAGGGATCTCTCAGCTGATTATTAGAGAAGAGTCTTGTTTTGGAGGCTTTACAATTGATGAAAATTATAACATTATTCTGAGAAGTTGAAATAAGTCATTCCTCTGGAGGTTAGAATCACTCATGCTGATGGATGACAGAAAGGGATCTCTCAGCTGATTAATAGAGAAGAGTATTATTTTGGAGGCTTTACAATTGATGAAAATTATAACATTATTCTGAAGAGGTGAAATAAGTCATTTCCCTGGAGGTTAGAATCAGTCATGCTGATGGATGACAGAAAGGGTTCTCTCAGGTGATTAATAGAGAGGAATCATGTTTTGGAGGCTTTACAATTGATGAAAATTATAACATTATTCTGAGAAGGTGAAATAAGTCATTCCCTCGGAGGTTAGAAGCAGTCATGCTGATGGAAGACAGAAAGGGATCTCTCAGATGATTAATAGAGAAGAGTTTTGTTTTGGAGGCTTTACAATTGATAAAAATTATAAAATTATTCTGAGAAGTTGAAATAAGTCATTCCTCTGGAGGTTAGAATCAGTCATGCTGATGGATGACAGAAAGGGATCTCTCAGCTGATTAATAGAGAAGAGTATTATTTTGGAGGCTTTACAATTGATGAAAATTATAACATTATTCTGAAGAGATGAAATAAGTCATTTCCCTGGAGGTTAGAATCAGTCATGCTGATGGATGACAGAAAGGGTTCTCTCAGGTGATTAATAGAGAGGAATCATGTTTTGGAGGCTTTACAATTGATGAAAATTATAACATTATTCTGAGAAGGTGAAATAAGTCATTCCCTCGGAGGTTAGAAGCAGTCATGCTGATGGAAGACAGAAAGGGATCTCTCAGATGATTAATAGAGAAGTCTTGTTTAGGAGGCTTTACAATTGATGAAAATTATAAAATTATTCTGAGAAGTTGAAATAAGTCATTCCTCTGGAGGTTAGAATCAGTCATGCTGATGGATGACAGAAAGGGATCTCTCAGCTGATTAATAGAGAAGAGTATTATTTTGGAGGCTTTACAATTGATGAAAATTATAACATTATTCTGAAGAGGTGAAATAAGTCATTTCCCTGGAGGTTAGAATCAGTCATGCTGATGGATGACAGAAAGGGTTCTCTCAGTTGATTAATAGAGAGGAGTCATGGTTTGGAGGCTTTACAATTGATGAAAATTATAACATTATTCTGAGGAGATGAAATAAGTCATTCCCTCGGAGGTTAGAATCAGTCATGCTGATGGAAGACAGAAAGGGATCTCTCAGATGATTAATAGAGAAGAGTCTTGTTTTGGAGGCTTTACAATTGATGAAAATTATAACATTATTCTGAGGAGATGAAATAAGTCATTCCCCTGGAGGTTAGAATCAGTCATGCTGATGGAAGACAGAAAGGGATCTCTCAGATGATTAATAGAGAAGAGTCTTGTTTTGGAGGCTTTACAATTGATGAAAATTATAACGTTTTTCTGAGAAGATGAAATGAATCACTCTCTTGGAGGTTAGCATCAGTTATGCTGATGGATGACAGAAAGGGATCTCTCAGCTGATTAATAGAGAAGAGTATTATTTTGGAGGCTTTACAATTGATGAAAATTATAACATTATTCTGAGAAGGTGAAATAAGTCATTCCCCTGGAGGTTAGAATCACTCATGCTGATGGACGACAGAAAGGGATCTCTCAGATGATTAATAGAGAGAAGTCATGTTTTGGAGGCTTTACAATTGATGAAAATTATAACATTATTCTGAGAAGGTGAAATACGTCATTCCCCTGGAGGTTAGAAGCAGTCATGCTGATGGAAGACAGAAAGGGATCTCTCAGCTGATTAATAGAGAAAAATTTTGTTTTGGAGGCTTTACAATTGATGAAAATTATAACATTATTCTGATAAGGTGAAATAACTCATTTCCCTGGAGGTTAGAATCAGTCATGCTGATGGATGACAGAAAGGGATCTCTCAGCTGATTAATAGAGAAGAGTCTTGTTTTGGAGGCTTTACAATTGATGAAAATTATAACATTATTCTGAGAAGGTGAAATAAGTCACTCCCCTAGAGGTTAGAATCAGTCATGCTGACAGAAGACAGAAAGAGTTCTCAGATGATTAATAGAGAAGAGTCTTGTTTTGGAGGCTTTACAATTGATGAAAATTATGACATTATTCTGAGAGGGTGAAATAAGTCATTTCCCTGGAGGTTAGAATCACTCATGCTGATGGACGACAGAAAGGGATCTCTCAGCTGATTATTAGAGAAGAGTCTTGTTTTGGAGGCTTTACAATTGATGAAAATTATAACATTATTCTGAGAAGTTGAAATAAGTCATTCCTCTGGAGGTTAGAATCACTCATGCTGATGGATGACAGAAAGGGATCTCTCAGCTGATTAATAGAGAAGAGTATTATTTTGGAGGCTTTACAATTGATGAAAATTATAACATTATTCTGAGAAGGTGAAATAAGTCATTCCCTCGGAGGTTAGAAGCAGTCATGCTGATGGAAGACAGAAAGGGATCTCTCAGATGATTAATAGAGAAGAGTTTTGTTTTGGAGGCTTTACAATTGATGAAAATTATAAAATTATTCTGAGAAGTTGAAATAAGTCATTCCTCTGGAGGTTAGAATCAGTCATGCTGATGGATGACAGAAAGGGATCTCTCAGCTGATTAATAGAGAAGAGTATTATTTTGGAGGCTTTACAATTGATGAAAATTATAACATTATTCTGAAGAGATGAAATAAGTCATTTCCCTGGTGGTTAGAATCAGTCATGCTGATGGATGACAGAAAGGGTTCTCTCAGGTGATTAATAGAGAGGAATCATGTTTTGGAGGCTTTACAATTGATGAAAATTATAACATTATTCTGAGAAGGTGAAATAAGTCATTCCCTCGGAGCTTAGAAGCAGTCATGCTGATGGAAGACAGAAAGGGATCTCTCAGATGATTAATAGAGAAGTCTTGTTTAGGAGGCTTTACAATTGATGAAAATTATAAAATTATTCTGAGAAGTTGAAATAAGTCATTCCTCTGGAGGTTAGAATCAGTCATGCTGATGGATGACAGAAAGGGATCTCTCAGCTGATTAATAGAGAAGAGTATTATTTTGGAGGCTTTACAATTGATGAAAATTATAACATTATTCTGAAGAGGTGAAATAAGTCATTTCCCTGGAGGTTAGAATCAGTCATGCTGATGGATGACAGAAAGGGTTCTCTCAGTTGATTAATAGAGAGGAGTCATGGTTTGGAGGCTTTACAATTGATGAAAATTATAACATTATTCTGAGGAGATGAAATAAGTCATTCCCTCGGAGGTTAGAATCAGTCATGCTGATGGAAGACAGAAAGGGATCTCTCAGATGATTAATAGAGAAGAGTCTTGTTTTGGAGGCTTTACAATTGATGAAAATTATAACATTATTCTGAGGAGATGAAATAAGTCATTCCCCTGGAGGTTAGAATCAGTCATGCTGATGGAAGACAGAAAGGGATCTCTCAGATGATTAATAGAGAAGAGTCTTGTTTTGGAGGCTTTACAATTGATGAAAATTATAACGTTTTTCTGAGAAGATGAAATGAATCACTCTCTTGGAGGTTAGCATCAGTTATGCTGATGGAAGATAGACAGGGACCTCTCAGATAATTAATAGAAATCAGTTCCATTTTGGAGGTATCAAAAGTAACAATCTATTTCTTACCCCAGTTAACAGCAAATTGCATATCATTTTTTAGATGAGCTGCCAATTTGACCTTATCAAAGTGATTGGACTATGAAGACAAGAGTAAATAGTTATGTCTTAAGCATATATACCAAGTTGAGAAATGATGCCATTAAGGAGGACATTGAAGGAAATTAGGAATAATTTTGGTCCAAGTATAGAGATCTGGGGTATACCTGCATTAATGCAAAAAGATCTAGAAGAATGGTCATTCGAGATAAATTTCTTTTCATCATTTAGTAAGAAAGATTGAATCAGTTTTAAAATTCATCCAGAAATGCCATAACTTTTTAACTTGTGAAGAAGACCAGAATACCAAATGCCTTTGAGATGTCTCCAAAGCAACAGCCTGAGCTTCACTATTCTTTTCTAAAATTTGATAGATTCCTTTAGCAATAATCGTTAATACATCAACAGTTGAACTAGAAAACTGATAGCCATATTGCTTATCTGAAAGAAAACGCTGCAATGCGAGATGCTTAACCAATCCAATCTTTTTGTCAAAGTAACTGAGGCCTTGATTAAGGCCTCAGTTACTTTGACAAAAAGTAGTAGAAAGCTAATAGGTTGATAGAAGGATAAGACGGTTCAACTGAGTTCTTAAAGACTGGAACTACAGAAGAGGATTTCCAGCAAGCAGAAAAGCAAGAAACAGTAAGGTATTTATTGTAAAGTTTAGAGAAAACAGGAGCCAGTTCAGTAGAATATTTATTAAGAACTGTTGCTGGATATTTTGAAGGAACCACATATTTACCATAACATTCATCAGAGGTGGTATGTTTTTTGTTCATGGTTCAACATCTCATATTTCCAACATTGTGTATATCTTTATTTATTATACATTATAGAGAACTAATAAACAAGTTCATTTTTTATCACAAATGATGATCAGATATAAAAATGGATCAATTTAGGACAACTGTGCATGTAAGTCTGCCTGTGTCTGATTTTTGTTTCTAATTCAATTCAAATGGGGCATTTTTTATCATTTATTTTTTTTTTCCAATCACACTTAAGTGATTTGAAATGGTTCCAATCAATTCAATACAATTTGGTTTCTGGATCATTTTCAACTACAACTTTGAATCTTCATTATTAATTGAAGCTTTCACAATATCTCCCTCTTTTGATTTTTCTAAATATAAATATCCTTTTTACACTATTTACATTGTTTAAACTGTTGTACTCATCTTTATTGTCATATTCACAACATTTCGACTATTATACACTCTGGTCTTCTTCAGCATCTGTCTATATTTCTGAGATGAGGTATTGTAACTATTTACAGTATTTACATTGTTCAAACTGTTGTCCTCATCTTTATTGTCATATTCACAACATTTCGGCCAGCTAGATGATTATTATTTTCTTCTTTCATTGTGAAATGGATCAAAGATCTTATTGAGCTCACATGGCCCAGCAGTATTTATACAGCTTCCTGGTTTGGCCAGAGTACAAAGGTGTCATCTACGTATCTCAGCCATACTATTAGCTTTATTGGTGATGTTCCTTGGTCTTTTCTATTGCTTGTGCCACTTTCAATCTCAGCTCATCTGCCTGGGCCTTTAGGATCTTCAAAGCAATCTCCTCCACTGGAGCTATCATGTCTAAGTATAGAACTCACCCACATTCTTACAGATGAAACCCTGAGAATGGTACTGGCAATGGTACTTGGACTGTAGAACCATTACAGACTATAAATATATATATATATATATAGGGTGTCCTAAAGTTCGTGTGCACTTTAAAAAGTTAATAACTTTATTTGTATTTTTGATAGAAATAATCTGTAAAAAATGTTATAAAGTTTAATGTACCTAGTTTTAAGTATAGCTAAAATAACTAATTTGATTTCAGGCATTACTGTAAATCAGTTGGCAAATGTTTTCCGTGAACTGCAAAATCGTATTACCCTTTGAATTGCTAATGATGGAGGACTTGTGGAAAATTCCAATAAAACCTTAAAAAGATATAGATTTACTTCTTTCTAATCCTTTTTACAAATTATTTCTATTGCAAATACAAATAAAGTTATAATTTTTTAAAGTGCACACGAACTTTATGGACACCCTGTGTGTATGTATATATATATATATATATATATATCTTTGCAAATAGACACAGACAGTAAAAAAATGAATTGTCATTCATCTGTATTTACTAGTTGGAACTCATACATAGTTTGAGGTTTTTGAACATGAATGGATTCAGCATATGCAAGTGGTTATTTCTAGTGGGCAACTTGTGTGACAGATACTTATGAAAGACAAGATATCAATGAAAAATTAACCTAAGGAAGATTGGATATTTTTTATTAGATATAGATAAAGACAATGTAAATGTAAATATAAATCAACATTGCATGGAGACTGTCAGTTTCCCTCCTCAAGAAATAGTGCTAACTTTTATTTCTACACTGTGTGTATCTCTGAATATTATTTTGAGTACTCAACTCCTATAAGATGTAATTCACAGTTTTAAAAGTAACAGGTTGTTTATTCAGACATATGTATCCACTAAAATATAATGTTTATAGTTATAGTAGTGGTTGGTTAGTGCTACCACTAATTAGCATATGCGTATGATTAGACATTATGTATAGGCCCACTACATAAGGTAGTGGCAATGATATTTTTCTATCTTTCACTCTCTTTCTCTCTATATATTTCTCTCTCAAATAAAAAGAGGAAGGGGACGAAAAGACTAACTGTGGCTGAAAAACACCAGATATTGATGGTTCAACAGCTAAATTGTTTGTGGCAAAAACCTATGAAAAATGAAATACAATACACGCATAATTTCTGCTATAGAAAATAAAATAAAATAGGAAGGGAGCTCAAAAAAGAATTTCAACCAATCAAATAATTTAACAAAAAGTGATTTGCATATCATTGGAGCCTCATCAAAAGGAATATAAACTGACTCTCGCAGGCAGACAGCAAGAAGGACTTGAAATAGGTAGGACTCAAGACAGAAGATACTAAGGATTAAGAACTAGACTGAAGTAATAGTAAAATGACCAACAATACATTTTTATAACAAAATGGCCAATGATACATTTTAAAAGTAAAAATGACCAACAGTACACTTTTATAGCAAAATGACCAATAATACACTTTTATAGCAAAATGACCAACAATACATTTTATCTGCAGTTGAAGTTGTAGTTGTGTTCAAAATATTTAGATTTCAGCATTAAATAACTCATAATAGTTGATATACCGCTAAACAAAATCAACCAACAAACATTATGGTCCAATATGAAATCATACAAGTAGAAAATTTTTTAGAAAGTCATTATATAGCTTTCCATATTTACTTAAATTATTATTACTATTTATGTGCCATACAATCACCAAAGTTAAGCAAGATTGTTCCTGGTCAATACCTAGATTGGGGGACTGTTTGGTAATATCAGGTTTGAATGTGCATTTGGGGTAATGGATAATCACTCAAAATTGTCAATCAGAAAGCCAAGTTCCAATTTGGTTCATTATACACACTTACATGCAAATACTCTTGGGAAAGGTCTAAATCCACTTCTCCTCCCCCTCCAGCTATGAGTTAATTAGTAAGACTTGTATCACTAAATCATTATTATCCACAAAAAAAATTCTTAATACTAAAACTATTTTCTGGCTTTAAATAACAGAGTTGATAAGATGTAAAAATTGAATCAATCAATAAAAACTCTTCAGAACATGGGTAATAATGGCTTTCCACAACTTCCTGTCCCTTGTAACTCCAAACAACATTTGACACTTTATCATCTTTCTATGTCCCTGCTTTATATTCTGTTCATTCATTAGATAAGTTGTTCACTGTTTCTTCTTCTTGAGGATCCTTCAGTACATCCTGTGAGTATTAAATTTTCTATGCCATTCTTCCTCATATCCCAGAAATTTAAACTATTTCTGATTATGATATGAATGTCTTTCTTGTTACCATTTTCTTTAGAACTTCCTCATTGTTCACATGTTCTGTCCATAGTATTCTCAGCAACCATTTATAGAACCACATCTCTATTGCTTTGATTCTCTTTTTCATTTGTAAAGAAATTGTTCAGCATTCTCTTCCACACAGAAGGATATGACACGGCAGTTCAGCACTCTTTTCTTTGTATGTAATAAAATATCCCTATGTCTTAATACTTTGCTTAGCTTCAGTAAAGCTCTTTTTCTGTTCAGAGGCACCATCAGATCTTTATATCATACTTTCTATAGTCTGTTATTGCATTACACAAATAGTTACATTTCAGTACCTGCTTGACTCTGAAAAATAAATACTTTTTTCTGAATAGTCAACAAATAATAGCATTTATTTAAAATTTCAATTAAAAGTTTGTTTTTGTTCTGAAAGAAAATTTCTAAAAATACTAGATTTAAAATCAACAATTTCCTGTTGAAAAATACAAAACCTTTTTTTAATCATTTCACCCTAAACAAGGTAGGAATGCCACCAGTATGCAAGGGGTTACAGGGAGTGAAAATGAGAGAAAAGTGAGTATAAGGAGGCTTGAAGAAAGGGCAAAAGATGAATGGGATTCAAGAAGATAAAAAATGGCAAGTGACATTGCATTTAAATTATTGAAGATTGTAGTTAGCAGAGAAGCAAGTAAATGGAAGTGATTGTCACAGGCAGGAAGTGTGAGAAAAAGAAACTGTTGGAGTAGAAGTAGTGGTAGCATTTAACTATTTCAACAGTAAATGGTTGTGCCCTAGATGCCAATCTAGTAGCATGATTAAATTCATGCAGTTGAGGCACCAGGGAAAAAAGCTCATCAGAGCAGTTGCCATGAAAATATTTGTAGAAAAGACATCAGATCAGTGAGAAAGTGACTGAAGTCAAAATTCCAAGTCAGGATAGATTACATTACATATACTTCTTTGGATTTTGTTAAGAACCTCAAGATGAATAGCAGGAGCACCAGACCAGAGATGGCAACAGTAAGCTAATAATATTTCAAATGTTCTCATGTTAAATACCATAACAGTTCATAGGTCTGTAATTTTAAGGGGAAATACAAGAATGGTCAGCAGTTGGCCAGAGGGACTTATGGGCAGACCATTTTGATAGTTACAGATTGCCTTTGTCTGGGTTTTGAATATAAGTCCAAAACAGTGCAAATTCAACAGAGGGTCTTGAGAATTCTAGCACATTGATATGCCTCCCACACCCAGGTTTGCAACAGGCTAATACTACCCACAGAGGGACACTGAGCCAACATCCAACATGCATTCCTATGACATCAGGTCTCCTACTGCCTCTCAGAATTCAAGCTGCAGCTCTTAACACAAATACCAAAAATAAATTACCCTTTTTGTTGATACCATTTTTATGAATAGTGTGGGAATCCTGAGATGACACAGAATGCAACACTCATTCACACTGAGATTTCAAACTAAAACTGACAGTTGCTCTCAAATTATTTGTTAATTGTAAATTTTAATGCCTTCAAAACAAAATCACTATTTCTTAATTGCAGCTAAAGCCTGGGCTGCCTTAAATAAAATGAATGTAATCTGGAAATTGAATCTACCAGACAACCTCAAATGGAGATTCTTTCAAGCCACTGTAGAAGTGGTTTTAAATGTATGGTGCCACTGCTTGAACATTAATTAAAGTCTAGAGTCTAAACTTGATGGAACCTACACTCATATGCTGCATTTTCTTGCATTTGATGTTTAGTCTTCTCACTTTCCTTTACTACCTTCTCTAGGAGTTCTTGTAGTTTCCTTTCTAAATCTGCTATCAACACTGTGTCATTTGCATATCTGTCGTTGTGACTGTGACTGCCAATTATGAATCCTGGTATGACTTCTAATTCTCTCAGGATTGCTTCACTGTAAAAGTTGAATAAAGGTTGAATAAATCCAATGAGAAGATACAGCCTTACATCCCTTTCTATTTTTGCATATTTATTGAATCCATTTTCTATCTGTGTGCAGGCAGTTTGCTCCCAGTATAAGTTCTGTATTATTCTAGGAGGCACGGTGGAGTAATGGATAGTGGCTCAGATTGAGGAATTGGAGAGCTGAGTTCAAATTCCAGTCGAATCCATTCTTATGTCCTAATACCCTTATGAAAGGTTTGAATCTTCTTCTCCCCCCAGATATGGGTAAATTAAATAGCAGGACAGACCAGGTTCTATAGTCTTGGATAGCAACTGGTCTACCGCAGAAAGAAATGGCAACTTACTGCAAGAAAAATCTGCCTCGTCAATCATGTATCGCACATAACTGATACTGATTATTCTAATATATTTCCTAAATAAATCAAGCTTACCTGGTAGTTCAAGCAGTTCTTTGTGATGTGCTTTTTTTTGTTACTTTTGCATAATCTATAAAATATAGGTATACATTCTTTTACATTTGTATCACCGCTTCTGATGTCATTTGAGCATAGATATTGCATTCCTTGTCCCAGTGTCTTTCACAAAACTGCCCAGTTCTTACTCTCTTTTTTTTTTTAAGCATTTCACCCCAAGCAAGGCGGGAAGCCACTAGAACTCAAGGCGTTACAGAGAGTTGGAGCGAGAGCAAATAGGAGTGATAGAGGAAAGGATGAAGGGAAGGATAGGGGATAGATCAAGGCATCTGGAGACATCGATTGACATTACATTTGAATAGTTGGAAGTTATAGCTATCATGGAAACAGGAAAAAGGGAGGGAGTTTCACAGGCGAGAGGTGCAAGACATGAAGCTATTGGAGTAGAAGAGATGGTTACATTGAACAGTGAAAGGGTGAGAGTGAGATGCTAGCCTACTAGAATGCTTAAGTTCATGAAACCTGGGAACCAGAGAAAGCAGCTCATCAGAGCAGTTACCATGAAAGTATTTGTAAAAAAGACAGAGGGAGGCGGCGGCATGTCTGTGAGAGAGTGACTGAAGACAAAATATCAGATCAGGGCCAATTACATTGCATATCCATCTCTGGATTTTATCAAGAACCTTGAGACAAATAGAAGGAGTTCCAGACCATATATGGCAGCAATACTCCATGGTCTAATTCTACTATGCTCTCTATTCATCAGAATTTGGATAAATTTTGTTCTGTGACTTACTGGGATTGTCTGATAGACTTCACATTTGTTTGCACTTGCCTTCGTAGGCAGTGCTATGAAAATGAATTTACTTAGGTTTTCCAGTATATTTCATTTATTATGTCCATAATCTTGTCAATGCGAAAATCATCCAATGCTGCCAGTATCTCAATTATAATTCCACCTGGTTTTGTTGATTTGTTTCCTCTCAATTTTTCTAGCATTGATTTCCCTCCAGATTTTAATATTTCTGGTCCTTCCATATTTCTGTCTATAGTGGAATCAATATTTTCTTAATTCTTTACTTTTATTAGAAATGTTTCACATATAAGTCTATATTATTATTTAAAAACACTTACTCCATTTATTGTATACTGAACAGCAACATGATATTTACATGTTAATTTTATGGGGCTCAAGGCAGGTTGGAAGAGAGTGTTTGAAGATTTTCTCACAGTAGGTTGTCAGTCATTTCTGCATCAGACTAGTTACCAACCAAGGCTATAGAACCCAGTCTGTCCTGCTATTCAACCCATAGTTGGAGGGAAAAGAGATGGATTCATACCTTTTCTAAGGGTATTTACATGTAAGTGAATGTAATGAAGTTGACCAGAATTTGAACTCGGTTCTCCGATTTCCCATTCTGAGCCAATATCCATTACATCACAACATACATCCTATATTAATTATGCTTTCTTGTTATTATTTTTTCATGAAATGATAGCAAATTGATTGAAAAGGGATTAAAAAAAAATTTTCATGTTTGATCATTTGGTAAGAGTTTTGGAAGTGGGTCAGTCCAAGAACATTTCAGTACCCCTACCCCCGTAATAGTTTTCTTTAAAAAAATATATCAAGCTTATTTGTTGTTGCTTGTCTGAAATCATCATTACTGATTTGTCACATTTTGCCAAATGTTATAAATGCCTAGTTACCACCAGTCCATGACAAACACACACTTGAGTAATTTTTAAAAACATTATATTATACTTACAATATACTTACTTACTTTTTGCACCAAATTCAAACAATGAGTCAAAACTAAAATTAGGCAATTATGAATTTTTAAATCAGTTCAACCATCTGAATTTTAGTTGCTTCTCAATGCAGCTTAGAAATGTTTCACATATAAGCCATTATTTATAACTGTCAACCATAGAATTACTTACTAATGTTGAAATAAAAAGCTAGTTAAATTAAAATGAAAGATACAGTAGCTAAAAATTAATAAAAAATTGAAAATACTTCATCTAAGAAATTTAAATAATGTAGTGGCATATAGGTTCACATTTGAACATTTCCCATGTGGATAGATAGGAACAAATGTACACATCAAGTGTTCCAGACCAACTGCAATCTTCAGCTAAGCACTGTGCTTCAGCAAAGTTTTGGCCCATTAAGCTCAGTACCTCTCCACATGGGCCCACAACAGCTGGATGATGTTATGTTGCAACTGGTTTATGTTGTTAGTTAGATGCGACTTGATACGAATTTCTGGGTAATCCATGCACTGTCTTACACCGCTTTTTCACTCTTTAAGGAAGCAGCAGGAAATCCTCTACTGCCAACCTCAAATGCCCCAAGGTGCTACCGTATCCTCCCTCACAGACTTCAGCCACCAGTTCTTCATACCGAAGCAACTTTCTTTCATGAGCCTCTTCAATCCCTTCTTCACATGCCACTGTCAGCTCGCCAAGCAACAGAAGTTGCTTCTCACTATCAAGTAACAATAGATCTGGCCTCAGTCCAGACACAATAACCTCCACTAGCAGTGTAGCATCAACCAACACTCTCCACTTCCTTGAGTCCTCCGACCTGGTCTTCTGCCTCGTGTCAGTAACACCTTGCTTCAGGAAGGCAATCCTTTGCAGTTTCATCAAGGGTATACTAGCACTTCTCGAAGTTGCTGCCACAACTTCCAGAACCAAGTTATGTCTAAAGGTGTACCAGCCATTCTGTAGCACCTTTGGACAGGATGACAGTATGTGGCGCAGGTTTCCATGTGCACCACACAACCGGCAAGAGGGTGACTCCTGCAATCCACATTTCTTCAAATTTGCCACTCTCTCTCAACTAGAGCAAATCCTTCTCTTGTAACACCCTGAACTTCTGCCAGCTTTACCATCCCTTCCACTGCTGACATCATGTCTGATACTTTCCACTTTCTTCCTGTCTTCACCTCAGTCATATTTTCCTGGATTATAGCATCTTTAGATTCACACAGCATGGACTGCAATCTCACCTTTGCCACCTCCACCAAAGAAGTAACAGGTAACAGAAGCCACTTCTGTATGCATTTACTGATTTTCCTCTCACTTATCTCGACTCAAGACAATGCCACCTCATATATAGTTAGCAGCCACATTAGTCTCAGCATCAACCCAAAATGCATACACTAAACTTTAAATTTCCTGGAAACCCCATGTTGGTCTATGCTTCACTGACCCACCTCGACTTGTCGCTGGATTTCAACACCACAAAAGGGTTGAAATCCAGTGACATTATTATTATATAGGAAACTGGAAATAAAATGAACTGACTCAAGGGTTAAAATAAATAATATATATTTAATTTAGAGTAATGAGTGAGTCCTCTGGTATTCTGTGTAGCAAAGGTTTGTTAATAAAGTGGATATTGATAGCCGTCTGAAGAAATGTCTGTTTTGGTAGGTGGAAGTCAGATTATGGTAGAGGTAGTAGTAATGTAAGAAATTAGGTCAGATGTCAATCTGCATTGTTTTCTCTTGGCCCTTAACAGAGTGGAAATGTAAGTAGCAGATGATCTTTTAATTGTTTCTTTATGCATCAATGCATGGCTGTGTTCTTTTGTTCTGTCCCCTCCTGGGGTTCATTTCTGGATAGAGGTATCAGGTTTTAAATCCTTGGACCAGGCTCGAGAATTTGAGGTGAACATCAAAAAGTCTCTTTGTGTCAATTTTTTTGATTGGCCAAATTATTTTCCAGCATGCCTTTCGTTTTAATTTTTTTTTTTTTTTTTTTATATGAGAAGTTATATGTGTAGCCTCCCTGATTTTTGGTATTTTTCAGTCACAAATAAGTCAGATCTGCAAACTCCCAGTGTTTTTGGCTAAGTTCAGTCTTTTCTTCTTCTTCCCCTTTTTATTTAAGGGTAGCCTTATTGTAGGTTGAAAGTAGTATAGAAAGAGAAGTTCAGAGAAAGAGAGAAAAAAGAGATAAGGGTTTTAAAGGAAGGTTCAAATGCCTTATTTTAATTTGAATTCTTTTTATTCTTTGTTTATATATTTTATTTTTATCGGGACTCACTACAATATGATTAAAGTAACTTAGACATATTAGTATTATATGATAAAGCAGTATCTTGCTCAATAAACTGAGTGACTGCATTTCACCAGACAATAGAAAAATTCGACTTGAGAAATTTAAATTAAATTAAAGTTAAATCCACTTTGGCAGGAAGGGAGACAAGCCTGCTACTACCATTGCTTAGAACACATCCATTAAGTTGAGAAGGAGTCTTATATCTTCAGAAATTTGTTGGCCAAGGATGGTGAGTTCAATCCTTGGTAGGACCACATAGTTAACAATAAATTTTAATACTTTTGTCTAAATTTAAAGCTTGACATTTTATCAACAAAAAGAATAATTATGAATCTCATGTTATTCTAACAAGTTAAAAAACAAATACAGTCATTGTGTATATAAGACACAGGCTTTTTTCATCCAAAAGTCTGCTGAGTTTTATACTTTTAGAACTGAATCCCATTTTTCCCAGGACTCAAAACAAACAAAATTGGGTTAAATTGGATTTATTTGTTCACTGGAGAGATAATATCTATCTAATGGCATATTTCAACAAAGGGAAATAAATCTTTCATAATTAAAACAAAAACAATCAAATTAATATTTATTCAGTTTATTTTCTCAATGTGTATTAGTCATTTACTGGTTTTATACCTTGTCATATTGGACATAAATGAATGGAATGTCTGTTTATGTAAATAAGCGAAGTTAAGCAGAGTTGAGCAGAGTTAGCAATTAGGTCAATTGCTAAGTGTGCCTTCATGTAGTAAACCTTCTATTTCATTACTTACTTACAAGTTTGTCTTCCTTATTTATTTCCCTCAGTTATCTCAAAAACACAAGATACAACATACCCAAGAGCCATTATCACATTTTCATAATGCTTATCAATTAGAAAAGTAAACAAAATGACTTGGTGTAAGGATAAAGAAGGCAATTATCTTTCTTTGGTGAAGATAAGTCACATGGCAGACTGCTTAGTGACATGACTTCATACAGTGACAAGAGTGGCAGTCAAATTTAGTTTGTTTTACAGTAGTCACCATGTGAGCTTGCTTTCTTTTAGCCTGGGCCAAGGGGCTAAACCTGCCTTCCCAGCACCTTACAAGTCCATGGTGCCATTTCCCATTGAGAAGGTAATTTTCCCAGATATAGAATGAAACTTCAGGTCTTTGTCCTCAAGTTGGGAAAACTCAAGACTTGCTGTTTCCCATTCGTGAAATATGTCCTCACCTTGGACATAGATGAATCCAGCCCATTTGAATCTGGAGTCCTAAATATGGCTTCTCCAAACACAGGAACATCTCCATATTATATGTAATACCATTCCTTTTTGTTTCTACTTACACTTTGTTTTGTTCTGTAGATATAGATATATGTGATATATTATTCTCTCTGTGGGACATGTGTATATAGTTTTTTGTGTCTTACTAGTATAAAAGGATTATAGTAGTTGCCTTTCCAAATCTCTAATCATGTAGCTATCATTTGGAACAGTTAAGAATATTTTTATTCTAAAAACAAGTCAAAAAATCATGCAGCTTGTTGGGTTACCTCCTTCTAATTTCTGAAACCACTACTAGGGGACACTTTCTGGCACTATAAATACTTTGCAATAATTATTTTCAATCTCTTCTTACTTTTTATGTCAACATGTAAATTTCTCACAGAAGAACATGATTATAGTGTGTTCTCTTTTAGGAAATGTATTAACAATACACACACACATATCTATGTACACACATTCACTCACTACACATACTTTGCACCCCAAAAGTTTCCACATTCATTTGTTACACACATTATTGACTTTGTCACTTGTAACCCTTTGTTGTCAATGTATTATCATTTGTTTGTACATATATATATCGGTTCTTGTTCTTTCTTCTCATTTCTTTATGCAGACTCACATCCAGAGTCTGCCATGTTGGTTGTGGACATTTCAGGAGACACATGTGTTTATTTCTCAATGCATACACTGGCCCACAACAAGCTAACTAAACTGTTCATACTGAAAAAAATCAGTATATAATTTATTTACTTTCATTTTCAATTTCAGCTGCTTTTTATTTTTTTTAGATCATATTAATATTAAATATTTTATTAAAATATTTCATTAAATATTTCATTAAAATATTTTGTTAAAATATTTTATAAATTAAAATATTTTATTAAATATTTCAGCTACATTTTATCATAACACTTTAATCCACCCATCTCTATAGATTAAAATTAAAAAATGAGTCAAAATATTAACTGGCATAATCCAAAGAGGGTTTGTAATGTTATTAATCCTGATCTGGCATCTCAACTTCAGTTACTTTCTCACCACCATGACATGGCTTTCCTCAGTCTTTTCTACTAACATTTTCATGGCAATTGTTCTGATGAGCTCTCCATCTTGGTACCTGGACTGCATGAATTTAAGCATACTTACGTTAATAATGGCTGGCCACACAAATTTGGGGATTCCCATCTAGCTAATCCTCATTGCAGATGCCTACTCAAGCACATTTGTGTTTGTTCAACAGTCACAGAGCCCACCTGTAGTTTATACTGCAACTATGCTGAGCAGACCTTAGTTACAGTTTCTGGGAGAGAAGTATATTATCTAGCATGATCAACAATCTGAACAAGTCCAGCATGCTAAAACCCTCAGTCACAATAACTATGTGACTTCATGCTAGCACAGCATCGACGAACCACCAAGGGTTCTGTCACTCACAAGGTTTGGGTCAGTACATATTCTGGTTTTCAGGCACTTTTCAAAGGTGGCTGCATACCTCCTCCAGACCAATAAAATCAAGAAGTCACCTTCCTGACAAATCAACCATGGTGAGATTCAAACTCTGGTTTCATGGTCAGAAAGAAAACATTCTAACCATTGAGCCATGCTCTTATGATCTTGAATAAATGGATGTTGAACAGGGTTTAGGAGAAATGTCAAAAAGGCCAAATTTATCAAGAGCTAGAAAGGACAGGAAATTGTAGAGAGCCATGATCACCGATGTCCTGAATGAACATGGCACATAGAAGAAGAAAGATTCACAACCAGTATTCTGGTATCAGTTTAAACTGATGCCTTATTTTTTCATATCTAAACTTCCATCATAAACTATAATTTTGGAAAGTGAACATTTCAATGAAATACACTGGAAAATTCCCAAGTTTTCATCTGAAATCAAAAAAATAAGTGTAAATTTTAGTGAAATGATCACAATATATGGGGAAAAAAGAATCTTTTTAGGAAAATGAAATAAAATTGATAAAAATAATAAAAATGAATAAGAAAAAATGAGAAAGAAATACATTTTCCCATAATGGTAAGTGTAAAGGGAACAGAAATATAACCCCACTTGGCTTCGTAAAACACTATTAAGTGGTGCTGTTGAAGTCTATAAAAAGGCAAATATTTCCTGCCTTTTTGCTCCAAGGTGTAGAACTGTGGTGAGGGCAAAATTGTAGAATCAATGTGATACTCACCTTTGCAAGAAGGTTCCAAACTTGTGTCCAGTTGTCAGACTGGAGTGAACTGTAATTCAACACAGCTCTGTACTCAAGCAAACATAATAGTGAATGATGGCTATTTAACTATCACAATATCCACACAAGAACCAGCAGTCAACCAGAACTCAGAGAATGGGATTTCCTAAGTGGTAGTATAGAACAGTTCAGCTTGCTACATGTAGCTGCTGTTCTAACCTCTTTGACCAGAGAGCTTACAACACAGCAAAGCACTAATCTGGTTATTCAATAAAAATAATAGTAACTCCCTTCAAATTCAGGTGAGCTGAGGAAGAAGAAGGGAAGGAATTCATGAGCTTATGTTAAATTGTTTTGGGACCAATGAAAACCTTGTCTTCACAGACATTAGGTGTTGAATCAAGAAGAAGAGGGAAAGAAAGTAGTGTGCCAATGTGAAATTCTTTTTTATTTAAAATGATGAAAAAAATTAATCAGAGAAAAGTGTCTGAAGTTATATGAACAGTTTCATTTCATTTCCTCAAGACAAGTATTGAAGTTTTCGCCAGTGTCAAATTACTCACCAATTTATATTATTAGCCTCTAACTAGCATGCAGCACTTCAAAGAATTTTCTCAATAATCCAAGAGAGCTACATATTTCAAACTATCTCTCTTCATCTACTTTTGAACTTATGAAAACTATATAACAACAGCAACAAACTTTCTTACCTTTGTTTCAAACATTTTTAATATTATTTTGTGTCAGATCATTTAATCTGTTGTTTGAACATTTCCTCTTCATGACAATACATTAAAACTACGGACTTTAAGAATTAAAATTACCTGTTTCCTCATCATTATCATCCTTCATTAATCTTCTTGACATGGGAAAAACAGCTGGTTTTTTTTTACTGCTATGCCCCACACCATGTAATTACATTCCCACTGAGGAACGTTAGTTTCCCTAGTCCACTGACTACTGACTCTCTCTTTCCACTTTCCAACAGATGGTGTTTGCACATCTCTTCCAAAACCACAATATAAAGTAAATCAATTTTTTCTTTGGTTGTGCCAACTCAGCGCAAGGCTGAGATGAGCATGAGCATTGTAATGAAGCTTATACTGACTCACCTTAACTCCTGAAGCAAGAAAATGAAAATTGTGATCCCATATACCTCCCAGGGATGAAATAAATACACTATTATTCCAAATCTGTGCAAGGCAGACTTGAGCTCGATCATGAATACAATGCTTATATTTACTTACCTTAACTTCTGAACCAATAAAAAGAAAACAGACATCAAAGAGACATTAAGAACTTTGTTTTACTGCAGTCACCATAAAAAGAATAAACTGTCCATAGTAGAAATACTTACTTAAAGAACTTTTAGGAACTCAGAGAAATATTTCAAGCAAGCCTTTACATGAACACTTTTTTTTCCTTTGAGTTAAAGGAATTTTCTTCTCTCTTTCTTTTTCTCATATTTTGTTGATATCCCTTTCTCTTTTTTTTGTGTATGTAAATAAACATTTTCTGCTACTGTTGAGTCTTTATTCTTCCGTCTAAGAGAGAATTGTCCACTCTAAACTTTCAAGCTGTTGTTGCTTTATCAATTCTGTCACCTTTAACCTTAACCCTTTCATGTCGGAAAGCCGGGACAAATTTCCCACATTAAAAAATTATGTCTCTTCTGTTCTTCCATCCAATAACTTCCCCCAACCTAAGCTGTCAAAACATCGATTTAACTGTCAGTTAACACCTCCAAAATAAGTCAGTGGTTAAGACATACTTTTTAATGGTATTCCTTTGATGCAAGAAAAACAAAATTTTTAATCAAAATTTGAATATTCTAAAAAGGATGAAAAATTTAATAAAACAATCAAAAAAATACTTTGGTCTTTCCTTTTAATATTAACATAAACATTTAGACAATAAAATTTTTTTTTTCATCAAGTTTGAAGCCTTTTTTCATCATGGTATGCTCTTTTTCAGTGAATTAGTGGAGATATCTACACCTGGAGCCTCATTCAAGAATATATAAGAAGACAAGTTAGCTGATAATTTCAGAAGGTGTAGAAAATTTCAACAGGATGGTGTAAAAATTTCACAGCAACCTGAAGGCATAAAAAACAATGTTACAGATGGAAAAACTATTTTGGCTGTCACCTGTGGATAAGCTGTGCTGTTTCTTACAAAAGAAGCAGCACCAAAGTGAAACCTGTGAAATGAACAGTGTTCAAGAAAAATAAAAATTGTTAAATGCCTCAGTGACACAAGAGAATTTTTCCAAAGTCCTTCTGTTTTTTCAACCATCAATTAGATGGTTGCATGTTTTTAAAAGTGTTTTGAACCTTTTTTTAAAAAATGCATTTGTATTAACTTCTTAAGAATTTTTTGATTATTTAAAGTTTGAATTATATATCTTTAAGAGCCTATAATTATATATTCTTGTGTAAGCTTTTTTGTAAATATTGTACTTTATGCATTGATTTTTGTCTTTGTAATAAATGATTTTATTCTTTCAAGTTTCACTTTGGCTTGCTTGTTTTTTTAATGTGTCTTCTTCTATAATCGGGATAAGTGAGGTGATGTTCTCTCACCCATTTCCTCCTTTACTTAACTTACTGATAAATTATTAATTGCTCATTTTTTATCTCATAACCTGATTAATCTTTCGAGAAATTTTATGATTATAGAAAAGTGTTCTTAATATTCTGGTTGACAATTCCAAATTTGTTACTTTTTCTACAAATTTCTTTGAGACTGAAATTAAATTATAAGCATATTCTAAAGGGAAGTAATTAAAAAAATGCTGACCTCCCTTGCGCTATGTTTGCCTTAAGTGCAAGGGAGGTAAGCATTTTCTTAAGTTCAAGTTTCTCAGCACTTCCATTTTATTTGTTAAAGAACGAAAGTTTCGGGCGTTTTTTAATAGGCGTGGATGTGAATATGTAATTTCGTTTTACACGTTTCTGAAATTTATGACTCATATACACATTCTGAAAGGTGAAATTCAAAACGTCTTTCTATGAGATTCGTGTGTGGTTTGTGAATTTTAAATGTTTTTACGTTAAGTCCCGCTAACTAACTGTAACATTTGTTGAGCTAAAAAAAAAAAAAAAAAAAGGCTTTAATACGCATTTTTAAAACCGTTTAAAAATGCCTCCATTTTTAAGTGTAATTTTGTTTATATTTGAAAGATAATAAAACTAAAAGCTAATTGAAAAAAAAAATTTCTGTATATAAATAAAGTTTTTAGACATAAACATTCTCACATTCATCATTCATTAGAAACGAAGAATGTAAACTGCAATTTAAAAAAAAATCTCTTTAAAACCCAATATTTGTTTTAGAAATGTATTTCAAAGTAAATTCGTAAATTTAAGGATTAATTAACCGGATTTTGTAAAAATAATGCTTACTTTTTTTACGTAAAACATGAAATAACGCTTATTTACTCACGATGTTATGGATCAACAACAGAAGTTTTCTATTGCCATTCCGAACTTAAAATCGCGCGAAAATGTTTTAATACCATGGTATTGTTTATGTTTAAAAATATAATTAGTTATTCTATACGTTTTTATGAAACTTAGAAATAATTTCATTTTTTATACTAAATTATTTGAAGTACAAAAAAAAGAAATTAGTTAAACTTAAAAAGTAGTTAAATGATACTTTTAAATTTAATTCATTGCTTTTATTTTTTTGATTATTTTCTTACCTGTTTAATGTCATAAAATAAAATTGCACCCAATGAGATCATTATATAATTATTCTGATTTAAAATGTGTTAAACAAAAAGAAATATAAGAATTTGAAAGGGATAGTAAAAAGAGAGTTAATCCATTACCATTCAAAGATCAAACGAAGCCCTTACTAATCTGGGACTAACACTGGCTAAGTGCTGTCCAATCAGGACCCCTTTTTGGAGTCATGCAGTAAACTTAATTGTGAAATTATTCTCTTTTGCAACTGACAGCTATATAGTAACTACATGTTTATTGGGGCTGTCCTTTCCAGCGTTCATGGAATACAGACGCCGCAAAGCCCACTTGATCCTTGGACACTTTTCTCGCATTTAAGTCTGCAAATAAATTATATTTACAAACCTTTTTTTTTTTCACCTGTTGTGCATACACTCTATTCTGTTCATTAAACTCGTTATAATACAGTATAATTATGTTACTTCTCTTCTTCAAGTGTGTCTGTCTTTGTCTTTTTGACTTAGTGAAACTTATCTGTAACTGGAAAATCTTTAACAACGTACTAAAAAAGTGAGGGTGCTGATAAAACTCAATACTAAGATATCAATCTCCTCAAAGGGAGGTGATTCAGAACATTTTCTTATTTGATCTCCTAAAAAATAATCTAACTGTTGTGAAAATAATAAATAAAATAAAATACTATTTAAAATATTTTACATTTTAAGATTCTTCAAAGATTTTATCAGAATTTAATTTGAGAACCACTACTACAATGTTTTACAAGTTCACGTTCTATCCTCTTTTCTGATCTTTGCCCTGACATACACCACTGCTTCCAAAGCCTTGATCCGTATCAGAGAAGAATATATTTTCTGACAGACAAGAGAGCTGGAAAATAAAAAGGAATTTGACTACTCCTGCCTTGACCATAGTGCTATAAAGTAGGGGGGTAATTGCTCACAACTTGTCAGACCCTTGCTTCCAAAACTAACTCCCAAACTTTTGGTTCTTATCAGAGGTAAGAATATATTTTCTGACAAGTATGAGGGCTGGGAAAGTGTATAAGCAATTTCGGAGGGAAAATTTCCCAAATATTTCTAAGGTGTAGTGGATGAGTTAACTGTGTGGCAATATTTGTTAAGAATAGGTTGCGTGTCAATTAACTATTTCTACTTACATCAAAATTAAAATATAAAATCCAACCGAATTGTTTATAACATAACAATAAGTTTTATTTAAATTGACGTACACTGTTTACCAAAAGATAGGACAAAGTTGTGTCCCTTTAACTCTGAGTATTTGTGCCTGAGTTCATATTATGAATGAAATTGGATAAAACATTTGCATACAGTTCAATATCATGTACAAGTAGAATATGGGTCTGTGTTACTGTTATGTTTGCAAAGAGTTCAGAAAAGTTCTTGAAAAGTTATTTACCTTTTTACTGTAATGTTTCTACGGTCGTTCATATATAGAATTTCACTTAATAAATATTAAATATAATTTAAATATTAGCGAGTCAGCGTTGAGGTGTTTTTTGTGGCGGCAAAGTTTGGTTTCGAACGACGTGGAGTAAGTTGGCAATTCTCTGTGGCACTGTTGCTGACTTTCTAAAGTTGGTAATTGTCTTTAACGTCTGGTCAGCAATGACTAAGACCGGAGTAAAAGGTTCACACGTGTTCGGTTTATATAATTGCTGAGTGGCTTGCAGCATATGAGCGGGAAAACAGATTGGTCGCGTGCAGGCGGTTTGATTGGTCGGAACTGACCAATCAGCAAGCCAGATTGGAGGTGATTGACCAATGAACACTTGTTATATTGTCTGAAAGTAGAATTTGGCTTACCAGATAGGAAGAGTGCATTTCCTACAAAGAGGTAAGGCTGGTTAAGTTGTGGAAGATTCCACAGAGGCTTCTAATCTTGATAAATACAGACAGTATGCACCTCTTTGAATGTGTTGTTTTGGTGATTGGAATATTGTTAGTTTGTTTGGGTCCGTGTCTGGGACTAGCTAAGTTTAGATTTAAGACAGAAGAAGACCGTCATTCCCCATCCCCTTTTTAGGCCTTGTGCCACATTTTATACACATTTGTATAAATAAA
This sequence comes from Acanthosepion lycidas, assembly GCA_963932145.1. Lineage (NCBI taxonomy): Eukaryota > Metazoa > Mollusca > Cephalopoda > Sepiida > Sepiidae > Acanthosepion > Acanthosepion lycidas. The sequence goes on along the minus strand of OZ010608.1, from coordinate 8,223,144 downwards.
TATTGTGAGTATTTGACATCGCCTGTGATAACATCAGGCCAGTGACAGTAACACCAGTCATTTTTGGAACCTGTTTCAAGGAAGAAATCTACATGCTGGGCTCTAAAGACAGAACATCGGCCCTCTACTGAAACTACTTGAGATGTGCTTCCTAGGACCTTGAAATTCCTGTTGTCGGCCTCTACTACGAACTCACTCAACTACAAACTACGGATCTTCTTCTTCCTTTCTTTCTCTCATATTTTGTATATATCCCTTTACCTTTTTTATGTATGTAAATCAACATTTTCTTCTAATTGTTACACCTTGAGTTTTTATTCCTCCAAAAGAGAGAATTATCCGCTATAAATTTTCAAGCTGTTGTTGCTTTCATCGATTCTGTTTGCCTTTAATCTCAACCCTTTCATGTGAGAAAATCAGGACAAATTTCCAGCAATGTCTTAATTTAATAAAATAAAATCATTATTGTTATCACCAACCAGAAAAAATTTAAAAAAGTAAATTTTTCAAAAATAAATGTTCATCGTAGATTTAATTCCCTGGCAAATCTGAAAGAAAAAATAATGTTTTAAATTATACAAGCACCGACTCTCAATAAAAATATGAATTATTTTTATCAGGTTCGAGGACAAATTTTCAAAATATTTTGATTTGATACTCCAAAGATTTTTTTTTTTATTGTGTTATCTTCAGGGATTTTTTTTATAGAACTGTTCTATCCTTAAAGAAGGTTGAGTGAAAGAAATAGCAACATGGGCATAAATGAAAGAAAGAGGTTTATTGTAAAAGAGAATACACTACAGAAAGACAGGGAATCGGTTAGCAACCTAGTATTTCCCGAAGTAAGGTTATTTACCTTACCTCCATATGAAGCAGGATGTGGCACAAGGCTATTATTTAATGCAAGGCAAAACCAAGCCCGTAGGCTTAGACTCTGTAAAAAATGGGGTCAGGTAGCTGTCTACCACCCCAGACGAGACTCTGCCCATCGGCATAGTCTTGTCTGGGTTCCTCCCTGCTGGAAGGCAGAAGGTTTGACCAGCACAGCTGAAGACGAATCTCCAACTAATTGCCCACGCGGTCAGATGTGTCACGAGGCCGAATTTAGCATGGGGTATCCGAGCATGTAGGCTTGGGCAAAAATTCCCTGTAGACCCTGTAAAAAAACAGGATTTGGATAGCTGTCTACCGCCCCAGACGAGACTCTGCCCTTCGGCATAGCCTCATCTGAGTTCCTCTCTGCCCAAAGGCAGAGAGTTCGACTAGCTTAGCTGGAGACAAATTGCCAACTAATTGCCGAAGCAAGTCAGCCAGGTATATCCTCTGCTCACTATATATATCTAATGATATAGTCAGTACACAATAGGTGATAGGGAGAGTGGGACATTCCATTACAACTAGAACTATAAATGTATTTGTTATCACCCCACTCCAGTTTTTAAAAATATTCACAATGTATCAAATATTTTAACTGGCCACTCCAAAAAATATTTTTCTAATAAAATAACCAATTTAGCATGCAATTCATTCATTCATGAATAAGTGTTAAAAATTTTGGTTTTTGGTTAAATTGGATATTTCCCTGAGTTTTTATTCCCAGAAGATTTTTTTTTAAAAGCCTGTTGTGGGTATTCACTACTTTTGTTACAACCTGTGTACTTTTTCCCAGTAAATATTTGATGGCCTTTTGTAAATTTGTCCTGCAAACAATATTGATGGACTCATGTGAGTCCGGGCAAAATTAAAAATAAACCCAAACATGGAATTCAAACAAACAAGTATTAATAATATATTACATGGACATATTACAAAAAGAATGATGAGAAATGAAATTAAAGTTGTGAAGAGTTCAAATCAAACTTCAATATGTATTTCTGGGGCCAAAGTCAAAAAGGAAAGTCGAAGAGGCTTTCAAAATTTCATAATTTGATTATTGTCAGGGGACAGTAATTCAAAATCTTGTTTGCCTGTGATTTTTATCAGGGGATGTTAAGCCAACATGATGAAATGTGTGATTTTATTTGTTATTAATTTTTATTCTGTTTTTCTTTAGGGTCCCTCTAAAAATTTTAGGTTCCCTTAAAAAATTGTTATAAATTGTCAGCAGTTTTTTTAATAATTTTCAGTTTCCCTCCATGCCATTTTTTTACTTTTTGACTAAAAAAAACAAATTAGTGGATGGGTTACTTCCCCTTTCCCATTCACTGATTACTCGATGGTCAAGCTAAGAGAAATTTTCTTTAAGTTCTTAGAATTATAAATTTTTTTAGTAAATATTTATGGGTTCCTGGTACTTTTGTCCCACAAACAATATTGGCAGACTCATGTGAGTTCAGATAAGAATAAATAAAAAAAAAATGGAATTTAAAAAACAACAAGTACGAATGAATATATTAAACAGACACAAGGAAAATGAGAAATTAAGTTAAAGTTGTGAAGAGTTCAAAGCAACCTTCATTATGAATCTCTGAGGTACTTACATGCCGACAGAACAAAAGAAAACATCTTGTCACTGCCAAAATCAAAAGGGAAAGAGGAAGAGGCTTTTGAATTTCGTACCACCCATGATTATTGTCAGGGCTGGCAAATCAATATCTCATCACCTGTGATTATCATGAGGGGGCATTAATCCAGCACACTGTACAAGCAGCAAAAAAGATATGTGTTGCTTATGAAAATGGTGCCATAGCTGAGATTATTGTTTGTAAGTGGTTTGCTAGGTTTAGAAGTGGAAATATGGAGAGTGCTCCAGCAATTAGTGATGATGACTACAACAAAACACAGATTAAAAATAATCCAGGTCACAGGACATTGTAGAGATACTTCATATATCTTGTATGAATGCTGTCAGACATTTGAAAACATTTGAATACATGAATAGCTATAATTTTTGGATGCCTCAGGATTGAATGGGAAAAATGGGAAAAAATTTAATGTGGAAAAAATAGAATGAAACATGTAATGGACCACATTTACATCTGAGAATCCCTGCTTCAATGCAATTTAGCAATTAACAAATTTAACAAAATTTGAAAAATAAAATTTAAAATTTTTTAAATTTAAAAATTATAATTTAACAAATAGCAAATGTAAAAATTTAACAGGAAAAAATGTAATGAAAAATGTAATAGACCGCATTTCCATCTGAGATTCCCTGCTCCATTGCAATGAAACACTTCAATTCTCAAAAGAAATTGACGATGGGTACTGAAAAAAATGTATAATTTGTATCAATGAAATGAGTCATCGTTAACCACTCCAAAAGCCAGTTTGAATACAAGGAAAGTGATGCTGTGTATCTGGTGGGATTGGAAAAGCTTTGCATATTATGAGCTCCTTCTGCAAAATCAAACCTTGAATTCAGACAAGTATTGTTCTCAGTTGAGCTAATTAACCGCGAACACTCTACATGATTAATAACACTTCCTTTTCCATTGCATTCTTTTTCATGGACTGTCAATAGTCCTTATTGTTAATTTAACTCAAAGTTGTTTTCTGTTGCCATAGCAGGATATGACAACACAATTAAGAAATTCAAACAAATTCAAATTCAGGGATCAGAGTCACCATCAGTGACAGGATAAACTTTTTGTACAGCAAATGAAGTTACATACAGAAATATAGAGTCTAAAGGCAGCAATCGATGAAAAACACCTAGAATTGGCCAATCTGAAGGGTGCCATCTTCCATCGTGACAACAACAGATTTCACTTTCCAGGCCTATCAGAAGTTAGTACAGCTTGGCTATGGAGTCTTTTGTGGGTTATCCCACTTGACTTTGATAAAAACCATTGCTAGGGGATGTACCTTAAACCTATAAAAAGGCGTGCATTTCTCTCCTTAGACTCTTTTACAGATTTTCAACTGTGGTTATAAGATTTAGTAGCCCGTTGGTAAAGTATCCCTCACTGGGGCATGTTCATTTTAATGGTTTTCTCTCTTGACATTTCTGCTCTCTCACACATGGTTGCTACACACATGCACACACATACACACAAGTACATTCTTATTATAGATAGTTTCATATTATCTCTTTTCATCACATGTAATTACTTTTGTTAATAACATACATTGCTGTTTGTTTTATAATTATTGTTTTGCATTACTCATTTTTACCTGGACTCACATTGAGTTCGCAGTAATTGTTGTGGGGTAACTATTCCAGGAGACATGTTTGTAGCTAAACACACTAGCATCTTGCAGCAGTAACACCTTTTACACCTGCTGTAATCACCTGACATTGTACTGTAGTGACATTACTATTATTAATAAAATAATACCATCCTGGGTATGATGATAAACTACATCTGCATCCTGGGTAAGACGATAAACTACGTCCAACAGCAAGGCCTCTGATCAGGAGATTTTGAGGAGAGTAGAAATACCTCTTAATTGCTAGTGTTCCCTGGTCCATCCTGACCTGGGGTGGTAGCACCTGTTAGGGTCCCAGCTATTGGCAAATAGTTAACCCCCAAACTGGGGCCAGAACACTATGAAAGTGTAAAAATACATTTTAATACCAGAAATACTTTGTAAAAAATTATTACCAGCAATACATTATTACCAGCAATAAATTAAAAAAAAAAAAAATACCAGTAATACATTTTTGAGGAAAAAATATTACCAGAAATAGATTTTTGAAGAAAAAAAATTATCAGCAATAAAAATTGTCAGCATTAAATAACCTATTGAGGTTGATATACCGTAAAACAAACCAAACCAAATAAAATAATAATAATATTAATAATAGATGTCATAAATGAATAAAAAAAAAACAAATAAAATAATAAAAATTTCCCAGCATGCAACAAAAACCTTTCTCACTTATGAAGCAGAATCTTTACACCTAAAAACACCCTACTCATTTTCTTTTGTGACCAGACTTAAGAAAGACAAGATGTTTTATTTCCTCTCATGATACTTTGTTATGTCATACATATGATTTACTTCTTTTTTATAACATACAAAGCTTATCACACCTTAATTAATATACACACCAGTACCATATAAAATCAATCAAATTTTATATTTTAATTTTACCACTTCAAAAAGCTTTCACTCATTATTTCTTTATTGGTTTTTATCCTTTGGTGACATGACATTATTTCTGCTGGCAAGATTCATATTAATGCTTACTTCAATCCCTACAAAATTCTCTTAATGGGATGAACTTCAATTCTCTGGAAGTCTGTGAAAACCACTGACCAGTTCATTACCCACAGAGATGCCACCTTCTGGGAGGATTGAATCATGAAACTGCCTCAAGGATGACGAAATGTATTGGTACAAAATGGTGCATATGTGCTTGGATAAATCTATGAACAAATGTGTAAATATTATTCTGAAACTGGCTTAAAAAAACACTACAAACTTTTGTTCTGATCCAATATTTTATTTTAAACCATTTCCACACTCAAGAAAAGGAGGGTTGGGATAGAGTCTAAGCCTAGTCACTACCAAAGCCTGCTTCACCAGACAGAGCAGCAGTATCAGTTTTAGTCCCTGAAGAACAGTAAGCGACACTTTGAGGAAGTGAGCCACCATGATGGCAGTAAAGAAAGAGAGTTAAACCATCATGGTGGTTCATGGTTTTGATTTGTGCCTTGATAAGCTGGAGATCTCAACATGTGTTTTTCGTGGGGACTGTTATTAGCGTTATCATCAGACTTATCCACTGTGACGATGAGTTGCACAGTGTAATGGACACCCCGGCTGTTACTGACTGAAACCCTGTAGTGAGTGCAGAATAATAATAACTCCCTTTACCCACTGCCTTCAAATTCAGAGGACTAAGAAAAAAGAAGGAAAGGAATTTGTGAGCCTATGTGAAATTTTCTTTGAACCAATGTCACAAAAATTAGCAATTGAGTCAAGAAGAAAGCCTACACAAAATTCTTGATGTAAAATGAGAAAAATTAAATTAATAATGGAAGAGTGTCTGAAGTCATGTGAAAAGTTTTGTTTCAGTTCCCCATGACAATTGTTGAGGTTCTTGCTAGTGTAAAATTATTCACTAATTATATTATAGTCTTTTAACCACACAGCACTTCAAAGAATTTTCTCAATAATCCAAGAGAGCTACATATTTCAAACTATCTCTCTTCATCTACTTTTGAACGTATGCAAACTATATAACACTTCTGTGAGCAACAAACTCTCTTACCTTTGTTTCAAACATTTTTAATATTATTTTGTGTCAGATCATTTAATCTGTTGTTTGAACATTTCCTCTTCATGACAATACATTAAAACTACGAACTTTAAGAATTCTGATTTATTTTCCTGAAATTAGCTACTGACATTTTTCAAGCATGTAAAGTTGTGAATAAATTTCTTATCTTGTTTTGTTAAAATTACCTGTTTCCTCATCATTATCATCCTTCATTAATCTTCTTGACATGGGAAAAACAGCTGGGTTTTTTACTGCTATGCCCCACACCATGTAATTACATTCCCACTGAGGAACGTTAGTTTCCCTAGTCCACTGACTCCTGACTCTCTCTTTCCACTTTCCAACAGATGGTGTTTGCACAATTTTTCCTTCAACAATCTAAGAAAGCTAAGTAATTCAAAATATCTCTCTTTGTCTACTTTTGAATGTATACAACCATATATCCCTTCTGTGTACAACTCTGTTACCTTTGTTTTAAACATGTTGAATATTATTTTTTGTTAAATCATTTAATCTGTTGTATAAACATTTACTCTTCATTCGTTAAAATTACGAACATTAAAAATTTCTGATTTATTTTCCTGAAGCAAGCTACTGACACTACTTTAAGGTTATAAATTGTGGCTAGCGAAGCTACAAATTTGCCTTTGCTGAGACAAGGGTGCAAGCATGATAAGTCAGGAGAAGTCATGACTCTGACTTTACCGATACAGAGGGTGTAAGCATGAAAAGTCGAGTGAACTCACAAATTTGACTTTGCCGATACAAAGAGTGTGTTGGTGGGTTGGTAGCAGAATGTTTCAGTTGGAATCCATTGAATGGGAGATGAAATGAAATGTGGTCATGGTGGTAATGACGGAGGAGGCCTAGAGTAGATAGTTAAGATTTATTGAATGGAATGTCTCTTTTAGATTATGCTTGCATGGGAGATCAATGAAAACGAGGTCATGGTGGTGACAACAAGGGATGCCTGGAGTGGATGATGAAGATGTTGAGGTGTTAGAAATCACAGTGGTGATGTCAGAAGTCTGCCAATATCAAACAAAGCAGATCTATCGGCTGCATTCTGCAGGTGAGGAGTTTGGTGAGATTAATGGAGCTTGAGTGCGGTCACAGTGGTAACAAGAGAGGCAATAATAGTAATGACGATGACAGCAGGCCTAGTGTTAACAGGTGGCCTCTCAGCCTGCTACTGTGTTGGTTATTTATGAGGAGCTATCTTTTAAGCAAATCTGGTGGCTACCAGAGTTATCTTTTTTTTCAGCAGAAACGTTGTAATTGGCTATTGCAATTTATTGTGGGGATTTGCTTTGTGGATTGGATGTGATACTCAAAGCCCCTGCACAGAAAACAACACTTTTATTTTATTTTTTGCTTTCTTAGCATTCACATCTGACCCACATGTAGAGTGAATCGGAAACAAATCTAACTGCAGTGGAGTATAACATTAGCAATCTGAGAGTCAGTTGAGAAATGCATTTACTTGTAACTCACGTTGACTTTTGGGCTTCCTGCTCAATGATAAAGATTCATGGATTAACAAATGTATAACCGAAACTGACACTTTTCCTAGCCATCACACGTTTTAGGTGATATTTTTGAGGAATTAATATTTATTGAAAGATTTGTTCATTTTACCAAATCATAATTTTACAAAAATTTGATGCACTAAAATAAGTAATGAAGTAATCATTTTAAGTTCTCGAAATAATGGTGCCTTATAGAAATATTTCAAAGACAGGTTGTATAAAATCAAAAAATGAACACAGGTAATAGAAAAAGAAAAAATAGTCTAACGATGGAACAAATACGTCAAATTATTATCACGTGAGGAAAACAATATTCAGTACATTATTTTAAAAAATGAATTGTAAATAATGAGCAGACTAAAGTTTTATTATTGCCAAATAAAACTGTTACTATGTTTACATAAGTAGCAAAATAATCGGTCTAAATAACACAGTTAATCAAAATAAGTGCTGTGTAATTTGTTGTGTTTTTTCACCTATAATAATAAAAATGAAATATAATTCAACATTTTTGACCAATAAAACTAAAAATTACAATTGTAAAACAAAACTCATTAAAATAAATAAACTTGGATTTAACTCCTTTGGACTTGAAAAAAGTTGCTTCAGAAATAAAATAAAAAGTTGCTTCAGAAATAAAAAAAAAAGTTGCTTCAGAAATAAACATAAAATAGTGTCTGAGCTTTAACTTACTAGGATTTTTTTTACAAACTCTACATTTTGTTCAATTTCACAAACCAGTCGATAAAATTTGAATAAACTGGATTGTTCAGAAAAATACTTCCACAAAAACTCTACTTTGCAGTTTACTAATTTCTTCAATTTAATTTTATAGGACTTCATGGTAAACAATATTTTTTACGAAAATTTCTTTTTTCTTTTTTAACAGTGAAGAATAAATTTGTATTTCTTACTCTTGAGCATGCAACATACAACTGGCCATAAATAATTATTTCTTTCAGACCCAAATTACAACTTTTTGAAGTGTTTGGCCTTGTGAGTTGTTTATAGTTCTTACAAATGCAGGGCAAATTGGAAACTGGATTCTTGTATATATAAAAACTTAAAGAGAAGATATGCAAAAAACACTATTGCATTTTTATTAAATAAGTATTTATTTTAAATATTAAATTGTTTTAAAAATAGTGTGAGTATATTAAAGGATAAATAATAAAACTTTTAATTTTTCTAAAAAAATAATGAAGATTTATTGTACTAAACTATGCATTCTACTAAATCCAACTGTACTATGCACCCACTTACCTATTTGCACTTCACTTTAAAATTTAATTTCAATCAGTCAATGTATGGCTATTTTAGAGGGTGTGACAGACAGACTAATGGAATTTTATATATAGACAGATTAAATAAATTTTAGTTCATATATAACTAGTTAAACTTAGTGAAAAAAATTTACAGACATATTCTAATTTCTTATAGATTATATTTAAGGCTAATAATTTGAGAAAAGTAGAAAAAATTCCTTTGTAACATATGCTGCACCTAGTTTTACGTTGAAAACTGTGTTAGTAGCAGTGACCCCTTTTCAGCTTTTGGGTATACATAAAAGAAACTAAGAGCATGCATAGAGTGAATCCCAAGAAGTTAGCCCTCTTTCATACCATGCTAGATACAAGGTAGAACAATAAACAGCGCACTTAGAAGAGACACACATGTCTTCTTAAGGAAAACTCCTCATTCACTCTTTAACTCACAATCATGTATGATTCCTGATATGGCATGCACAACAGTGTTTTTGAGTAGGTATTGTGTTGTTTGTATCCTATATGAAGTCTGGTTAGGACCACCTCCGCACTTATCTTTCTATAACCTGCGTGCCATTCCCTGAGGCTTGGTTTAGCGTTGTGCAATTGGTTGCCTTGAAAGTTGTTCCACAACTGTTGACATTTGTCTTTCATAAACTTGTTGATGGTTGGGTGCAAGTTAGTGCAAGTGTGGTTTTATATATATATATATATATATATATATATATATATATATATATATATATATATATATATATTTGAAGGTCTCAATGAGTCTGTTGTGGACACCATTACAAGTGTACAAAATGTGAGTCCAGTTCTAATACCAGGCCACAACAAAAAGGAAAAGAAAATTAAAATAACATGAAATATCAAATATATCTCTAATAATTAGATATATTCATTCAAATGGTACATACATGTCCATTGACGTTTCTATGTGGTTGTTAATCAGAAGACAGCTTGGTGCATTTTAACCTGTCAACCGTCAGTTGTAAAAAGAGAGAGAGAGAGTTTCTAAATTGTCCACCAAGGTGGAAATGAGGTAAGGCTGTCATTGGCTCATCTAATAACCAATCAGAGGACTTGTTACATGCTTGTTACAGCAATGTTATTAAAGAGATCTTTGAATTGGTCATTTCCTTTAATTTCCTACGAGGGGCCGTTACAAGTCTTTTACTGCTTTATCAGATTTATTCATTTCCTTTGATACAGATATAGCTTGGTATCCATCATAGGATAATGTCTTTATTTTTGGAAGGAAGATTTATCATGTTTATAAGTTTAATGAGAAGGGGATTTTTGTATCTGTCTATATTTCTGAGATGAGGCATTATGTACATTATTTACATTATTCCTCATCTTTGTCGCCATATTTATTACAATGTTTCGGCTGTTGTACACTCCGGCCACATGCCATGTTTATAATGAATGTCAGTTATCAGTTATCTCCTGTTAATTTCCCTCTGAAAGTTCTCCACTGCCTTAAACGAGTATTGAACTCACACTCTTTGGGTCCTGTCAGTGGATCTTACTAATGACTTGTAATTACTGTGCTATGTGTCCTTGAGGACATCTGGGTATGAATCTGGGTATTATAAACATAATGTCTTCAGCAACCATTTATACCAGTGCTCAGATTGTAATTTTTGCTGTTATCATTGCATTTTTTACCAGGGATCATATTGCAATTTTTGTTGTTATTATCGCTTTTTCTCTTGCACTCCTTATTACTGGTTCCCATATTGTATTCATTTCTATGCTTGGTCGGCTCAGGAGATTTTTGTGGCCTAGCATATGTGCTGATTCCCTAAGTTTACGATTTTTCCAATGGTGTTCTTTGCCTATGATCTCAACCTGATCCCACAGAGGGTGGTGATCTCCCTTCTGTCTCCATATGTGGTCAGCCACAACTGATTTTTCCACTTCCCCTCGTGTTACAGCTTTCTGCTGTTCTTGAAGCCTTACCTTAAGGGGGCAGCCTGTCTCCCCTTTATATTTCTTTCCACAGCTGTACGGGATAGCGTACACACAGTCTTTAGTAATGTTCTCCTCTATGGGGGTCTTACTAGGGAGAGATATCTGCGAAGTGTTGTCAAGCTTTTGATGGTTGTCCAGATGTTATAGGGACTGCAGATCCTTTGTATTTTCTCTGATAACCCCTTCACATAAGGCAGGTAGACTGTTTTCTGAGTGTTGTTCTTCTCCTCTTGTATCCGCCTATCCCATTTTTTGGGGGCTGCTGCCATGTACCCAGAGTAGTTGTTACGTTGTAGGGTATTTTTATTATTTATGTCTTGTAGCAATATAAGTATGGATTTAGAGTCAGAACAGATTATGGTTCGATTAAGTTGGTTCTTTGAAATGATTTCTAGTGTTAAATCTATATTCTATAGGTAAGATTTCTACACTGTAGATCATTTTATCAATTTGATATTATTCAATATAGCTGTATATCCTACCTTGTCTCCATTTTAGAACCATCAGTATTATGTATGATTGGTTAGAGTATTTTTAATAATTTGTAGCTCCTCTTGGGAATCTTTTCTGTTAATTCACCTCAAAATAAAAAATGCAATGATTCATCTCAAGTTCTTCTTCACAAAAGCTTATAGTGGCTATATTCTTTGACCAGGAATAAATAAATATGATTTTATGGTAGGGGAGTCGTGACCCTTGGAGCCAATTTCTTTTCCTTAGCAGTTTCTCTTCATGGCATTCACTGAGATGGCAACACCATCTATCCTGTCAATCTGTTAAGTCCAAACTCATATGTTCTTTAGAAGAGTATTTACTCTCTGTAAGAAGTGAACACCACTTTGCTTGTCATTGCATTCTTGTAAAAACTTAAGTATCTTCATGGCAAGCTAAATAAATTTTGATTTTAATAATAACTTCAAGAGAGTGACAAAAATTTAATAAAAATACAAACTTTGATTTCAAATTTATTATTTCAAAAGAGTGCCAAAAATTTAATAAAAAACTGTAATGAATTACTGTAGAAGGCAGAGGCAGAGGCAGAGACCCAGGGTTGCATGCTTTTTTTGCAACACTAGAAGAAAATTACTAACCTCCAGGGTGAACACAGATTCAAAATGGTGGCTTTGTGTATTACATTTAAAATAAATAAATCGCAGAGTCAGATGCTATCTCATGAGAGTATCTATTCACATATGTACATTTTGGCTGTCAATAAGGACATAAAAAGGGCATAGCGAGGCGACAGGCAGACAGTTACTACTGTATCAAATAGAAGATATGTGTTGCAGAGGAAATGACTAATCAGAAACTGTTAACAAGCCAGAGAAGAAAGTACACACTTTTCACTACAAGCTATTTTGGTAATTCTGAACTTTTTGGGCGTAGAAGACATTTGATATCTAATTGATCTCTGAATTTAGTGGCATTGCCACTGACTTACCAATCATGGAGTGGATTGAGAACATTGTGTTGGTTTGATCGAGTGTGTCCTGCCTCTATGATTATACTGGTAACTAAGTAAGAAGCAGAGGTCCAAAACAGAGCAGATAATGCAAACCCTTGTGACCTTGTATGCAATGGACTGTGTTTTCAATGTGTTTGACCAGTTCGTGGCAAGGCAACATCATACTGGAGAAACTGTTGATGGATTTTTGGTAGAGCTACAGCGCTTGGCTCGGTTGGCAGACAGTTACCTGAGCGATAGATGATGTGCACATTTATGTCTGGGCTTCCACAAGACATTAGACAGCTTCATAGAGCATCATCTAGAACTATGACCTTGGAGGAACTTCTGACCTGAGTAAGGGCCATTATGACCAATGATAAAAAACTTGAAGTGCCAGTTGCTGCATCCATTCAACAAACTTCTGAAATGTGCAAGGAAGGCATAATTTGTTTCAGGTGCTCTGGTCTTAATCACTTTGCTAAGGACTGTAAACAAGGACACCTGGAGGAGACAGATAACCTGGCACACAGATCATGTCATAAAGTGTGTACACTCTATCTGGACATGGAGGAGATTCAACAGAAAGTGAGCTGTTAGTCGACCTGACATTGACTTCGCCAGGTGATTCTCCTGTTACCAGCAGCACAGTGTTTGGTGTAGAACCCAATGATTCGCCCAGTGGTGATTCATTTGAAGACAAAGAATATGTGGCCCCCCTCCCTTGGAGGAGTACCTGGCAGAAGATGCCTCCCTTTGGTTGCATTTGCCATGATCATGAGATCAGGGGGGAGTGTAGTGAACTACTGCAGAGGGCAAAGAGGCCCAGGGTTACATGGGTTTTTGCAATGCTAGAAGAAAATGACTTACCTCCAGGGTAAACACAGATTCGAATGTATCTTGTGTGTAAACTGTCCAAAAAGGAAAAATGGCAGCTGGGGGGGGGGACTTTTAAAACCTAGATTCAGATACAATCTTGCAAGTGTATCTTTTTTCATATGTCAATTTTGACTGTCAATAAGGACATAAAAAGGGCGACAGGTATACAGTTACTGCTATATCAAGTAGGTGACACATGTTGAGGAGGAATTGACTAGATAAAAATTGTTAACAAGCCAGAGAAGAATGTACACACTTGATTTAAAATCTATAATTTCTTGGGGTGAATTAATATTTACAATAAGTAACTTTACATTATTTGGGGTGAATTGACAGAAAAGATCTCCTTCTTGTTAGGATATTGGATTGGTATTTGCTTTGTAGAGCATGGTAAGTTCCAATTAAATGTTTGGCTGTGTTAGAAGCTAGGGTTCTGTTTTTGAAAATGATCTCATGTATGTTAGTTGATTTGTTTAACAGCATTAAAATGAAAGTAGTTTGGTGTAGTATTGCAATGCCAGTTTTGTCACTGTTATACTCCAGTGCAAATTTCTGTTTCACTCATGTCAGATCAGCCAATAAAAGTAAAAACTACAATTTAAAAAAATTGTTTTCTGCACAGGGGCACCAAGCATCACACCCGGCCCACAAAACAAATCAGAATCTGCTTAAAGAATCAAAAAATGTAAAGTTTAATGCCATTTTTGAGGGTGAACCTTTTTTAAAAGAATTATTTCTTTTTTTATTTCAACAACTGTTAGATTATTTTTTGTATAGATGTTCAAAAAGGAAATAATTCTGAATTACTGCCTTTAATTGAATAATATATGATAATTCAATAACTTTTAAATTCAGAATAATAAAAAAAAGAAACATTTTATGACATCAGACAGGTAAGAAAATAAAAAATAAAAGTAATGTATTAAACTGAAAAGTATCATCTTTTTAAAAAATACTTCTAATGTAATAAGAAAATAAAATTATTTATTCTACTAAGTTTCATAAAAGCCTTTAGGATAAAAAGAAGTTACATTCTTAAACTATTGGCTATGTAAAATTATTAAAGATAAATGTAAATTTAAATTTTTTTGATTATTGCACTACTGGTGTTCCATATTTCTTTAATTTTTAAGAGGTGGGTTACAGTACTAAATAAAGAAATGTTTGAAGAATCAAAAAATGTAAAGTTTAATGCCATTTTTGAGGGTGAAACATTTTTAAAAGATTAGATTATTTTTTGTACAGATGTTCAAAAAGGAAATAATTCAGAATTACTGCCTTTGATTGAATACTCTTCCTTAACAGAAAAATTATATATGATAATTCAATAACTTTTAAATTCAGAATAATAAAAAGAAAAAGAAACATTTCATGATATAAAACAGTTTCTTCTCTCATGCTTCTCACTTGTGGAACTCTCTTCTGGTTTCCCAGTCAACTTTGATCTAAAATTTAAATGCAACATCAATTGTCTTCTGTCTTTTTAATTTGTGTTCTTTTGTAGTTCTCTCTTCTTAATAGCATATTTTTCTAATATTCTCTAACACTCAGTAATCCCCTTGTGTCTCAGTGGCTTTATTGCCTTGCTTGGGGGGAAAGGATTAAAAAATAAAATAAAAAAAATAAACTTCTTAGCCTGTGAAGGTCTTTTGTTAGATGGAGGCCTTCTACAGATTCATGGGAAAGAATTAGGCATTACCCTACCATGCTGGCCAAATTCATCTTGGTAGAGTCCAGTGCAACATGATTGGGCGATCATGTCTCTTTTCAATTGATGATTACCCAAAGTAAGGCCTTTGTGCATAAATGAATGCTTAGAACTTGACTGAAATTCAAATTCAGATCTTCTCATTCCAATATCAGTTCATGCCCCAAGTGGGGGAGGGAGTCGCCTTCCTGGAAGTACCTCTCCTTAAGGAAGGGGCTGGGGTCATGGAAGTGCCAAGGGGGCTTGAGCAACTTTTGTACAGTTTTCCAGAAATCCCACATTAAACCCCGACTTTCTGTTGCAATGTGCATGTGCAGATAAATATACATCTACATACTGACCAGGCTCAATGTTGCTTAACTTAAAATATTCCAATATTGCATAAGAAGTTTACTTTTTTTATCATTCAGTAGGGATGGAGGGAGTGGAAACATAAATATGTGGGTGGACTAAAAATAAAATCAGGCCACTGTGCAATTCTCTAAGTTAAATTGTTTCATTTGCGAAAAATTTATTCTGACTTTACATGAGCTGGATTGACATGTTAAGTATTAAGAGATATTTACCTGTGCAACCAGTTGTTTAAAAGTGCAGCCTCAAATATTATTCATCGAGGAGCCTGTCTGTACATGCAAATTTGATTGTCACAGCACTTTTTCTGTATTGGTACCAGGCAACTAACTGCTTCAGTCAAATAGGTGTTAAACTAAGCAGAGCTCAAACCGGTCTTGGTGATTTTTTAAAAATAGCTTTTACACATTTGCTACCTCAAAACAGCAAAAATAGTTTTAATTTCAACCATAAAAATAAAAATTTATCACCAATTAATGGTGCTATATAAATGAGCAGATCGTTGCAAAGGAAAGAACAAAAAGGGATTAAAATTTGCAACAATTGATTAGGTGAAAGGGTGTTGTTGGTAAGACCAGGAGTTGAGAGATTTCTTGTGTAGGGTTCTTGTGATGAGGTTGAGGTGCTAAGCTGAATTGCCTATTGTCGGCGAGAAGTGCCGTTTTTATGTCTGTGGTTTAACAGATGCTGGTTCCCAGGCTCATCCTTTGGAGGGCAGGGGGCAATGTTTGTGATTAGCAATTGTATTTTAGATTTTTGTGGGGATTTGTTTTTTGGACTGGATGTGATGCTTGGAGCCCCTGCACAGAAGATAATTTTTTTTTATTTTGGGTTTTGCTTTCTTAGCATTCACATCTGCCTGACTTGTCTAGTGAAATGTATTTGTGAATCAGAAAGAGATCTTGATTAAGGTAGTGTATCAACAGAAACAAAACAATATTTTCAGCTAATGAAAATAATGAAAGCAAAGCCCTAAAAAAAAAATAATTTCTTAAAAAGCTATAAATAATAAATTCATTCCACTGGGCTGGGATCAAAGTGTAGTATCTATTCTTATCATTGCTAATGATAATATTAGCCATTTTCTTATAAGGAAATATTCATTGACTGAGCAGCTACTTGAGTTACACTTTTCTTCACTCTGTGTTTTTATCAAGAATCTCTAAATAGTAGAAGCACCAGACCAGATGTGGCAGCAATATTTAATGCAAGGATAAATGGTACATTTATAAATGTAAAAAGATTTTGAGGAGTGGCCATTCGAGACAACTTTCATTTTATGATTTGAATCAAATCAAAAATTTGTCCTGAAATGCTATAAACTTTCAACTTGTGAAGAAGACCAGAATGCCAAACCCTGTCAAATGCCTTTGAGGTATTGAAAGCAAAAAGCCAAGCTTCACTCTTCTTATCTAAAGTTTGATAGATTCCTTCAGAAATAATTGTTAACACATCAGCAGTTGACCTAGACTAAAGATGTATTTTTAGACTGAGAACAGGTTCAATGTTTTTGAATTTGGTTTCAGTAGTAATTAAGTTGACTTTGTCGGAATCATGTTTCTTGTTCCTGTCTTGCATTTATATTTAACAGGATTTCTTTTATCTGAAACTTGAAATGCTGCTTTTAACATTATCATTAACATTCATTAGGTAAATTTATTCTGCTTTGTTCACAAATATAGGAAAGAGTTAAAGGGAAAAATAAAGAGAGAAAGAGAAACTACAAACTCAGATTTCATTGAATATTGTCAATACCAGTCTTTCTGATGACAATATGTTTTTGTATCTTTTTTGTTTGTAACTGTAATACAGTTAATAGAGTTATTTCCATTGCACAGTCAATATCAGGTGCCAGTGTCCTTCTCATGATGATATATATTTGCATCTTTTTTGTTCTTAACTGTAATACAGTTATTTCCATTGCACTGTCACTGCCATGTGACAGTGTTTTTCTCATGACAATATGTATTTGTATCATTTTTGTCTGTAACTGTTTGCTGTATTACAGTTATTTCCCTTGTACTATCAATGCCATGTGACAATGTGTATTTGTAAATCTGTAACCATTTGGAGTTATCACCCTTGCACTGTCAATACCAGATACCAGTGTCTTTTGCATAGCAATGGCAAACAGGGCAAATATATGGAGTAGAATAAGAGTATAGTACAATAATAATAATTGGAAAAATATTTTTAAAAACTCCCATCTCTAAAGCTTCTAATAATAGTAAACACATAAAATATGTCATTGTCTTTTTTATGGCTTGAAATAACTTGAATTAATCCAAGCTGTTACTGGACATAAATTGTGAGATCAATTTTATATTGTTATTACGCAATAAATTGATCCCTTCCCTAGAATTACTACATATTAATTGGAATGAATTGGAATATTTAATGACTCCCATATGTTAACCTAATAATAGTAAGGATGTTGTGGTGGACTTCACCACATTAATTTAACTTTAGATTAGGAAACAAGACTGACGTGAAAACGGATAAGCAAAAGACATCATTACACATTTAACAAAATGTACAATCAAATAATGATGTGAAAGAAAGCATGCATTTAAGTAAGAAAAGGTTGAATAAAACAAGAGTTGTCTCTCTTTATCTATTATTTTGTATTTCAAAGTTCACTGGAAGAATGTTTACGAAAGTTTCTTATAATGACTGTTCTCAGAAGATTTTGCTGTGTAAGAAAAGATTATGTGAGTGTACAAGGAATGTTCAGCATGTGAGTGGTGGTGTGAGTGAGAAGGTTAGCGCATGGTTTCAACCGTCATGGATTCGTTTGGCAGCTGAATTCTCACTAATTAGCTAAGAAAAGTTCTTGCTTACATAAGTGACTACAGGCTCCAGATCGCTGCACGGAAAAGTTACTCTTCATGTGCAGTTGATCTGATTGGTTGGCATTGGCATCAGCAAGCAAGTTTTGAAAACTTCAGTGATCTGTTTCTCTCAAAAATGCACAAAATTGACTAGATGAAAATAGAGTGATTACAAAATTGTCACATTGCCAAAGCCTTTCTCTATTTTTTGTCTTTCAATTAGGTGGGTTCTTCTGTTTTAAAGTTTGTTTTGAACCTTATTTAAAGTTTTTGTATTACCATCTCAAGATTTTTTTATTATTTAAAGACTGAATTCTATATATTTTAAGGAGCCTTTTAGTATCTATATTTGGTACCAACTGCCAGTAATATGTACTGTATATTTGCACTGTAATTACTAAGAAATACACATTTTTTCTACAAAAATGTTAATAGTACTCTTTTTCCATATGGAGTTTTTGAAAATCTTATTTATTTGTTATAAAAATTAAAATGATATCATTGTAGTTATGGGCACATCTCCTTATCTCCTGGCAACGAATATTTTTAGACCCAGTCTGCCACTGAACATATATAACTGCGGTGATAGAGAAATAAATAAATAAAAAGAAGACCAAAATTTCATCATCTCTAAAAATTGACAAATAATAAAAATCATGGGGCAAACAAAGCCATAGTTCAACCAAGCAATTGGAAAACTTTCACAACCAGGATGTAAGAAAAGAAATAAACAAATAATAACAAAGAGACCAAAATTTCAGAATCTCTAAAAATAGTTCAACCAACTAATCCGAAAGATTTCATAACCAGGATATAAGGCTGTGAACCAATGAGAAGTGAGTGGCCTGAGAAGCGAGTGGCCTGAGAAGTGAGTGGCCTTTTCAAAGGAGATCTATAGATGTGTATATAAACATATGGAAGATTGACCAAAATAAAAGTCAATAAATTAATTTTATCTTTTCTCTGATGCTGTATTCATCATAACATACCCAGAGACAAAATACAACATTTGAACAACTAGCTGGCGAACTTAGATGGCTAACCTGTCCTTGCTATATTGAAAACAAACATACCTTCCTTCACCATGTGGTCAAATGGCAGCTACTACAATTTGGTTGCATATATATGTACACACATACACACACACACACACACACATATATTGTGTGTGTATTTAGGCAGTGTTTTTTCATTGATGCATGTTTCATTAAATAATATAGATAAGTTTTGTCTATTTATTTTATGTAAATTCTTTTCATATCGTCTGATAAGCTTAATAACATTATCATTAAAAGAAGAAAGAAAATCACAATATTGATACATATGTTTTACTTCTATCTAAGCTTTCGACTTACATAAGCCATTATCAAAGATGACAATTACATTACAATTTATTAAACAGATGTCCTGATGTGAAAAAAATTTACATAAAATAAATGGACAAAACTTGTCTATATTATTTAATGAAAAATGCATCCATGAAAAAATGCTGCCTAAATACACACAATTTAAATTACATGATCCAGCAGCCCACCAAACTATCAACACTTAATAATAATATAAATATAAATGTAGCCTTGTGAAAAGGACATCTGTTTAATATATTGTAATGTAATTGTCATCTTTGATAATGGCTTATGTAAGCTGAAAGCTTTGATAGGATTAAAAAATATGTATCAATATTTTGATTTTCTTTCTTCTTTTAATGATAATGTTATTAAGCTTATCAGACGATATGAAAAGAATTTACATAAAATAAATAGGCAAAACTTGTATATAAATGTATATATATATATATATATATATATATATATATATATATATATATATATATATATATATATACTTCCTCCCAGACTCTTTCTCTGTCTCCCTATCTCTTGTATGCACCAGGACTTTTACACTTTAACTCTTGAAATTTTAACCTTATCCTTCTGTCTGTATTATTATATTCTCTATAAAATGATTTATTTTGTATTTATCAATACTCTGTGCATTTTCTTTTAATCATTACACAGGCATCCAAATCAACTATATCAATATATGGCGGGAAAGGTTGTTGTCATAAGATAAACAATTTATCAATAACTGCTATCCTTCATAATCATCATATAACTATAGATAAACTTTATTCTTTTTCTCTGAGAACAGAAAACGATTGTTTGTATTTGTGAAGAGAAACTTTCAAAATCAATATAAATTAAAGTTTGGCATAACAAACAAATTATACAGCTTCAAATTATAGCAGATACATATTCTATTATTAGAAAATATTCTATTAATTTATCAGTTTCAGCCAAAATAAAATCCTCTTAGTGAAAATTATTAATAAGATACAATATCCCTACTGAGTAGATACCAACTTAAAATAAAATTTCATTAAGTTATAATTTAAGGAGAAAGTTAAAATTTACACAACATTTAGAATGTACATGAAATTATTAATCTGCAAAGTTTCAGCTTTTAAGCATGAACAGTAATTTAGTTATTAGACATTTTATACTCTTCAAGCAACACACTTTAAAATGGAGCCTAGCATTTTTCTGTTAAATATTCACATTTCTTTGTGTTTACTATTATATCAACATATGATGTATAAATAAAAGGATAACATATCAAGTAGTCAGTCAGTCTAAATAGCAATCCAAGTGAGAGAGAGTCTGCTGAAGAGTCTAAGTCAGAGGTTCCCAAACCTATGGTCACAACCCCATTAAGTGTTGGGAAGATTTTTCTGAGGGTTGCAGATGGTCTTATAAAAATGTGTAATTTGCAATATTTTATTACCATGCAGAGGGTCAGAAGTTAACACTGTGAAGTAAAATTTAGAATAATGCAAAAAGGTTTGTACGCAGGTAGGCCTGACACATTTTTATTACCTTAATTCTGGTCAGATAATTAAATATTAAATGTATAAATTTTGAACCAGTAAGATTAATTCCTGCTTGAATAAAAGTAAGTTTTCTGTGATCCGATTCTTATCTGTCCGGGGCTATAAAACACAGACAATTCCAAAAACGTTCAGGGCTTTAAACTCACATATTTTCCATAATATGTGCAAAGAAATGGGATTGTAGTGAACAAAACAAGATCTAGATTTAAACATTCAAATGCTAAGCACTGGCTCATTGATTCTGTTAGAAATTAAAAAGACTTGAATTTACAAACTTCGCTTAACACACATACAAAAGCGAATCCAAAACAAAACTCATGAAATTTCACACCTTGATGCGAAATGTTTTTCGGCCAATAGAAAATGAGGAAACATTTAAAAACAAAGTTCAAATAATCTTCAATTCTCAGAAACAAAATTCTTTTACGGACCTTTTTGCAAGCTGATGCGATGTTTGTTCGTCTTCCAATAGAAAGGCCTGAATCATATCTGGGAGTGAATTCCCAAATGAACTTTTCAAACCCCACAAACAAAATAAAAGACGGACAAGTTCGCCTGTCACCAGAGAGGAGACAAGCGTATTAACATGTCCTTTGACAAACATCAAGTGACTATTATTATTATCTCTACCTTTCTCCCTCACCTCTTTTATACTTGATAAATGAATGGAACATTTTAAGACTGAGTGATTACTTCAAAAACATTCCTACCCTACGATAACGCTCATACATACATACATACATCCACACATACGTTCCTGCCTACATACACATAAATTCATTCTTGCAAGGACTACTATGAAAATTTGATGACCTTGTATCAACCAAAATACATTAATTTTATTTGAAGAGACCTTAATTGATTTATATGTACAGAAATTTGTTATTTCACTTTACAATTTGATTTTCTTCTTTTATACCCCTCTTATGGTGGGCTATCTAACTAACAAGAGCAAATCAAACTAATCTGTTTCAATGCTCATACACTTCACTATAACTGATAACCCACTATAGGATCACATCACCAAGATGTCTGTTGGCTATCTTGAGGAAAGATTCTTGCAAGTTATTGAACTGAAAACTGAAATTGAAATATTTCTGTGTGAGAAAAAGCATGCACTTTCAGACTGCTTTAAAAATATTACTTGGTTGGCAAAGCTCGCTTATTTGAGCGACATATTCATGCACTGAATGAACTAAATTTAGACATGCAAGGCTAAAATCATACCATGGTAGACATTGGGGAAAAAATTGTCTCATTCATGAAAAAAATTGCTCTTTGGAGAGAAAAGTTGGCAAAAGGAAAAACTGTTGCTTTTCCAGAATTAAATTCTGTTTTGGAAGATTCATCAAAAATATCTCTTCCTGACATCAAAAACATTTTTGAAAAATCTTCAAGAAAAAATAGACAAGTATTTTCCAGAAAATGTTAACATCAAGAAGCATAGCTTGATCAGGAATGTTTTCAGTGTGAACATCAGTGAAGTTGGTGAAGATATTCCAGGGTTTCAAGAGGAACTTATAGACTTCCATGAAAATCAAGTACAGAAACAATGCTTTAAAAATCTTATGTATTCAGAATTTTGGATTCAGCTCAATGATAAGCCAATTCTGCCAAGGGAGGCTGGAAAAGCTTTTCTCTTTTTTTCAACAACATATTTCTAAGAACAAGGATTTTCAAATCTTGTTATGATCAAGATTAGAGCAATGAACCACTTGGATCCTCAACATGACTTGCATTGTGCTTTAGCAATTAACATCAAACCCAATTTAGAAGATCTCTCTCACAAAATGAAGCAGTTTCATGGTAGTTACTGAAAAAACATTTTTGATTTTGTGACTTTTGACTACCAATTCATGTAATAAACTTTTTCATGAGAATTTGCTATTTTTCTTAAAAAACATTGTGCGTTAGTTATATGAATTTACTCAATAAATTTGATTCATTACCCTTATTTACAATTGTAAATAAGTGTAATGTATCAAAATTAACTATCATATGTTGTACATACAGTGTAGATATGATAAATTTTTTTATGCCCCCATGAATTAAAATTTCAGATAACACCAAAAATATGAATGAAACTCAGTATATTTTTTTATGTATTAAGAGGAAAGATTGAAAAAAAATCTCATGTAAAAATTATTTGTTTTATAGTTTATAAAAGTAGCAAATTTTTAATTTGAAATTTTAGACTTGAAGGCATTTTCCTGCAGTAGATTTCATTATGGGTGATTCACATGTATTTTTTGAAAATCCACCAAAAATCAGATAACCCGATTTTAGTAATTTTTTCAGGATATATTAAAAAAAAATATATAAAGTAAAAAAAAAAAAAGAAAAATATAAGGGATTATGAGTTTTTAAACATCCAATGCCACACACCCCACACTCTCCCACTGTGGGCCAAAAAACTTGCATATCAATTTTGAAAATTCAAACTTGAAAACTTTTTTCACAGTATTTTCTTCAAAATGTAAAAGCAGAATGGCTGCCTGGTAGTTATTTCAATTTATACCATTTTGTTAAGGGAGTGCGGGGGCTAATTTGTGAAAAATTTTCCAATATAAATGTTCAATTGTAAAATATCAGGAAACATTTTATATAAGTTCTGAAAAAATTACTAAAATCAGGTTATTATTTGATTTTTGGTGGATTTTCAAAAAATACTGATGATTCAATCATAATGAAATAATTATTTCCATTGAAAGTTTAAAATTTCAAATGAAAAATTTGCTATTTTTTTTAATTGTAAAACAAATAATTTTTACATGAGATTTTTTTTCCATTCTTTCCTCTTAATACTGTCCTGGGAAAGACGATAAACTGCATCCAACAGCAAGGCCTCTGATCAGGAGGTTTTGAGAAGTATGGAACCACCCCTTAATTGCTGGAGTTCCCAGGTCCACCCTGACCTGGAGTGGTAGCACTTGCTAGGGTCGCAGCTATGGGTAAATAGTTAACCCCAAAGTGGGGTCAAAACACTATGAAAGTTTAAAAATAGTTTTTAATACCAGAAATACTTTGTAAAAAAATTGTTACCAGCAATAAATTTTTGAAAAAACAATATTACCAGCAATAAAAATTTTGTCGGCATTAAATAACTCATTGAGGTTGATATGCCATAAAATGAAACAAACCAAACCAAACTTTCCTCTTAATAATATATCAAAAATCATACTGAGTTTCATTCATAGTTTTCGTGTTAAGTCAAATTTTAATTCATGGCATGGGTTTAAAAAACAGCAAAAAATTCATCATCTAACATACACTTATTCAGGGTTACTGGGCCAGGCAAAAATTGTATTTAGGGTCACAGACAAAAGTTTGGGAACCATTGGTCTAAGTAGTAGCCGAAGGTAACAGTCCAAGTTGAAGTCATTAAGTACTCTTCCAGTGTCTAATCTATTGCTTGTCATACAAAAACTGTCTTCATAAGAAGAAACTGGACTAAGAGAAAAACAATTACAAATAACTCTGGACAGAAAGCTACAGTCATATGCAAGGTTAATGGAAAGAGAGTTGAGGCCTTGATAGATTCAAAGAAAACTAAGAGTTGTCAACAAGAAAAGGTGATGATATGGTTGGAACATTCACATAGAAAGGGATAGTGTGTGATTTTATTTCAGTCTTAAATGTTTGCTTTTTTTATGACCTGCATAGAGTCTGTGAAGTAGGATCTTCAGAATGGCCACCCACTGTACTAAAAGAAAATAATAGATAAATGATAAATGAAAACTAGCAGTGGGCCTTTCCCAGTTTTTGTGCATACCAATGTGAACCAGAGGATAAAGATGTAGTCATTGTCTGGTCAGTAAGAAGCTGAGAGCAAGACCTGTTGCATGTTTACACAAGCAGCTGAAGACCTATACTTGAAGAAATTTTCCTGTGTCTCGTACAAAAACTGTCTTCATAAGAAGAAACTGGACTAAGAGAAAAACAATTTTTGTAAATCACTGCAACTATTTCTGGAATATAAAACTTTTGAATTTATACTTCATGTGCTTTTTTTTTTCTTTTTCTGTGAATGTTGAAATTTTTTTTTCCAAGGCCAAATTTTCACCTCCTCAATTCTCTACCATTTCATACACCATTGTTTTCTGTTCTTCTTCTTCTTCTTCTTCTTCTTCTTCTTCTTCTTCTTCTTCTTCTTCTATGTGCTGTGTCCCTTCAGGGCATTACCAAATGTGGCTCTCCACAATTTCCTGTCACTTGTAGTTCTTAATAACTTTTATCTTTTTTCCATCTCTCCCAAACCCTACACCATCCATTTGCTCAAGATCGTCAAATAGGTCATGCATTGCTTTCCTCTGGTTATCTTACCTTCAATCTGTCTTGTGACTATCAAATTTTCCAAACCCTCTTTCCTCATTATATGCCCCTTAAATTTCAATTATTTCTTCCTGATTTATGCATAAATGTCCTTTTTTTGCCATTGACTCTAGAACTTTTTTGTTGCTCACTTGTTCAGTCCATGGTATTCCCAGCATCCTTCTGTAGAACCACATTTCTATTGTTTCAAGTCTTCTTCATCTGTGAAGAGATTGTCTAGCATTCACTGTCATATAAGGAGGACTGATACTACATAACAATTCAGTACTATTTTCTTTGTTTCTAATGATATTTTTCTGTTTCTTAATACTTTGCACAGTTTTTGGAAGGCATCTTTCACTATGTGAATGTGTCTTCAGATTTCCATGTCACTCTTTTTGTCCTCTGTTAATATGCTTCCCAGATATTTTACCTGTTTGATTTTGGTATCTCCAATCTGTAGTTTGCATGTTGGGCTGTCCCTTTTGTTAATAGCCATGCAAACAGTCTTCTTGCAACTAATGAGGAAATAATAAAAATTATTGTGGGTAGATATTTGTTATGTCCAGCAACAATGTCACTGAAACCAATACAGAATAGTACAGTAAATAGGTCGTTCAATGTTAATTTTGAAAATAAAAAAATATCTTTTATTTTTATTTAATGAACTGAATAAACATTTTTATGTTGCCCAATACAAAAACTTTTTACAAATAGTTTTCTAATTAAACCTGAAGCAAGGAATTGACAAAAAACTTCCCAAAAAATACATAGGCAGTGTTGGATTTACTTATAGGTTTAGCAAGCTGAGCCTAGGGCCTCAAAATCTAGGAGTCCTCCAGCCAAGATGTATAATATTTTTGACACTGTCAGAGGCTTTTCTTACACATGCTGTCATAACACATTGTAGACTCTAAACAAAAGTTCAGTGATTTTAAACACCTATCATCATTCTCGGCTTTGCTCAAATTGTTTAATTTAACACTCTTCCATATTCCTCTACTTGTTAGAATGGGGGATTTGAAGGAGTGTCACAAGTGGAATAGCCTAGGGTCACTCTTCATCTAAATTGTAGGTGGCAATGAAGCAAAAAATGGGAAGAGAGTTCCACAGATGAGAAATGGGAGAAAAGAAAATATTAGAATAGAACAGATTGAGTTAGATCTAGCTAGTTCAACAGTAAAACGGTGAGGTTTAGTTGCCAATCTAATAGCATGCTTAAATTCTTACAGTCAAGGCATCAAGGTGGAAAGTTCATCAGAACAATTGCCATGGAAATATTTATAGAAAAGGCAAAGGGAAGGCACATCATGTTGGTGAGAAAGTGACTGAAGCTGAGATGTCAGGTCAGAAATGATGACATTACAGACCATTTTCTGAATTTTGTCAAGAATCTTGAGCTATATAGCAGAAGCACCAGATCAGATATGGCAACAATATTCAATGAACGGACAAATGGTAGATTTATAAATATGCAAGATGGATTCTAATGAGAAGAATTGTCTGGTATGACACAGTGAACCAACTTTCCTAGCCATTGATTCAATACGTAATGCACTTAGGAATTATAGATTTATAAATGTGCAAGAAAGATTCAGAAGAGGCATGACATGCAAGAAAAAGTATACATGAGGCATGTTGAACATATTTACGGGGTGGGTTTGGGTGGTTAAAAAAAGTAAGGTGGTACAAATTAAGATATTCAAAATCAACAAAGTTTTCCATTGCCATGAAGCAGACATAAAATACATAAGAGCATTATCATCTCCTCTATCTTCCATTTTTTTTCTTTCTTATTATTATTTATGCTTTCTTTTTCTCACTAAAACCAAACAGCATAATTCTTGTGTAAAGATCATTAGCCACATTTACATTATACTTATAAAAGCTTTCTTCTATCAGTAAAGCTTGTGTAAGGATACAGAACGCACTAATTTCCCTTTTAGTTCATTTACAGCAACCAAATATAAGGTTGCCTTTGGGAATATATCTTTCCCAAATACAGAATGAAACTCCAGCTTGTAGTCCTCAAGCTGGGAAAATCCAAGACTTGGTGTTTCCTGTTTGTGGAAAATGTCCTCACTTGGGATATAAACAAAGCCACCCTGTTTGAATCAGCAGTCCTAAAAATGGCTTCTCAAGATACTGAAATATCTCCATATATAAAACCCTTTCTTTTGTTTCTCCTTGCACTCTGCTTTTCTGTGTATCTCTATATATATATGTGACATAGTATTCTCCACGTGTATATATATATGCATGTAGTTTTCTGTATGTCTTAGTAATCTAAAAGTCTCTCTGAGAACAAAAAATCCACTTTTCTCCTTTACACACACAAAACGTGACATTTCTCCCTATCAGACAAGCAGTTCACACAGACAAGTCATTAACAGGTGCATCAACAAAGATCCTTTTCATCGCCTTTTCTTTTCAGGCCATAATAGTAATATTTATCTTTTAGCACTCAACAAAAATTTATGATAGGAAAACCCCAGACACTTCTTGTATTTTTTAACTAAATTATCTTGGAATTGAACCTCTCAACAACATTACATCATTTCCAATTGCACTCTCAGTTGGTCGATTATGTTGACCAAAAAAATTGCAATGTGCATGAAATGCATTTCTGTTTGAATGTCCATTTTCGTAATAGGCTTCGATAACTTTAACACGTTGTTTGATGGTTGAAATTGCCAAAAACTTAAGTTGTTAAATCTGAGAGAAAAAGAAAAAAATCATTAGATGTTTAAAGTTAATTCACACTTAAAATTGGTCCAAGTTATTGGAACACCTTTTATTTGAAAAACAGTTCAATACTTTTTTCAAATACCAATGCTGTGCCATTACTACCTCCACACACATATATATATGTATACTGTGACAATATTTCATGGCACACGTAAGAAGATCATGTAGTACACTAGTGTGCCATGTGTGACACTATTTAGCTATGGTAATTGGATAACTAATTAACCATAGAAATTAAAAACAGGAAAGACTTAAGGCGAGAAAGGGCTATATCGAAAGATAAACTGATCAACATTAAAAAAAAGAAGATTTTTTTTTATTTACAAAAAAAAAGATACTTATCGCAAAAGAAAGAAAATCCATAAGAAGAAAAAGCAAGATATGAGATTCTGTCAAAACTGATTAATGTCCTGATAAGGAAGTGACGTGCTAAGGAAAACAGAATTCAGAAAGAGAGGCAGAGCCGGCCACACAGGGCAGCCATAAAAACACTTTGACTCGAACAAAGCCGTGGTACAGGTGGGGAGAATCAATATTAATTATCTTTCAGAGATATCATTTAATTTTAATTCCTGGTTCCAGTGAAGGAAGCCATCTGGGATATGCACAAATCTTGGCATGAGAAGGGAATCATAAAGGGAATCATTATTATTGCTTATTCAAACTGTTGACTTCAGACATAGCATCTCGAAAATGAGCATCTGGTGATAAGAGAATTTTAAGGCATGAGAAAAATAAAGAATTTGATTCTCAGGTAAACACGACCACCCAGTTAAAAGTTGACTAGTGGAGAAACCAGGTGTCAGGTTTTGACAGTGATTAATGAGTCAGTAGAGGTCCAGACTAAGTAAATTTTGGGTGTCCCCGAAAGAAAGATGTGATAAGAATTATTTGGCAATCTGGGATTCATAAATGTTTTGGCTAAGGGAAAAGAAAAAAAGGATTTTGTAAACAAAATTCTGGATAATAATTTCAAGAGGGCCAGTCTAGCCACACCCACACTGCCAAGAGATCATTGGTCGAATGGTAGCATGGGTGATAGGCAGAGGTGAATGTATGAGAAAGATGGAGAAGTTGTTAACACCCACTGAGGGGATTGGTATGAGATACCAATGTGAGAGAGGAAGAGTCTAGGAGGATAACTCTCCTCCGACCTTCCCTCACAGACGAGGGAGGAACCCCGAAGTGGAAAGTGATTAATCTTCCAAAAATGGGAAATAATTTTTCTGGCCTAAGAACAAAGAGAATTCTTGTTGGGAATTGAGAATTATCGGGAACCCAAACCACGTCAGGCCTCCACACTGGGTTTTGGTCGGTATCCATATAAACAAATGTTTCAAGGCAGCTGATCAGTTTGAGTTTTGCAGTTCAGTTAGAGTTTTGGAGTTTGAGTGCAGAGTTTTCACAGTTGAAGTCAGTTGCGGCTGGAGACAGTGGCCTTGCAGAAGCTGACTGAGATTTCCCTGTTCTTTTTGACTTAGCCTTCATACTAAAAGCATGTTATATTGACAAATGACTTAGATACCAAAACTTGCTTAAGAAACGCAAGTGTCATGATTCCATAGAAACGGGCTGGGAGAGAAACACACTCCTGTATTCAACAGACGGATAAAAATAATTTGTTATTTCTCAACATATTTGAACCTCTTGAGTTTGTTTTATTGCTTCTTTTATTTAATCTTGTGCAATATCACCTTTACCCCAGATTCAGCTTGCTCTATGGCCTGACACCTGATTGATTTCATCTACCTAAGATCAAAATCACAATGTAGGTAGGTCAGACTTGAGATCAGTCAGTTACTCCGGTAACAAGACATTGCAAGTGAGCTAGGAACGACAAGTTGGTATCGAACCAGGAATGACCAGATCGACTGGGACACAGACTGGTGGCAGTGACAGAGTCAACCCCAAAACGCTGGTGGAAGAAACCTTACAGCTTCGCGCTGCAACTGGGAGTTAACCATGGGCCAATAGTGCAGTGTCACATATTGGCATCACGACCAGAGGATGTCACATATTGGCGCTGTGACCGCGACCACCAGTGAGTGTCATACATGGCATGGTGGTTGAGAATCATTATATTAGATCCTTATGCCAAAAATATCAATAAGTATTACAATAAACCTAGGACTCAATACTTGATATGTCATTGACTAACAAAATGTTACAAGCAAGTGGATATCGAATAGAATTTAGTATTTCTTCCAATGATTCCTGATTTGGTACAGTATTGCAAAATGACATTAAAAACTCTTTACTATTGATTAAAGGAAATATTCCATTATGGGAATCAAAATTTCTTTGGAAGCAATGTTCTTTTTTTACATCCTTAAATGTTTATCTATGGAATTAATAAGAAAATATATAACAAATAATTTTAATTATCATCTGTCTTTATATATAGTTCTGTATCTTTTATTCAAAAGTAATTTCTCTTGTAAAATTAATTAGTAATACATTAATATTATACATATAAAGTTTTCATTGATCAGTAATGCTAGTTTCAAAATCATGTCTCCTTTTTCTTTCTTATTATGTATGCTTTCTATTTCTCACTAAAACCAAACAGCATCTCTAATATACCTTTTCCTTCTCTTTTTCCTTGCAATTAAAATGGAATGATCTATTATTTATCTGAAGTAATGGCAATACATAATGCTAACTGTTGTGGATTCCACGTGAAAAATCGGTCTCCAATAAATGACAAATGCAAGTATTTAAGCTAAGAAATTAAATGTATTTACACAAAATACAAAAGGTAATGCTGTTAGTAAAATCCAGGAACGCCGGTTAGTATTAATCAAAGATCACTATATACAGTCTCGAAGTAAACTTCCTTAGAGTCAGGCGTCCTTGTAGCTGACTTCTAACGTCAACTCAATCACAGTGTCTATGTACTTTCCACTCTGTTTCTCCACCCTGTTCCTCTACCTGTTCCTCTACCTTCAGACTCCCTGACTGACTGACTGTGGCTATTTTATGGCAGCAGGACGAGTCCATTTATATCAGAAAAGGGTGGACCCCATAATACTAACTTACTAATTAATGGAAAAAAACAGACTTATAAGAAGATTATTATGCACATAATAGTCCTATTCCTTCAGTTTGTTTTAATTCCTGAGTATTGACAATCCAATCCTTTTCTTCCTGAATTTCAATGAGCTTTGTGTTGGTTCAAAACAAATTTGATAAAAGGACCAGGGAGTAAATACTAGATGTGTCATCAGGGCTGGATTAAAACCCATAGGAGCCCTAAGGAAAGTTGGCTCCCTGTGCCGCACCAGGAAATTTTTCTCCCTGGAATCGATCCTCCAGATCTACAAATCAACAATTCACCCTTGCATGGAGTATTGCTGCCATATATGGTCTGGTGTCCCTTCTGTTTGCCTCAGGATTCTTGATAGGCTCCAGAGGCAGATATGCAATATAATTGGCCCTGCTCTGGCATCTCGTCTACAATCCCTTTCTCACAGATGCACCGTCGCCTCTCTCTGTCTGTTCTACAAATACTTTCATGGTAATTGCTCCAAGGAGCTGCATTCGCTGGTTCCCAGACTTCATGAGTTCAAGCGCCCTACGAGGCTGGCATCCCACTCTCACCCCTTCACTGTCGAAACTCCTAAATGTAGCTGTCTCTTCTACTCTAATAGCTTCATGTCTCACACCTCTCGCCTGTGGAACTCCCTTCCCTATTCCAGTTTCCCTTAGAGCTATAATCTCCAGCTATTCAAGTGCAATGTCAATCGACATCTCCAGTTGCCTTGATCTATCCACTACCCTTCTTCTCATACTCTCTTCTATCACTCTTATCTGATCTCGCTCTATATTTTCTGTAACCCTTTGCGTCCTAGTGGCTTCTCGCCTTGCTTGGGGTGAAATGCTTAAAAAAAAACAAAAAACAACTTAAAAGATTTTTGGGTCCCCATACACCTGTGAGTTAAGTATGCTAGCTTGGAGTTTTGATAAGTAGTGCAAATAAATAAAGGCTATCAACTGAGAATGTGCATTGTGAAAACGCTAGATGGAAATAAATATAGAATGAACCGAAGGCACATGCAACCATCAAGACAGGCGGACCATCAGTTTCAACCCAGAACAACACCAACCAAGAAAGAAACAATCACAGCTGTGCCTCCACTGTCAAATGAGCCACAACCAGATTCTATCAGAACTGTGACCAGAAGTGGTTGTGTCATCAACAAATTAGCATGTTATAGAATCGCATAAAAATATGGCTAGAATGTTGCCAAACAAACATGAAGGTAGTCTACCTCTGTTCACAAAATTAAATCCCATTAAGTTAATTAGTAATACTAACTTATTCAAGAGAGGAGATTTGTTGTATTGAGTAAATACAATCTTCATTATCTCCCTTAGCTCATTCCTTAGCTCATTTCAGTCAGAATGTCAATAAAGATTCACTGCAGGTCAGTAGTCCCCCCCCCCCAGCTTCATAATGATGCCCTGTTGATTTAAATGTTAATTGTGTTCAACGTATTTCTTTAGATGTGTACAACAACATCATATCATTACAATTTCTGTGGTGCCCCTTCCCTTGATGCCCTAAGCACGTGCTTATTTTGCTTAATTGTTTATGCAGCTATGTGTGTCATAGACAAAACAATGGTAAATAAAAGGTAATTCTTGAAACAATTCATCCTTTCTTGTAAAGAACTGGAGCTTGGTCCACTGCATCACAATGGAAATAATTTTCCATTACTGATTGAAGAATGCAGCATTTTTCAGCATTTTGGCAAAGTCCATCATATTATTCGATTAATTGTGCTTTTAGTCTATTTCTTATTTCCCTTAAAGCAGAAATGTTAAGAATAGTACTTTAACTAGTTTCAATATATTTTTTATCAAATATTCTTTAATAACTGCAATCACTGAGCCAGGTGTCTCTGTTGATATTCACTTTTTTTTATATTAGTTTTGACAAATAAAACTTCTAGCTTTTCAGTAAAGGCTTCATGAGAATAGCTGTGCAGTAGAGACATCACAAGAATATCTATACAACAGAGGCTTCATGGGAATAGCTGTGAAGTAGAGGCTTCATTGGAATAGCTGTGAAGTAGAAGTTCCACTGGAATATCTGTGCAGTAGAGGCTTCTCAAGAATAGCTGTGAAATAGAAGCTTCATGGGTATAGCTGAGAAGTAAATGCTTCATAGGTATAGCAGAGAAGTAGAGGCATCATGAGAATAGCTAAGAATATCTATACAGTAGAGGCTTCTCAGAAATAGCTGTGAAGTAGAAGCTTCATGAGAATAGCTGTGAAGTAAAGGCTTCACAAGAATATCAGTAGAGGCTTCACAAGAATATCAGTAAAGGCTTCTTGAGAATAGCTGTGAAGTAGATGCTTCATGTAAATAGCTGTGGAGTAGAGGCTTCACTGGAATAGCTGTGAAATAGAAGCTGCATTAGAATATCTGTGCAGTAGAGGCTTCTCAAGAATAGTTGTAAAGTAGATGTTTCATGGGTATAGCTGAGAAGTAGAGGCTTCCTGGGAATACCTAGGAAGTAGAGACATCACAAGAATATCCATGCAGTAGAGGCTTTGCAGGAATAGCAGTGAAGTAAACGCTTCATTGAAATAACTGGGAAGTAGGGCCTTCATGATAATAACTGTGTAGTAGAGATTTCATAATAAAAATTATGCAGCAGAGGCTTCATGATAATAACTGTGCACTAGAGATTTCATAATAAGTATTATGCAGTAGAGGCTTCATGATAATAACTGTGCAGTAGAGATTTCTATAATAAATATTATGCAGTAGAGGCTTCATGATAATAACTGTGCAGTAGGGATTTCTATAATAAATATTATGCAGTAGAGGTTTCATGATAATAACTGTGCAGTAGGGATTTCTATAATAAATATTATGCAGCAGAGGCTTCATGATAATATCTGTGCAGTAGAGATTTCTATAGTAAATATTATGCAGTAGAGGCTTCATGATAATAACTGTGCAGTAGAGATTTCTATAATAAATATGCAGTAGAGGCTTCATGATAATAACTGTGCAGTAGAGATTTCTATAATAAATATTATGCAGTAGAGGCTTCATGATAATAACTGTACAGTAGAGGTTTTATAAGAATAGCTGTGCAATAGAGTCTTTAAGAGAAAATATGTGGAGGATTCCATTATGAGTAAAGTTTTCATTAATATTTCAATAATATTTATTTAGTTATTATATGAATAAAATGATAGTTAATTACATAAAACTTTAAAATTTCAAATTTAGTACTTTCCAAATTTAAATTTAAAAAATTAAAAATACAAATTCAGTTGCCATCTGTTGTCTGTGAGAGGAACTACATTAAAAGAATGTTTCTTTACAAAAACATTGGATATGGCCACTCATGTGAACTTTAGTTGAAAGAAACTGCTGAACACAATTGACAAACCAAGTGCAAATCTGGGCTGACACTGTTTATATTCACTTTGGACTAAAATCTTTAGAAAGGCTTGAATCCAATTTTCCCTTTGCTCTGTCTCATCACCAGATATCATGTCAAAATGTTGCATCACTAGCAGTAGCATAACTAGAGTTTGTGCCACCCAGGCAGAGTGTATGTTGTCCAGGGCAGCCCTTGAGTTTGTTGCCCTCCCCTCTTACCTCCACAAGAAATACAACATATTTTACAGTGACTCCCTCTTATATTTAAATTAATCAGTGAATTAAATTTCAGAGTTCTTTAGAAGTACAGAATTGAAGTAGACTTTAGAAGGAACTGGAAACTCAGTCCTAAACAGGGAACAAAGGATAAACCTCCATTCCTGTTGAAAAAAATGGGGAGATGTGTGAACCAGACAATAAGTGAAACTATATTTTCAATATTATTGCATTTATTATCTTCAATATTATTGCATTTATTGACTATTTTTTTTAATCAATTCACTTGAAGCAAGGCGACAATGCCATAAGACACAAGGGAGTCTACTGGGAGTGAAAGAGAAGGAAAAAACTTTAGAAGGAACTGGAGACTTAATCCTAAACAGGAAACAATGGATAAACCTCTACTCCTGTTCAAAAGACTGGAGAGGAGTGTGAACCGGACATTAGGTGAACCAATCTACTGCTATTATGACTTAAATATTATTGCATTTCTTGACTTCCATATTATTGCTTTTAATTTTTGAATTATATCCTGCTGTATATTTAGAGATTCTTGATAAAATCCAAAGAATCTGCAATGTTATTGGTCCTTACCTGGCATCCTGTCCCTTTCCCACTGTTGTAATGTAGCTTCCCTGCATTTTTCTATACTTTCATAGTAATTGTTCTGATGAACTTTTACTATGGTACCTAGATTAGATTGGCAGCTAGGTTTCATTATTTTACAGTTGAAATGGCTAGATGTAACCATAAGTTCTATGCTAACAATTTCTTCTATCGCACATCACCCTTGTGGAACTCTTTCCCAGTTTCTTGCTTTCCAGTCAACATTGATCTTCAAAAATTTAAATGCAATATCAATTGCTATCTTCTGTCTTCTCAATTATTGTTCTTTTATTGTCCTCTCTCCTTAATAGTAATGTTCCTCATATTCTCTAACACTTGGTAACTCCTTGCATCTTAGTGGCTTTATTGCCTTGCTTGGGATGAAATGATTAAAAAAACACTGATATAAAGAAGTGTATATAAAGGCTCTGAAGTTGATGATAGAATCTTTGTGCACCATTTCCATGATCATGTCATATAGTATTGTTTTGTAAAAGATTAGTAATAGAAGTAGTCTTTCCAATTGGAAACAAATATAAAAAAAAAACAACAACAAACTAATTTTTCACTTAAAACCAAAAAATAAAGAAAGAAAATTTTTGGAAATGTCTTATAAGGTTAATGGTCGTATCTCTTTTTC
Source organism: Acanthosepion lycidas (assembly GCA_963932145.1). Lineage (NCBI taxonomy): Eukaryota > Metazoa > Mollusca > Cephalopoda > Sepiida > Sepiidae > Acanthosepion > Acanthosepion lycidas. The sequence goes on along the minus strand of OZ010608.1, from coordinate 8,187,165 downwards.
TTTCCTGCCCAAATAAAGTATTTCGGGAAATGGGTTTGGTTTTTGTTGTAAACACATTACCAGTTCAACAAGATTTTTACAAGCTGCATATTTGCATATATTTTCAACAAGAATATAAGTACTTTTTAGTCTTTTATTTTATCTTTTATCTTTTCAGACAAACATGAATTTCAAAATGGCCATATCTTGATAAGGTGTTAAACATATTTTAATATTTGTAATTTGGCATAGTAATTTGAGTTTAAGAATGTTTTTTGTCTGACAATAATAAATTCAATAATATTGAAGACAATAAGCTCAATAATAATGACAATAATAAATTCAATATACTGAAGTCAATAAGCTCATTAATATGGACAATAATAAATTCACTAATATTGAAGCCAATAAGCTCAATAATATTGACAATAATAAGTTTACTAATATCGAAGTCAATAAGCTCAATAATAATGACAATGATAAATTGCATAATACTGAAGTCAATAAGCTCATTAATATTGACAATAATAAATTTGCTAATGTTGAAGCCAATAAGCTCAATAATATTGACAATAATAAGTTCACTAATATTGAAATGAATAAGCTCAATAATAAATTCACTGATATTGAAGTCAATAAGCTCAATAATATTGACAATAATAAATTCAATAATATTGACAATAAAAAATTCAATAATATTGAAGCCAATAAATGTAACAAGTGGAATTAAATCTTTGTCTCCTACAATACAAAACAAGTAGGAATACTTACCATAAAGAAAACAATTTTTAACAAAAATTTTGAACATTCTAAAAAAGATTAAAAAATATAATTTAATAACAAAAAAATCTTTGGTCTTTCCTCTTAATAATAACATAAAGATTTTGCTGATAAAACTTTTGTTTTTATTAAGTTTGGGGCATTTTTCATTATATATACTCCTTTTTTTTTCAATATTAAAATTCGACATTAGTGAATTTATTATTATTTAGCTTATTGACTTCAATATTATTGTACTTATTATTATCAATATTCTGTTAATTTCTGTATTAATTTGTACCATTTAGGTGATATTGTTATTAAGTAGAAACTATATTTAAATAGAAAAGGTAATAACAATTCAGTGAAACCAATATTTCAAAAGGAATTTTTAATTTTTTTCATGTGTATCAAAGTGCTGATTTTTGTAATCTTAAACAGAAAACAAGTTAGATTTTATGATGAAAATGCATTGGAAAGTGATTTTACTATGAAAAGAAAGAGATTTTACTATGAAAATGCATGGGAAAGGGATTTTACTATGAAAATGCATGGGAAAGGGATTTGACAATGAAATTTCATTGGAAAGGGATGTTACTATGAAAATGGATTGGAAAGGGATGTTACTATGAAAATGGATTGGAAAGGGATTTTACTATGAAAATGCATTGGAAAGGGATTTTACTATGAAAATGCATTGGAAAGGGATTTTACTGTTAAAATTCATTGGAAAGAGATTTGACTATAAAAATGCATTGGAAAGTGATTTTACTATGAAAATGAATTGGAAAAGGGTTTTACTATGAAAATTCATTGGAAAGTGATTTTACTATGAAAATGCATAAGAAAGAGATTTTACTAGGAAAATTCTTTGGAAAGTGATTTTATTATGAAAATGCATTGGAAAGGGATTTTACTATGCAAATGTATTGGAAAGCAATTTTACTATGAAAATGCATTGGGAAGGTATTTTACTATGAGTCTTTGGTATGTGGTGAAGTGAATTTCTGTTTAAGTTTAACTGTACATATCCCTGGTCAATAACAATGTATTTTTTCGACCTTTCTTCATAATGTTTGGCTGCAAGTATCCAAATATGTCTGTCTACTAGTACAGCTAGCCATTCCTTCTTGCAGATGCCTGCTCATGTACATTTGTGTTTGTTCAACACCCACAATACATGCCAATGGTTAATACTGCAATTATGTCCAGCAGGCCTTAGTTACAGTTTATGGGAGTGAATGCATCATTTGGTATGATCAACAGTTTGTACATGGCTTGTATGCTGAAAACCTTGGTGATGTTGGCTTGTGACTTCATGCTAGTACAACCATCAATGAACAGTTATGTCTACGTAACTTCCTTCACAAACCTTTGATGAGCCTGTGGCAGGTTTTTTAGACTCTTTCAAAAGGTATTGCATTCTGAGATCACCTGTCCAGTCCAATAATATTATATATGCATATTTTGTTTTTAATCTATTTCATCCTAAGCAAAGCAGTAAAGCCAATGAGACATATTTCTAAAGAAAGGGATGGATTTTTTATTTACTAATCTGACAGCTTTTATTACTTAAACATTATTTTTAGTGTATTTTGATATTTGAGTAGATGCTCTGATTATTTATTAAACAGTATATTTATTTCTTTTCATCTGCCAGCCTGAATATCCTCTGGCAGCATTCAATTTTGCATTCGCCTAGAAGAATTAAAAATATTATAACTAAAAATCTTTTTCATTTTTTTTAAATATTAAAATAAAAAATTACAAAAGTTACTACCCTTGCGTAGCTAAAAATTTTCAAATTCGAATTTTGGAACACTATAAATGAACAGCAAAAAAATATTTTGAATTTACAGAGCTACTGTATAGACATCCACCCCCTCCCCTGAAGATGGTCTCAGATGAAATTGAAAGTACTTGGGAAAATACAAAATTATTTGAAGTAGAATTTTGGAATTTTTCTTAATCAATTTTCCACAGACACCAAGAAATTTATTTGCAGACTTGAAAGGATTAAAACTAAAATAAATAGACATAATACATATATATATCTATATCTATCTATCTATCTATATATATATATATATGTGTGTGTGTGTGTGTATCCTGGTGATTCTTGTTATTATTGGTTTATTTCTTTTCTTATATTCTGGTTATGAAAGCTTTCTGATTTGTTGGCCAAAATTTTGCTTTGTGGACTGACAATTTTGATTTTTCATCTATCTTTAGAAATGGTGAAATTTTGGTTTTCTTTTTATTATTCATTTTTATTTATCCCATAAATATAGCACACCTTAAGAGTATATTTCTTCATATATATATATATATATATATATATATATAAAGTGGACATTGAGGTCAACACCCAATGGGCAACAGTCTGTTTCATGTTTCAGACCATCATGATTGTGTTTAAGTATGAAAAAGACTGTTATGGCTTGTTGGTGGCCTCAATGTCCACTTTTATATTTATATACGCTCTATCCCTGATATCAAGCACTTTAACTCATAAATATAGTATACCATAAAACTATATTTTGTCATATGCGTGTGTGAGTCGGGTGGATCGCTCCAAAAGTAATACCTTCTATTTTATTCTGTTGTCTAATAATGCCAGATGATGATATTTGTGACATAGCACTAGAGATTGAACTTTACTTCTAATAACTCTTAAATTTCAAGGCTTTCTTAGCTTACAGATAGCAATCTGGCAAAATAGTATCTGATCTGATATGAGAATGAATGAAAGCAGACATGTTCTCTTTGAATTCCTCCATGTAGAAAAAATTTAACCTGTTGACATTCACTGATGCTTGATAGAGAGCAAACATTAGATGTGAGTGCAGTTATGCAATGTATAATGCATTTCAGTGTATAATGCATATCAGCATTGACAACAGTGATGTTCAAGACAGGTCATGTTCTGGTCGGCTTGGAACAGCTGTCAACCAACAAAATGAAGTGTGTTTAAAAAATTGTAATGATTATATGGGAATAAATAGTCTTTTGCAGCAGGCAACTAGCTGTATCCAACAGTATCATTAAAGATTATGTTGGCATTGCCATGGAAATAACCTGACACATGAGGGGGTAGTATAAAAAATATTAGGCACAAGCCCCTGGGTATCTTCTCCCCAGGTTATACCTTTCCTTCTGGAGGGGGCTGGGTTTATTGCCCTGTGCCTGAGGCATCATCAAAAGAGTAAGTGCAGAGGGTGTTTGGGCAATTTTTCCATAATATTACCGTTGAAACCCACTTTATAGCTCAAACTTGTGTCATGTTTGTTAGCGATGTGGGCATGCTGAAAAATAAATACTTTTGGAGTATCAAGTAACATGTGCATACATTCACTCTCTATAAATATATATATATATATATATTATAAGTTATCTAACATCGTCTGAGGAGGAGTTTTAAAGATCTGAAAGAAATTTTTGTGTAGCAATGTAAAATATTATAATAAAAATATTATAATATTTTGCTCTATGTTTTAGGGATGGTGGAGTAATGGATAGCAGCTCAGATTGAGGAATCAAAGAGCGGAGTTTGAATTCCAGTTGAATCCATTACATTTACTTATGTGCTAATCTCCTTGGGAAAGGTATGAATCCTCTTCTTCTCCCCTTAGCTATGGGTAAATAGCAGGAAAGACCGGGTTCTGTAGCCTTGGATACAACCAGTCTATCACAGAAAAGAAATGGCAACCTACTGCAAGAAAAAATCTGCCTCGTCAGTCATGTATCGAAAGATACATGATTGCCTAAGAGTGTATCACACATGCCGCATTCTTTCTTTTTATGTTATGTTCCCTCAGGATGTAGGCGATCATGGCTCTCAACCTTCCTCTATCCCTTGCAGCTCTCAGCAAGTTCCTCCCCTCTGCTTCCTCTCCCAGACCCCATTCTGTCATCCATCTGTTCAAGCTCGTCAGGTATGTCACGTCACATGCTGCTTTCCCTAGTCTCTCTTTCCCTCAATTCAACTCGTGTGTATCAGATTCTCCAGGCCCTCCTTTCCTCATTATGTGTTCCAGTAACTTCAGTTGCCTCTTTCTGATGTTAATTATAAGCCTTCCCCTTGTTTGCAACCTCTCTAAGACCTCATTGTCGTTCTCATGCTCGGTCCATGATATCCTCAGCATCCTTCTGTAGAACTACATCTCCATCATCTCTAGAACTGACTGAAATGCTAAGAATGGTAGATTCTTAATCTGTCTGTTCTTTTTCTTTATTTTTTTTTGTGTGTGTGTGTGTATATATATATATATATAAAGAAATATAGTCTTAAGGTGTGCTATATGGAATAAAGTGCTCAATATCAGAGATAGAGCGTGTGTAAATATAAAAGTGAACATAGAAGTCAACACTTAGAGGCGACAGTCTGTTTCATGCTATATGCAATCGTCAGGCCAAGGCATTGGTTAGATCCAGTGACAGGACCCAAAGAGTTGTGAGTTCAATACCTGGTTAAGGCAGTGGAGAACTTGGAGAGGTGAATTAACAGGAGATAACTGATAAGTGACATCCATTAAACATGGCACGTGGAACTAGAACAGTCTACCCCAGCGAGCGAAATAAAGAGTTCAGTTCAACATTCCAACTACCTAAAGAAGGCCAATAGTCCGAATAATGTAAATAGTGTACATACCTCATCTCAAAAATATAGACATATCATATACACACACACACACATATGATAAGGATATATGATATATGATTATTTCACTGTTTAAGGCTTCATCAGATCCGAAAGTTAAAAATGAGATGCGTGTGTATTTTTGTTGTGTATATTTAATGAAATCTTATTTTTTCCCAAGTTGATGTTTCTCGTGATTTAAAAAAGAAAGAAAAAAGACAAGTCACTTTTTAAAAAGTCAGTAATATTTATTTTAACTTTCAGTTTTCGAGTCGAAAGATAATCGAATCCTCCTTCTTCAAAATGGGTAAACCGTAAAAAAGTAATATTTTTTTTAATATTTGTTTTTTCTGTGTCGACAGGATGTTTTTAAAAATTAGGATATATGATCCCGACAAAATTTTAAATTTTAGACAATAATTGGCAAACGTTCACGAATTTGTTCCGAAATATATCCAATTATGCATTATTTCGCAATTTATAACTTTAAACGTGGATACATGTGTTCGCAGATATACTATTTTTTTTTTTAAACAATGACAACCGGTCTGTGAATTGGAGAGTCAAAATAAAAAATGTACCTTCTGATGGGGTTCATTTAAAAATTTAGGAAACCATTGTCTGGTTCTGCAAAAAAACTTTAGAGATCACTCAGTCACGGAGGGGATTCACGGCCCAGTAAGGTTCAATCAATTGTCCTAATGTCGACATTGGAATCAACAACGTCTATAAATGTTGTAAAAATCTGATAATGAAACTGAACACTTTTTTCTCTAAAAATATAAGATAAAAAAAATGTAAGGACCTTCCTTAACTGAACTGTCTCGTTATGGATGGAATAAGCCCCCAAAACGGGGTAATAGTCTTTGTAAGTCGTCATTAGTGCGTTCGATATCTAAATAAATAGTTAAAAAAAAAATTTTCTTTTATTTAAATAAAAATCGTTTTAAAATTAATATTTATCTTCTTTTATATAAAAACGAGATATTGCTGCATAAGTGGGTGGCAGCAGGTGCCTTGCCACAAATATCACGTGCTACGATTATTTATTTATTTTTTTATTATAAAAGTTCATTACTAATTCAGTCTGTGTAGATATTGATATATATTTTTGTAACAAGTTTACAAATGTCACAAAAATGTCCCTCGAAAGAGAAAGTTTAAAATGATGTCACAAAAATGCGTAGTTTGTACTGTACATGTCTGTCCGAGAGAAAGACATTTTCTGTTTTTAAGTTTTTTTTTTGTTTTTTTTTTACCTATTCTCATCATTCTATATATTATATTTCTACCAAACCAAAGCAATTTGCTTGCAGTTTAAGAATTAAGTACTGTAAAAAAACATTTTGTTTTCTTTTTCCAGTGATTCTGTTTTTTTTTAAAATTTCATTTTTGTTTGGTTTGTTCATTTGATACTGCGATTGTATGGAAATCATGCTGGTTTTAAATTTTCGTCATGTTCTTTCTCATCATAGTCAAGAAAAAACGATTTTTCAAATCAATGACAGTAAAAAAAACCAAAAAACTTACTCATGGCTTGAGTTTTCCGTCAAGAAAAAAGAATTCTAAATGTAAACTATCATTAAAATTATTAAAGTTTTCAAATGATTTTTACATGAAGGACAATTTGACAATGACGCATGATTTAAACTCAGATTCAATCAATTGTACCGAAAATTGTCGAGATATGACGACGGCTTATTGAAACTATTACAACTATTAATCACTGCCATCATTTGATTAACCACTTTTCTTCATTCATAAACACGTTAATCGTGTTTACTGTTTATAAATAATCAAGTTTAACCAAGAAAGAAGAAAAAAAAGTAGAAATTAACTGTAACAGAAAGAAAATTCAATAAGGACTTATTTTCATACCCGATTTTTTTAAAGCTTTTTGAGTTTTGATACCCGCCTTTTTTTCATTGTTCTCTAAAGGAATGTAGAAAATCATGTTAACTTAAAATAAAAACTTATGAATATTTCTCTTAGAACGAAAATTATATGACCATGAATTTTTTTAAAATTTCATCCATTTTCCGCCGTAGAATAAGAAAAAAAGATCTTTTCTTTCAGTCTATATAATATTGATTTATTTTAAAAAAGGTAACGAGAGAAATTAAATTTAGTTGGGCTCAAAAAAACTAAAAGGGAACACATCTTTTGTTTTAATTTTAATTTTTAATGAATGATTTAAATCTTTATTACTTTAATTCTAATTACAGAAATAAATTATAATTATTTTCATAGTAAATGTTATATCAGTTTAAGACGTAAATATTTTTAAATCTGAAGAAAGAAATACAAGATTTTTAACATTTTAAATAATTTTATTAAAAAATTATGATTGAATCTTAAAGAAAAACGCAATTAAAAATATAATTTTTGAATAAAAATGACTCGATCTTTCAACTTTTCTATACTGTTTCATCGAGTTATAAACTGACATTTTTTTTAAAAAGTTGTTTAGTAAAATTATTTTTGCACTTGATAGAACTTAAAGCAAACACGTAGTCATGTATATTTATAATTTCACTTATAATAATTCTCTGAAATTTCGCATTTTCCTGTTCTTCATTGATGTTTTTCCCCTATTAAAAAATAATTTGTAATAAATAGTCTTTTTCTTTCGTATGAAACAAAATATGAAATATTTTTTGTTTTTTTTTCTTTTGCGGACTCGCTGCCTTTTTTTTCCCCAACTTTCGAAAAAGTTTTCTACAGAATATAAAATTATAAAAAAATAAGGATTGAAAAAATAAATTTGTTAAGAAAAATTAAGAATGTTATTTAGTTTTAGAGACGGAAGAAAGTTTTTATTTTTATGACAAACAAAAATCATAGGCCGACTATAATAAAGATTCAAAAAGCATTGAAATTAATAATGAAAAACTAATAAAAAAGTGTTTTCTTTCCTACAAACGATAGTTGTATTTTTTCATTGTTTCTTCTTTTCTTTTGAAATAATATTCTAAAAAATTTGTCATATTTAAAAAAAAATGATTTCAGATCGTTGTTTAAAATAAAAAACAATAAAATCATTAATCAATAAAATTGGTTGTAAAAAAATGCTGATTTTCGTTTTTAAAAATATTTTTTAAACTGTATTTTTATTTTAATAATTAGTTTAAATCTAGAATCTACAAATACAAATAAATTAGTTATTACATAAAATAACCGAAAACCAGTTAAGTGACTTCGAACATTAAAAAACTAAAAATACTAATTTTAGTTTACAACTGTGGGGTTCATTAAAATAAAAATAAAAGCAAAAAAAAAAACGTTTTACTTTTAAAACCAGATAAAAAAAATTGCTTCCAATTTTCTTATAATTTATTAATTTCATTTTATTTATCTTAAAATTGGTTTTTAAGATAAATAAAATAATGCATTTCAAACAGATGAAAAAAAAATAAGAGGAAATTCACGCCACGATTCTAGAATGTTCCGAACATTGAAAAAAAATTAAAAAAATACTATTTTATTTACTTTAGTACCATTTTTACTTTTTCTTAATTGCGTTAGTTAAAAATATATTTTGAAAATATTTCTGAGCTTTAAAAAACTGATAAAGATGTTTTTATTTCATAATTTTATTTTGACACGTCATATACTAGAACCTTCTTCGGTGGCTTATATATAAGTGAGTCAAGAACAGAGGCGTCATTCTAGAAACAGCTAACAGAGGAGAGGTTGTCTTGTGTCCGCAGCACAATCTAGCACTACCAATACTTCCTTTCTTGTACAGGTAAGGAAACTGATATTTTAAATTTTATTTTTTAGTCTATCAATTACTTTGTCTTTCGTTTTCCAGAATATATATATATATATATATAGCGAGGAGAAAGATTTTTTTTTTTCCACATATGAAAAAAGTGCTCTTCAAAATGGACGTCTTCGTGCTTATCGTCCATGTGTGAATATTTGGTGGGAAGCGACTAGGCTCAATTTAGGCGTTAATTCTAATATTATATTTATTTACTGGTATCACATGTTAGTCGTTTGTTGTTTATTTTTTTTTTTAATCGAACTGGTTTTGTAAATTTTATTTCTTTTCATTGACCTTTCTTTGTTGTAACATAAAAGCGGTTACTTCTTTTTCGGTTTTTTTTTTTTTTTTTTTTTTTTTTTTTTCCTCCTTCTTCCATCAATTTTATTTTATGGCTTAATTTTTACGCATTAAATTTGTCATCTCGCTCAGTTTTAAAAATATTACTACGCCCACTTTGTAATTATTTCTTAACATTCCCCCCCCCCATTCTCGAAAATGTCAAACTGCATTTCTCTCATTTTTTTTTATATAAATTTTTTTAAATGCAAACTAAATTTTATATATACACTTTCTTTTACTTTTTATGTCCTGTTATTCCTCTTAGTCTCCTCTAGAGGTCACTTTTCTTAATAAGTTTGTAAAAACTGGTTTTTACTCATGGAAGTCTTTTTTTCTGCTGTTAAACTTCAATGGTCGATCGAAATTACATCATTCAATACTCCTGCCACTGCTGCATTGTTTAAATTGACCATTCCTCAAAATTGATCACTATTATTTCTAGAAAGTTAATGCTTAATACTAGCGCAAAAAAAAAAAAAATGAAAAGGCAAAGCGACTTCATACTTTCCATTTTCTAAAATGGAAATTCACTGGCAGTATTTAAATGAGATTTTAAAATCTGATCATGCTGTTTGCTAGATCTGCTCTTTTCATTTTAAATCAATCGTTTATGAATTTTTAACCCTGTAACCTTTTAACTTGATATACTAATCCTTCCCATCCCGATAAAATTACTGTATTAGCTGACTCGTTACGATTAAGTTCTCGTTAAGCCGAGGTAATTAAAATGCGATTCTCTAGTTGACTTAATGATTTTTTTTTTTTTTTTTTTTTTTTTTTTTTTAAGTGGGGGAACTAATGAAAAAAAAAAAAAAAAAAAAAAAACTAGAAATGCTTTAAATTTTAATTTTAGAATTAAATCTGGTTTTGAAGAAAACGCCTGCTTAGCTTTTTTTTTTTTTTTTTTTTTAAACGGAAAACTAAAATTCCTGATGCTTAAAAAAATTACTCTATCCTTTCTTAAGTAGCTAAGGAAAACTCTTAACGTTTTAGATAAGAACGAAACTTAAGGTTGGGCACTTCTGAAGGTTGTCGTAATTTCTCTAATATCGGGAAGCCATTGCCGCCACCTACTGGCCATTCATTCTTTGTTAAACCGGCGAAGGGAGACAACCGAAGTTTAATATTGAACTCTTTGTTCAATAGTTTAGGGAGAAAGTGAAAACTGAGTAAATCTTACAAAAAAACTGAGCTATTAAAAATGAATTCGCTCAAATTTCAGCTTAGATATTTTTAGGTTTGTCTAAATTTCCGTTAACTCCATTTTCTAATTTGGAAAATGTGGCATCGTCGGATATTGCATTGCAAGTGTTCATGTCTTGAAATGCAAATTTTTTTTTTTTTTTTTTTTTTTTTTTCTCAAGCCGATCTAGGAACGCTTTTTAGTTTCTCGCTATTATGAAAAATCTTATTTCTGATAAACAAGATCTTTTGAAAACAAGGATTCCTATTTCTCGTTTCTTAAAGGCGTTAAAATTGATTTTTAACTGAAATTATTACTGTACATAAAAAAAAATAGTTAACATTATCCTATAATCTGTTAGGATTTAGTAAGATTCAAATACAGTCAATTTTACTTCCACTATTACTTTAAAATCGTGTGTGTGAAAACTTTCAGATAACCGATTACAATATTTCTTTGATTACTGTTAGTGTTATCTTATGCTGTTTAATTTAAAATAATTATTGCTAATCTGTCTTTAGAGATGGCTAAATCACAAGCTGTTGGCATTGATTTGGGTACAACCTACTCGTGTGTTGGAGTCTTTCAACACGGAAAAGTGGAAATTATTGCCAATGACCAAGGAAACAGAACCACCCCGAGTTATGTTGCCTTTACAGACACTGAACGTCTTATTGGCGATGCTGCAAAAAATCAAGTGGCTATGAACCCAGAAAATACTATATTTGGTAAGATTTTTCTTTCTCTTGATATGATTAAACGTTTTGGTTCAAGTAGTGAAATAAACTTTAAATGATGAATCTTGGTGCTCTTTCGCACTTCAAGAACTTTTTCCTGATTGCAAAAATCTCAATTCTGATGTATTCACTGAAATAATGGGACATTTCCCCAGTGTCCAGCTTTTAATGATGAAAATGTTTAAATATTCAAAGACACTAACCTTATATTTAAAATCTCTTGACTATTTGTTTAAACCTAATAACTGATTTGTTAGCTGAGAACACTCTAGAAAAATGCTTAATGGATTTAGAGTTGTCTATAAAATGACACTTATTACAAAAAGCTAAACTTGGTGTCGTGTTTTCAAATTGTAGAATCTGGTTATCATTGTTCCATTAATAGTTGCTCATGTAGACTCTGTGCTATGTATTATTCTGTGTTCTCTTCCAGATGCTAAAAGATTGATTGGACGCAAATTTGATGATCCTGCTTGTCAATCCGACATGAAGTATTGGCCCTTTAAGGTGATCAGTGACAATGGCAAACCAAAGCTGAGAGTCCTGTTTAAAGGAGAATCAAAAACCTTCTACCCAGAAGAAATCTCTTCTATGGTTCTTACAAAAATGAAGGAAACTGCTGAAGCATATTTAGGAAAGGTAATTATTGGAAAATGAAGCTGCTGAAACTTAGGAATTTTATTTTATTCCATTTTTCTATTATTTCTACCCTTTCTCTTAATGTATCTCTTCCATTGTAGAGTGTGGCAAATGCTGTTGTCACAGTTCCTGCCTATTTTAATGACTCTCAGAGACAAGCTACAAAGGATGCTGGAACTATTGCTGGTTTAAATGTTCTTCGTATTATCAATGAACCCACAGCTGCAGCTATTGCGTATGGTTTGGACAAGAAAGTAAGTTGTTTGTTCTTTCTTTGGGGGGGGGGGGGTTCTTCAGTATGTAAAGCTTGCAAGGAGAACGTATTAATGTCTTGTATAAAACTTAATGTATCAGGTTTAAAGTTGTAGCTCATTACAAGGAATTCTTATTCAATTTCTAACATTAATTCAACATATATAATTTCCTCTGAATTAGATAATCTAAAAGTTACGTCTAGAAATTGCTGGAAATTGGCTTCTATCTTGAGTTTTATTTAAGACAACAATCAATGCAGTAATTTTTTTAAATCATTAAAATCTAAACTATACTTAATTGGCATTGACTTTTCTTCTGACAGGTTGGTGGTGAAAGAAATGTTCTAATTTTTGATCTTGGTGGTGGTACTTTTGATGTATCCATTTTGACAATTGAGGATGGAATATTTGAAGTGAAGTCTACTGCTGGAGATACTCATCTTGGTGGTGAGGATTTTGATAATAGAATGGTCACTCACTTCATTCAAGAGTTTTCCCGTAAACATAAAAAAGATCTCTCTCAAAACAAACGTGCTTCCCGAAGATTGAGAACTGCATGTGAACGAGCAAAGAGAACCCTGTCATCCAGCACTCAGGCCAGTATTGAGATTGATTCCTTGTTTGAAGGAATTGATTTCTATACCAACATCACCCGAGCTCGGTTTGAAGAATTAAATGCAGACCTCTTCAGAGGTACTTTGGAGCCAGTTGAGAAGGCTCTCAGAGATGCAAAACTGGACAAATCTGCCATCAACGATATTGTCCTTGTTGGTGGATCCACTAGGATTCCCAAAATCCAGAAACTCTTGCAAGATTTTTTCAATGGAAAAGAATTGAACAAAAGCATCAATCCAGATGAAGCTGTTGCCTATGGAGCTGGTAAGTATTTTAATGGAACTAAAGGCTTGTTCTGGATCCCACCCTCTCCTGTTCATGAAATTAAAATGTGGATCTTTCTTGTGCATAGTAAATCTTAGTTTGCTAACTTTTTTCCTAGTGTAAAGGTTATTAATGCTTTACAACTATTCAGTGAGTTTTTAGTCATTTTATAACTTTTTTTTTAAACTACAAAGGAGACTAAAATTTGAGATACAACACTAAAAAATTATTTAATGCTTCATTAAAATTTAGTGGGGTGGGGGGACTATGCTTATTGGAGAAAAAAAACAACTCTTCTAATGTAGATCTAAGTAATACAAATAGCTGAATTTTAATTTAACTTTTTTTTCATTGATTTAATTTTACCAAGAAATTTTTTGTGTGCTCCATTTATTAAAATAGTAACTCAAGTTAAATAACTTTATATTTTAATGTTAATGGGATATCAAACTTTTGTCTAATCTGGCATCTAAAACTTCTGTCCTCCAGGACATTATTCAAGCCCTGATGCTTGTTATAAACATAGGCAGTTTACTTTATTGGCTAGTTTACATTAAAAATGGATATTCTATTTTGCATTAGTATTTATCTCAATGTGTGTAAATTGTTCTAATCTGTATCATTAGCTCTGGTTTGAGATCTTAAAATAAATTCTATATTTGAACTACACTAGGATTCTTTTTTCTTCCTTGTAGCTGTTCAGGCTGCTATTCTATCTGGTGACAAAGATAAGGAGGTTCAAGACCTTCTCCTCTTGGATGTTGCTCCTCTTTCCATGGGTATTGAAACTGCTGGTGGTGTCATGACTCCATTGATTAAAAGAAACACAACCATTCCTACCAAGCAAACCCAAACCTTCACTACTTACTCTGATAACCAACCCGGTGTATTGATTCAAGTGTTTGAGGGAGAACGAGCAATGACAAAAGACAACAATTTGCTTGGCAAATTTGAGCTAACTGGCCTTCCTCCTGCACCTCGGGGTGTTCCACAGATTGAAGTCACATTTGACATTGATGCCAATGGTATCCTCAATGTATCTGCTGCTGATAAAAGCACTGGAAAAGAAAATAAAATCACCATTACAAATGATAAAGGTTAGTTCTGACACTCCTTTTATATAACCCTCTTAAATTATATTGCCTACTGAAACTTTTTTTTTCTTTTTCTTTTCTTTTGCTAAAACTGCTTCAATTTGTTTTGCAGGTCGTCTCAGCAAGGAAGAAATTGAGAAAATGGTTAATGATGCAGAGAAATACCGTCAAGAAGATGAGAAACAGCGGGAATGCATCAGTGCAAAGAATTCTCTTGAGAGCTATGCTTTCAATATGAAGTCAACTGTGGAAGATGATAAAGTAAAGGATAAGATTAGTGAATCTGATAAGAAAAAGATTGTTGACAAGTGTCAGGAGGTGATTACTTGGCTGGACCAAAACCAGTTGGCAGAGAAAGATGAATTTGAAGCAAAACAAAAAGAACTTGAGGGTGTATGCAACCCAATTATTACTAACCTCTATCAAGCAGCTGGTGGTATGCCAGGCGGTATGCCTGGTGGCATGCCAAACTTTTCTGGGGGTGCTCCAGGGGGTGGTGCTTCTACTGGTGGCAGCAGTGGACCAACAATTGAGGAAGTTGATTAAATGTCTTCATGAACTCCAATCTTGCATTAAAAATAGGAAATATTTAGAAAATTCAAAACCTCATCTGTCATCTTCAAAAACTCACCCATTTAACTTTATCTGTATATATTTTGAACATTTAAAAACTACTAGACCAATCATGCACTAGATGACCTTTCTTGTCATATTGATGAGGATGGCACTTGTCTGAAATTTTACTTTTAATTTATGAAGAATGTTAAAATGAGTGACAGTTGTCACTGATTGCTGTAAAATACTAAATGTAAACTTTCTTCTTTCCAGACTTTCATAAGTGATTACTCATCAAATTAGTTTCATTGTGCTGACTAACTTATCTTTGAATACTTTTTGCATACCAATAAAGGTTGTCTTGAAAGTTTTCTGAATGTCTTGTATATGTTTTAGGATGACTTATTAAAAATAATCTTAAAATAATGAATCTTGTATGGTTTTAATGTGCTTACTGTTACAAGTTGGCTTTTCTCTCGTGTGTATATATATATATATATATATATATATATTTTGAAATGAGAAACAACTTGAGCAAATTTTGGTTTATTATGGAGTGTAGCCATAGATCTTTTGACTTGCAAAAAATGCATTTCTTCTACTGTAGGGTTTTGTTCTTGACTGCTGGAAATGATTCTGAATGTTAAAGTTCTGGAAAGTCTTCACAAATATTAGGTTTAACATGTAAATATGAATTTATGAAAACGGTTTACCTGATTAACTTTTAACATAGCATTGGTGGTTTGTATTTATATGCAAGAAAGTGAAAATTTAAATTTCTTCTATATAAACTTGCAAACATTCAGTCCAATCTCCTTGGGACAAAATGACTGCTATAACATTTGCTTCACGCTTTACCAAACCCATATAAGAATTCTTTGTATAGTATAAAAGCTTCTCTAGCTACCTTGTCAATTCAAAGAAACCATGTATTTCTTTAAATATAATCTAAAAATGGAGATTTACAAAAAAATGAACATCAGAGTACATAATGTATACAAATAAAAATGGTGCCATTACTAAACTTGTAAGGATTTTTTTTTTTTTTTTTTTTTGTGTGTGTTGTATATCTGCTTAGAACAAATTAGGATTGACTATTTTCATGTCAGTTGTTTCTTAGGTGATAATGTATTGAAAGATACATGGCTAAGGCAGCAGATTATTCCACCAAAGTAGGTTGCTATCCAAGCCTAAAGAACCTATTTATCTATAACTGGATAACTGGGGCAGAAAAACTAAAATATTGTAACTGTGCATACTTCCAGTGCCTATTTACAGGCATAATTTCAGTCGGTGCATTATTTTAAAATTTTCAATAAACTTTTTTTTTAGAAAAAAAAAGTTATTTAATTTCTACCCTGGCTTGCTTAATCTTTAACATAAATATTAAAATTAAGGGACAGTTAAAGGTAAGAAGTTTGGCTTATTCAAATGGACAATTTTAAGTTAGCAAAATGTGGAGGTGAAGTAATGGCTAGCAGCTATGATTGAGGAATTGGAGAGCAGAGTTCAAATCCATTACATTCACTTCATGCTAATGCCCTTAGGAAAGGCATGAGTCCTTTTCTTCCCCCAAGCTATTGGTACATAGCAGGGCAGACTGGGTTCTATAGCCTTGGGTGGCAGCCTAATGTAGGGAAAAATCTGCCTCATCAGCCATGTATTTCCTGATACATGCTTAGGTGATCCTGTATCACTCATGGTACATGACTGAACAACCAACTTAACTTTCTTGCAACTAATTTAAACTTTCACCCAATTGCTATAAATATATTTTTTTTTTTTTTTTTTTTTTTTTTTAATATGCAATTTTAACAGTATTGAACTTGATATACAAGATGTGGCAGAATTACCTCCCACAATGGTAAGACATTGGCAATGTTACTTTGATATAGCTCTGTTCTTAGCTGGGGTTTTTGTGGGAGGAGGTGGGTCCCTGTAATATTACTGGAGGTTCATTTTACAAGTTATTCTAATTTAGATATTTGTTCCATTGAATTCAGTTTACTTTAATCAAATTAGTTTTACTTAAAAAGAAAGCAATTTACTATTTCTATAAAAAGCATAAAATAAAATTTTTTTTTTAATGGTTTTTTTTAAGTGGCTAGTATTTTAAAAAAAAAAAAAGTTTAGAACCACAGGTCTAGCTAATGTCTTACTATTATGTGGGAGATGTTTTTGCTGCACCCTGTATAAATGGTGACTGATTGACATTTTACATCTGCAGAAAAATCTGAGTGAAAAAATGTAATCATGTCAAGTTTTCTAGGTACCTCCATTATTTTTTTTTTTTTTTTTCCAAAAAAAAACAGCATGATGAAAAAGGCCTCAAACTTGAAAATACGTTTTATCATCAAAATGTTTCTTGTGAAAAGGAAAGACCAATGTATTTTTTTCTTTTTTCTTTTTTTTAATATTTAATTCTTTCTAGCAATTTCAAAGTTTTGGTTTAAAAAAAATACCCAAGGTTTAGAATACATTTTTAAAAGTGAAAATTTTTTCTGGAAGCTCAGTTTTAATTCCAAGCTAATAGATTAAATTTAATATTTCATACAAGCAAAATACCTTTCTGTATTTCAAAACGAATTTAAATTGATTGGGATTTTTTTTTTTATGCTAAAAATGGCTGATTTTAGCCATATTTACAAATTTATCAGCACAATAATTCTCTTTCTAAAATGAAATATACTTATCTGTCTATATTTCTGAGAAGTATTATGTACACTATTTACATTCGGATTATTGTCCTCATCTTTATTGCCATATTTATCACGTTTCGGCCGCTGTAGACTCTGGCCTTCAGGTGGTTGGAATGTCAAACTGAACCCTTTATTTTGCTCAATGGGGTAGACTGTTCTAGTTTCATGTGCCATGTTTAATGGATGTCGGTTACCTGTTATCTCCTGTTAATTCCCCTCTCCAAGTTATCCACTGGCTTAACTAACCAAGCATAAAAATGAATGCAATATGGGAACCAGTAATAAGGAGTGCCAGACAAAAGTGATAACAAAAATTGCAATATGAGCACTGGTTTAAAAAAAAAAAAAAAAAATGATGCTGAAGACATTAGGTTTATAATGCCCAGGAATTCATACACAGATATCCTCAAGGACACATGGCACAGTGGATAAAGGCGTTAGTTAGATCCAGTGACAGGAGTGTGAGTTCAATACCTGGTTAAGCCAGTGGAGAACAGAATTAACAGGAGATAACTGACATCCATTAAACATTGTACGTGGAACTAGAAGTCTACCCCCAGTGAGCAAAATAAAGGGTTCAAGTTTGACATTTCAACCACTGGAAGAAGGCCAAAACGTAATAAATATGAGGACAATAGTCTGAATAGTGTTTTCTGAAACTTTATTTAAGTTAAACTGATTTAAAGATTAATTAATGTGATTTGAAACTTAGAATCTCGCAGATTTTTCTCACATGGTGGGTATTTTGAGGTGTTGACAACTATCATACTCATATTTGGAGATTTTTTCTATGGAGAACAGGTCTAAAAATTACTTGATAAATATAACATGAACACCATTTACGTAATACTTTTTAGGTATTTTAGCTTTAAAATTTACTATACCTACTGCTCTTATTTGCTGATAATGTCATGTATGGATGTCTATACATGCACATAAAAATTAAAATATGGAGGGGAGGTTAAGGTGATTGTAGTAAGCTTTTACCATTTGATTAGTAAGTATAGGTTTTACTTAATGCCACCTGGCTGCTAGAAATTAATACAGAATTTTAAAAGATTAAAAACTTTATATATTGAAAAAAAAAATATTCTGGTAAAAATTCATTGTTCATTAAAAAAAAAAAAAAAAAAAAAAATGTGAGTAAGTGCTGAAATTAAAATCTGCCAATTATGTGATTTTTGCAAGAATTTCCAAATTGGTGTTTTTCACTGTAAAAAGACACTAAAATTTCCCATACTAATTTATGATCAGTTACTAACAAACAAAAAACAAAAAAAATGGAAGGTTCTAAAATGGATTAACAAATATAATTTAACAATTAAAAAATCCTTTGGGCTTTGCTCTTGATAAAGATTTTGACAAAACTTTTTTTTTTTTGTAAGTTTGGGGCATTTTCCCCATCATGTAAACTTTTTTTTTTTAGTGAATCTTTGGAGGTATCTCCTTAAAAGCTTCATGCTAAAACAAAGAAAAAAAAAATCTGCTCTGACTTATTTGATTTATCTAAATTCCTGTTCTTATTTATAATAGACTTTGTTATAAGTAAAACACTTCAACCAAGTACACTTCTAGCCACCTTCAAGTGCACACTATTTTGGACATGGGTTATTTTGTTCCTGTGAGAATATTCACTTAATATCTTTAGTTAAATCTGTACTTCAGGACAGTGGAATTGTGGATAGAGGTGCTGGATAATAGTGGTCACGAGTTCAATCCTTGGAACAGATTATAAGTCCTATAAGCCCTGAGTGTCATAGGGGGCACCACATACAATGGTGTGTCTTGAACAAGCTAGACTGACAGAGACCAATTGGTTTGAATTCAGAGTTCTCCTTTTAGACTCGTTGACAAACAAGGCTATAGCACCCAGCCCATCCCATATCCAGAAGAGATGGATTCATTTGGGCATAATGTATGGAACAAGCTTGACTGGAATTTGAACTCGGCTCTCTGATTTATCATTTCAAGTCATTATCCATGACTCCACCTGGATCAGATAGTGATATTCATATAACGATTCAGCAGGGATGAACTAGAAGTAGTAAGGGACAAAATAATCAACACATGAGATATCCAATATCAACAAAAATAATAGGCATCTGAAGATGGCTAGAAGGTGCTTGGCTGAAACATTGTATTTATAATAATCAAAATGAGAACAATTTGTTCAAATAACTCAAACAAGTCAAATCTGAACAATCTCAAATAAAAATTCCAAAAACGTGTGGTATAGTACAGACCAATAACTTTTATTATGAATTAAATATAACAAGTTTGATGAGTTACATACTGGTATTAGTAACATAACACATTGATAACAGACACATATATGATATGTAATATGCACAAATGACATGGGTTGTTTGGTCATCAAAAAAAAAAAAAAAAAAAAAAAAGAAAAGAAAGCAAAATGTGTTTCTGATGAAAAATGTAAAATTGCACATTTTATGTGCTAAAGAAATAGATGCCTATTTGGATTTCACAAAGGAGTAAATAAAATGGCAGACTTTTCTCATTTAACCCCCCACCTTTTTCAAGATCCTAGCTTGGATGCAAATAAAATAAAATGTTGAATAAAGGCATTGAAAGTGAAGGCTCGAGAGATGCCAACCAAAAAGATTTTTAGAGTAATTTAGTAAATGTCCCAGTTTGTGTGTGTATATATATATATATATATATATATATATATATATATATATATATATATATATATATATATCTCATAATTATTTATATATAAGAAAGTAATTACTCTGCTTTCAAAAATAACGGTAATTCATTAATGAAAAGAAAGGCTTTAATAAGTGTTATCCAACATACTGGAGATAATTTGCAAAAGAGAATAACCAGGAAATAACCCCCTCAACTTTTTCTGTTTAGAATGGTTTCATGTTTCTTTAACCAATTGGCTGCAAAAACTATGGAATGAGTACAATCACCCAAAGAATGATTTTTCAACAAAATGTGGACATTAGCATTTCCATTTTTGTGAAAGGTCCAGGAGAGAGGGGGGGAGTTGGTGGAAGAGGTTACAGCAGACATTTACTCCAACTGAAACAAATTTCTGCTTCATTGACATGAAAATAAGTTTATGATTGGTAGTGAGAGAGCAAGTAAAAGAAAAATGGATCTTTCAAATATCAGAACAAGATATTTCACATATCTCTCCATGATGGACGTTTCAGCAAGATAATTGTTGCCAAATGTACAACCTTTTTAGAGACAGCATCTTTATTAAATTAAAAACAAATTACAATTCAATTTCTGACAAGTCTTATAAAAAAAAAAGAATGAAAAAATTAGCTTTAGAATTAAGAAAATTCTTTTTTAGTTGAATGAAATTTCAACTAAACTGGAAATTGTAAAATAGAAACCATTTGTCCCATTGCTGAGCAAATAAAAGGCAATTTTTTTTTGTGTGTATGTGTGTGTGTGGAGGGAATAAAACTGAAGCAGCAGCAGCAGCAGCATGAAAATCACATGAACAATCTGGAAATGGCAAGGCACAAAAGGCAAGAGAAAGACGAATGAATCAAATCTAAACTAACAAAGAAAGCTTCAGTGATCATTATATGAAGGAAAGAGCACAGTATTTTAGGAATTAAAACAAT
Source organism: Acanthosepion lycidas (assembly GCA_963932145.1). Classification (NCBI taxonomy): domain Eukaryota; kingdom Metazoa; phylum Mollusca; class Cephalopoda; order Sepiida; family Sepiidae; genus Acanthosepion; species Acanthosepion lycidas. The sequence continues at coordinate 8,166,023 of OZ010608.1, read as the reverse complement.
TTCTCTTCAATAGACAAGAATGCAATTTGGTAATTTCAAAATCAGTTGAAATTCTCTTGTTATTTCACTGTTTTTCTTGAAATACTGCCAGCAAAAGTATTTAATTTCCAAAATACAAATTAAACACTGACACTTTAATATGCTTTCTTTAAGAACCAAAATGTGAAAATTATCAAGTGTTATTTCCAAGCTAGAGTCAGTTAATTGATGCATTTAATTGTGTAAAGATCTACTTTTGATTATAAATAATTTTAACTCATAACTGGACAGTTAATATCTTCATGTAAATTAGAATGACAATTAAAAAAAAATACTTTGTGCACATCTCAATTGCTTTGCTTTTAAGAGTGAGAAAAAAGCACACAACTGGTTGTCCACAGATAAACAGTCACAAACATTGAAATTAACTTTATCCAGGATAGCATTATATTGTAAAGGATTTATGTCAATATTTGAACATCTTTTATAATCTTTAAACTGAAATACAGTATTTGTACTTAGATTATGTCATTAATATATTTTGTATTACAAAAGCTGAAAGATTTATAGTTAGATTAAAATTAATCCTTTTAAAAAGAAATGAAAAGATTTTCATCCTTTAGAGAATACAACAGCAACTAATAAATTTATTTTTAGTGGCAATAGCAATAAGCAACTTGTACTAAATCTAATAGAATTCTAAGTGTTAATTGTCACAGTAGAAACAATCCTAACTGTTTTTTGCTACAACATTATTAAGCCTGCAATATTTTATGTACAGCCATAAAAGATTGGGTAATATTTCAGATTAGTTTGGTTTTTATATAGAGTAAAAGGGGGGGAAAAAGTTTCATTTAGAGTTAAAACATTTCTGACAAGGCTTTGAAATAAAAGCAAAATTGAATATGGAACAGATGCAATCTCTGAATACACAGTGAATGAAAAGTAAATAAAGAGAAAAAAAAAAGTATAAAAAATATTTTTGTGGACATTTGTTTATCACCCCCAGCCCAAGACCTTTTTGACAGAAATGGACCCAGATGCAATGAATTTGAAGATTAATAAGAATGAAAAGAAAATTTGGCATAAAATGATGTTAAGAATTTGTTAAATAAGTTGAAAAAGCAGAGTCTTCATCTTTTGAACAATTCAGGCACTTCCTTTTAAACAAAGCATTTCCAATGAAATTATACAGAGCAATGACAGGTGCACATCCCAATTTCACAGGCTAGTGAGTTTTCTCTCTCTCTCTCACACTGAATGTTCCACAAATCTGTCTTGCTACATTTGGCTTCACTGTGTTATTCAATGTGCATTCTGGAGGCTAATATTTATTTTCAAAAAGATGCATTTAACAAAAAAAAAAAAAAAAAGGTTTATTAAACCTTACAGACTGTCATACTTCCTGACGTAAAATGAGTAAATTCTCATTAATTTCTTAAAATATTGAGAAGATAGATTTGTTACACAGCTAAGAGGTATGAGGAAAATAAGAGTAAATGAGAAAAGCCTTAAGTAGAAGGTAAAAACGTTTTAGGCTTTTGTGTAGATGAGTGGTGAAAATTGAAGTAGAAATATTTCCATAGTTAGGTAGGGAAATGTTATCAAGCAAAAGTTCTCTCAACAGATACAGGAATAAAATTTACCAGCAGGATTAAGAGAATATCTTTTTCTTGTAATATATTTTTAATTTGCAGCCCCACTAAACTTTCTGCCTCAATGAGTCTATTTATTCTGTTTTTTTTTTCTTCTCCGAGTCGAAAGATTTCCCCATCAGATATGAAACTTTTATTTATCTTCTGTTTTTTTTTTTCTGTTCGACTCTAGAGATTTTTCTTCAGGTGTAAAACTTTTGCGCACAAGAAACACGTTGCCATCACTTGACTGTTGTAAGCAATATTCTTGTGGATCGTAAGGGTTGCCAAATTCATCTCTTAGTGATGCAAACACTTCTTGATAGTACACTTTGTATTTTTCTTTCATTTCCCGTGTTTTCCGGTCAATTACATTTCCTTCCAGTAGCAGTCGATTACGTGTCTCACGCAGGTTCAAGACTTCTTCCTCTAAAGTGCCAATAACATTCAGTTTTCTTTTGCGACAATTCTGGGCAGCCACTTTGTTCTTACCTCGACGTCGAATGTCACGGATGAGACGCATGTGTGACTCTGGCAGGGGATATTTCCGTACCAGCTCATTGAACTCCTCGACTGAAGAGTCGATGATCTGAGACATGGTCAAGGGAACATTCAATTCACGCAGACGTTTTTGATCTCTTGAAGTGGGTCCCCGAGAATGAGACATCGCAGCAGATTTGGAACCTTTGTGCGAACCAGGTAGCATTTCTTGGCGTATTGATTTTGGATTTGACAAGGAAGATTTTTGTGGCTGGGGATGATGCTGCTGTTGCTGCTGCTGTTGTTGTGAATGTTGCTGGGAATAAGTGTGATTGTGCTGAATGTGATTAGTGTTGCTTGGTTGGTAATTAAAATCTGTGTCATTGGATGAAGTCGAATGGTTCATGCTGGCTACTTGCTGACCTCCCATTGATCCATAACTGCAATAATAACTGCTGTTTGGCTCAGTTTTCACAGCTTTGTGACCATTAGCACTGCCACTGCTGCTGCTGCTGCTATCATAATCACTGCCACCAGTAGCACCTTCAATGTGGTCATAAGGAGATGGGTTATGGCTATCGTTAAAATCCTGTAAAAAGTACAAAATGATTAAAAAAAAATTGAAGCTGAAAAATAAAAATGAACGTATTTTTAACATTTAGCTCTCTGCATTATTAATATTACTTCCCTTTCCACTGCATTCTTTTTCAGTGTCTGTCAATAACAATGTCCTTATTGTTAATTTCACTCAAAGTTGTTTTCTGTTGCCATAGCAGGATATGACAACACAACTATGAAATTCAAATTCAGTGGCAGGATAAACTTTTTGTATAGCAAATACAGAGTGATAAAGCAGTTTTACTTGAGGTGAATTTGCAAAGCTAAAATGAATTCCAATTCAAATTAACAGATGATAAACATGGGCTGACAGCAGAAAATGAAATTGGCAATAAGAGTTCAAATTTCAGCTAATCATATTGGATTCGGTTTGCACTAATGTCTCTGGAAGGGGTATAGATCTTTCTCTTTGCACCTCCCCTAGGGCTAAAATAGCATAGCATACTAGGATTTGTAGCCTTGGTTGGCATCTAGTTTAGGACAACATTCAATACTGATTGGGCAGGGAGCTAGTAATCTGAATGCTAATGAAAATACAACAAAGTAACAGAGTATGATATCATTGTAGTCCTATGCACCATTTACTTGAGAGAAGGTGATAGGTTCAAGAAGGTAGAAAAATATCAAATATTATCTCTAATTTATCAGTCGTACAGTCTGATCTCCCTTACTTAGTAATGAGCTACACCACTTTTATGGTAGCAGGAGGCATTAATAAGTGAGCATTGACATCTAATTAGTAGAAAAAAAAAAAAAGGGGAGATCAGAGTGATGATAAATTGCTTTTTATTTCTTTGTATCATATTAGATTTTTTTAGATTATTTACTTTTAATGATTTAAAAAATAGAATCATTAATCTTACATTCAACAGCAGAGTTAACCTTATCAGCTCCTAAGAGATTTTAATCGTTAATTCCCCGGAGTCCTGACAAAATTTTGGAAAAATTTGAATATGTGATGTCAGTGCAATTAAACTGAGATATACACCAAAAATTGTTAAAAATCAAATATTACAAATTAATTTCATATGAGAGTAAATTGATTTCTCTCTCAAATGATAGCAAATTTAGCCTGCTTGGGGATTACTGGTTATGAAATATGGTTTTAGAAATCTACAAAGTTGCAGATTTCCAGCCCCTGCAGTTGATCATGAGATAGGCGCTAATAGTCAATACTTTTTTTTAAAAAATACAGTGCGACCCAATTGCAGGTACATTCAGCCACTTTTCGACTGTATTTGTCAATTGTATAAATAAAAATTCCTCATCAATACGATTGCAAAATTATTGAAATAGGGTCATTTCTTGATGATATAGGTAAACTAAAGATAAGAATGCTCCAAAAATTAAAAAAAAAAAAATCCAAACTCTAGTGTTAAAACTTACCTACATACTTGAGTATAGTGCAAATTTTTATGATCATTTTTTTTTTTTTTTTTTTTTTTTTTTTTTTACACACAAAATAAGACATTGTGGTATATATAGGTAATATTTTTGAAGAGGTTAAAAATCCTTCATTTTCAGTGACCAGTTGCACTATACACAGGTAAATATTTTCTGAGGGGGTTAAAATTGATGCAAGAAAATTCAGGAGTTGCACTCTACATGGAATCAGCTTATACACAATTATATATGGTAACTAAATTATTTTAAAATTCCAACTATTCTTCTGAAAATAAACACCTCTGAAACAGAATATATGTACCTGGAATGGTGAGGCTGAACCCGCTAAAGAGCAAACAGCTGAGTCACTGCTCCCATCATCCATCAGACCTGCAACAACCAATCAAAATTGGAGGAGAAATTAATAATGAAAATATCAAAATAGGAAGATGTAAAGAACCCCAGTTAAGGAAATGTTATAATTATAAAAGATCTTTTCATTTAGCAGCAATATTTGATAATTGAAGATCAAATTATGCAAGATTAAAAAAAAAAAAAAAAAAAAAAAAAAAAAAAAAATAGAAACATATTTCAATTTTAAAATTAGGTATTCATTATAATCAAATTATTTCTAAGTCAATATTTATACACTCTGAGATTTACTTATGTAAATCAGTGCTTCCCAAGTAGAATTGATATTAATCAACAGAATATGCTTATATGATAAATATATCCCATGAATTTCTGCTTATAATTTGTTTTTTTTTTTGTTTTTTTTAGAAATATTCACAAGAATTTATTTGATGATGTAATATTTTATTATGCAACTCTAGGATTGCATGCACGCACACACACACATTATATATATATTTGTTTTTGAATTTGTAGGTCTGATGAATTGGATCGTATTTACGATTCCAATGGAATAAATTATGACCATGGAATATTAGTGTTTAAGCCTTTTTATTATATCCTTACTCTGTCCTGGACATTGAGTTCTACCTGGATTCTATCCTCTCGGAATTTTTTATTCAAAAAATATACATGTGTGTATATGCACCTGTGGATTTTGCATATATATGTATATTTACTACTAATATTATATATATATATATATATATATGTAATAGTAGTATAATTAGTAATTTTTAGATTTTAATTTCAAATATATAAGATAGTCATAAGAAAAATATAAACTCCAAATAGAAGCAGGATATTGTAAAGTTATCGAGAGATGGAAACACAATGTTGGAGATTGAAAAAGTTGACCAAAGATCTCAGAGGAATCAAGAAAAGAAAAAGAAATTGAAAACTTTGGTAAAATAAGAATTAAAAATAAAAGGGTGTATTAAAGTCACAAAAAGAAATGTGAAAAAATTCAAGAGCAAGAAAATATCTGAAGTAGCCGGTGTTGTGAATGAAAACAGAGAGAAAAGATGCAGAATATTAAGAACATTAGCTAATGGCATGAAAGTCACCTAACTACCATCTTTAAGTAAACATTATAAAGATAAACATGAAAATTAAGTGAAATAGTATATGAAATCTGATTTCTCAACAGTATTTTTTGTGGAAAATTGTAGAGTTACACTAGATTAGAACTGGGTTAAAAATTGGGTCTCACAATTTAGAAGACAATGGAGTGGAAGTGGGATGCATGTTTTGGATTGTTATTATAGAAAGAAAAATTATGGGTCCCTTCAAAGTTCAAGATAAATGCAGAGAATTATTATAAATTCTTGGCTAAGACATTGTTTTGAGTGGTAAATGTCACAAGCAAGAATCTTTAAGTTCATTAATTTCAAGACAATGTTCTTTCCCAGTCAGCAAGATTGACTCTTGCACACTTTACCAAAAAAAGTTTCAGAGACACCAGATTAATGGAATTGTATTTGTTTTTGCTACACATTCTTATATCAATCCGCATATATAAACAAAAAATTGCATATTATATGTAGGTAGAATAATAAACATTCATAATACATTATAACGTTATTAGATGAATTTAAATATAACACAACATAAATTTATACAATTCACTTCACTACATTAGAATTTTTTTTGAAAGGTGAAGAAGCTATGTGTCACATGACTTGATGGTAAATAAATAGATGCATACTGATTTGAAGCTATTTTATATTTTGAAATAAATGTGAAGAAGAAACAAGTATGTATAATAAAAAATATACTTATTTTGAAAAAGACTACACCTGTTTAAGTCATTACTCCAAATTTTTACACAAAGAATCTTTAGTATTAATTATTAATTCAAAGTACATTTTATGGAAGAAATTTCTCTTTTGATGTAAAGAATTAAAACATGTCTCTATTGATGTCATAAAATAATTTATTTTCATACTTTTAATCAGGATATATTGGCATCAAGGTGTTTTGGATTCTTTTCATTTGATTTTGGGCTAGAACATTTTTTTCTTATTAACTAATGATAAAAAACATGCTTATTATTTTGAAAAAGACTAAACCTATTTTAAGCTATTATTCCAAATTTTCACACAATATGTTAACTATGAAGCTCAGTGGAACAATAAACCTTCTTTTACCTTTTTTTTTTAAATACAAATTAAAATGTGTAATTGATAATAAAACTGATAATACTGTTACCTCATCATTTTGTATTATAACTGCTTTTAAAAGAAAAGAAAAGAAAATTTAACCTTTTCTACATTTTTTTTTATAATTAAAAAAAAAAAAAAAAGGAAAAAAAAAAAAAAAAAAGGAAAAAAGGCCGTCAAAGCCTGAATATTTTTTTTCTGTCATGTAAAACTATTTTATCAGGATAAAGAGGAATTCCTACAGAAGCAAAGCTTGTGTAACATTCTCTGTGCAAAGTACAGCTTAAAAAGTAAATTCATATGCTTTACCTTCATCAAGATTAATGTTTGGCAGAGTAAGGTTTTCCATCAAAGTGTTTCCACGTAACATTTTCTCAATTTCCATCAGTGAATTGCTTTCATTAATAGCAACAGAAATATTAGAGAACAACAAGTTCTGATTATCCCATTCAGAAGAATGGCCTGAACTTCCATTCAAAAATGAAGAAGAGTTGCAAGATAAACCTGGAAATAATAAATAAAACAAACTCGGATTAATTTTCATGTGGGGGGGGGGGGCAGCAAAATTAATTTGAATAATTAGTTAAATTGAAATTCATGTAAACATTTCAGCTTTCTCAACATTTAAATGCATTGTTTCAAGTCAAAGAGATTTCTTTCTCTATTACATATAAAGCTGCACAAAGTCTGTTCAATCATTTTGAATATATTCAATTAATAAACCCAAATTAAAATTTGGTAAAAACACTTCCAAACCTAGCCAAAAATCTGCTATCCATATACTGAAAAGCTTTTAACAAGCTGAATGACCAAAAATGTTGCATGCTCTGCAATCACTCATGTCTGCCAGCATCCTGGCTTTTCCCAAAACTAAACTTTCTATTGAAAGAGAGGAAATAAATTGTTGACAAGATTAATGAAAACTCTAGACTGTAACTCATGATGATCTTGAAAAAGGACTTTGCAGAGTATTTTGAAAAATAGAAGTGTTGCTGAGATAGGAGGTCCCAAGCGGTGTATTTTGAGGAGGAATAAGGCTACCTTTTTGTTAATATTAAATGGCGAGATCAATTTCTGCACATATCTTTTATAAACACACAACGAGTAGCTGTTGAAATTCAGTAATTCAAGGATCAAACATTAGAAATCTTTTTTTCAGAAGAAACTGTATGCCAAGTGTGTTGAATTATGGAATGAATATGTGAAATAACATGAACATTTTATGACTATAGGTTATTTTTCTTGAACCAGCATTTTAAACAAAAGTATTGGATCATAAAATTATTCTTGGCTTTGTGTAATTCAGCATTTGCTTAATTACAGTTTATCTTTGTTTAGGTCATATAAAAAAGCGCTATATCACGATGAAAAAAGACTCATAAATCAACGAAAACAAAGTTTTGTTTAAATTATGTTTATGTTGTTATGAAGAGGAAAGACCAAAGTTTTTTTTAAATTTTTTACTCCTTTTTAACACGTAGAAAATTTTGGTTAAAAATCGTTTTTTTACGACAGCGCAAAAAGACTAAAAAAAAAGTTTGTTTTATTTTGCGCTTTTCCTGAGGAAAACACACGTTAATTTAGGAAATTCTTGCAAAAATCAAATAATTGTTGGATTTTAATGAAACTTTCAGGACTTATTCAGAATTGAATGAAATTAATTTTGAAATTTTTTTTCAGAAAATCTTGTTAAAAAGAGATTTTTTTTTAACAGGTTTCCACCCACTTACGTATTTTCATGAAATTTTGAGAAATTAAATCTTCATGCGCAGGATTTTTTTTATTAGTTATAAACAGGACACTTTGTAGAAAGTAAATCACCAGTTTTTTTTGTAAAACATTATGTGGTTTCATAGAAAATCTGCTTTGAATTGTAAACAAAAAAAAAAAAATGTAAAAAAGTATGACATTAATTAATTAGAAAAGCTTCCACCTGTTTTTGTAGATACGTTATACTAAGGACATTATTTTGTGAAGGAATAAAAATTTTTAGATGAAGAATATATTTTTTACAAATTTTTTCCCCATTTTAAAAATTTTTTTCATTAACTTCTTAATACTTCAAAAATCGTTTAAAATTCTTTATTTCTTTCACGCACGTAATGCAATGATAACGTTAATGAAAATGTAAATTTACGAATCGAACTTTGAAAAGCACATAACAGTCGTTTGAACAGAAATATTTTAAAAATAATAAAAAGAAATTTTTATTGAAAATACGTTCATAATTTCTATGTATGGAAATGTATACGCGACGTAATCCTTAAAAAGGTCACGTGATTTGTGTCGTCTGGTTATTTCTCTTTTCTGTCCAAGAATTATCTAATTAATAAAAAAGTTTAAAGAATTATCTATTTAAAAAATTTAAACAATTATATAATTAAAAAAATAAAGAATTAGTATCGAATAAAAACTTTAAACAATTATCTAAAAAAAAAAAGTATAAAAATTATTATATAATGAAAAAGTTTGAATAAGAATAGTTTACATACAATTATCTAATTAATAAGAAAAGTTTAAACAATTATGTAATGATTTAAAAAAATTAAACAATTGGCTAATTAAGAAAGTATGAAATAAAAAAATAAATAGTACATAATTGCTGAATAAAAATTAATATTTAAAAAGTACTAGTTAAAAACAAAAAACCGCATTCGCCTACTTTTAAAAATTTGTCAATAGCTGTCTGTCATCGCCTCGTCAATTGCGAACGTGATGAAAGACATGCAAAAAATTCAGACACATCGTTAAGAAATGTTTGGATACAAATTTTTTAAGCTATAAGTAAGTACTGTTTGTTTCATATCAGATTAATTTAACTTTAAATTTTCTAATTTTACTCAAATAACGTGTCAAAAATATATAAATTTATTTTAGGAAGAAGTTTAAATTCAAAATTTTGTTTGTTTACAAATTTCTTAAAATTTAAGAAAATGGCCGCTTTTAAGAAAATTAAACAAAAATCGAGCATATATTTGACATTCCAATCTATATAATTTCTATCTGAAAGACACCAGAATATGTTACTTACTGTAAATAATAAATTTAATGCTTTAGCTTTCAATTAATAACAACATATTTAAACAAAACTTTGTTTTCGTTGATTTATGAGTCTTTTTTCATCGTGATATGCCGATTTTTTATGTGACCTAATGAAGGTATATATATATATATATATATATATATATAGGTAAAAAAAAAAAAAAATTTCCCCTCACAAAGAAATTATTTTTTTCATTACGATTTATATAAAACAAAGTTATTAACAAATGAAATAATTAAGAGAGAAAAAAAATTATTACTTGTATTAAAAATATTTCCACAACCCATTTCTCCAGATGGTACAGGAAGTGTGGCATTCTGAATCAGTTCTCGGCTATGAGATGGATTTTCAACAGAAGTTTCTGAAGATCCCATGATCTCTCTCCACCAGTTATCAAGACTGTTCTGTCTTTCATATACATTAGGCTGAAATTTAAAAAAAAATAAAAAATTGTGTTATATCAAACTCCATGAGTAAGGGAACAATTACCATATTCAAAAGAGTTTTTTATGAAATAAGATACTAAATTAATATTACAAATCTATACATGGTCTCCTTATTACCAAATATATTAAATGACAGTCATACACAAACAGAAAGGAAATTAAACATAGAATAAGCTGAGCTCGGGGTAGTTTCACACAACACCATAAGTTGCTACAAAACCAAAACATTAATCTAAGAACTTGAGTTATTTTATAAAATAGTCTCATCAGATTGATAAATGTGATGCATGGCATTCAGAAATATCTAAACTGTCAGTTCTATACAGCCACTTTCTCAGATCAATGAATGAAAATGGCATTCAGCGAATGAAGCCTGTAGATTTTAGTGAGGACCATCCTTCTTTTAATATCATAGACTAGAATCACAGAGAACTGTACCAAATAATAGAAACTACATTACTTGAGGACTTTCAATAACAGAAACAACTAAAATGGATAGCATATGTAACTCAAAGAGGAAATAATGACAATCAAGATGTTGATGTTCCACAACACTTCAAACAAAAGGTTAGGAAGGAAGCAATAATCTTAACTGAACTATTGATACAAGAGAAAGAATGATAGAATTGGCTGCTTGGTTAATGAATATCAAATATTTCTTCATAAGGAAATGACTAACAATTACCATGAGAACAGATCCTACACTTTGGTCCCAGCCCGATGACCAAAGAGTGAAGAAAAGCACTGCTCAATCAATGAAAGCTGAGTGTTTCCTTATAAGGAAACAGCTAATATTATCATTAGCATATATATTTACTAATTTTTTCTCAAATGAATACCAATATTAATTAAACCAGTATTTCTCAAATTTGTTTACTTTAAGTTGTACTTGGAGAATAACTAAAATTCTGGAGCACACTTCAAATTAAATTTGATTAATAGGAAAATTATAAAGATGTCTCCTGAAGTCAGCATTTATTTTAAAGACATTACATTGCACATTTAAGCGGTACAGTTTTCATTTAAAGGGATTTATGAAGAATCTGCTATTTTTTTTTTTAGAAAGGCTGATAATAATGGATTTAAATCCCTTAGGGAAAGCAAAAGGGAAAGGACTATACACTCCTTAAAAGATTAAGGAATTTATCATCCAGTTTAAAATATGAAATGACAAAAACTTGATTTAGACATGGAATCTATGTGCTTGATGCATCTAGATTTTTAAAAATAAAGATTTTTTTTTAAATATAAAAATAATTCATAAATTGCTTTTTTGTTAACTTGGGGTGCACCTGACTAACTTTCTGGGTGCATTAATTCACCTAGGCACACTAGACAATGGGGAAAATTCATTTGACTTCTATCATTCCTCCATTTCTTTCAGAATTTGTTTGGAGAAAACAACAAAAACAAACAGCTTAAAAATCCTTACCTGCTGTGATGGCGGCGGCGGTGGTGGTGGTGGTTGTTCCTGGTAGTAATTAACATTCATAGATTGATCCTCAGGACAACTATTGGTCGTATTTGAGGAACAAGGCAGTAAGTTGCAGCCAAAAGAAGGCCCATTCAGTTGATCAGAGGATGTATCAGAGAAGTTAGCAATCTGATTGCTAGCAAGATAATTATCCAAGTAATGTTCTAATGCTGGTTCTTCACTAACATTCTTCCTGCTTTCAATATCCAGAGTCTGTAAAGCCTCTTCTAAGCTGGAATTCTAAAATGTAAATGAAAAGCAATTTTTAAAAATTAATTAAAGGATTTTAAAATTAGGCCAGATAATAAATAAATCAAGTTTATTAAAAGCCATTAAAATGAGAGATATTTCATTAGCTAAGAATCAAACTAAAAAAAAAAAAACAAACTAAAAGACAAGATTTACATTGTTTGGGCTGCTGAACTCAGTCATTGTATTCATGATGTTCAGGTGATATACATTGGAAGAAGGCCTGAGCATACAACAACTGAAACATTGTGAATATAACAATAAAGACGAGGACAACAGTCCAAACAATGTAAATAATATAAATAGTTACCTCATCTCAGAAATATAGACAGATGTTGAAAGACAAGAATTATTTGAAGACAATATTTTGAATTCTTCTGACACGAGAAAACCAAAATAAATGTACTATTTTCACTCTGTAGTACTGGTTGATTAGTACTATCACTAATTAGCACATGTGTATATGTAGACATTATGTATAGGCATACTATGTAAGATAGAAGTAATGGTACTTGTACTGCTCATACTGCTAGCATCTCTTAGTTGTGACTGTCTTCTGGCAGAGTGCAGTTGTGTATCTGTCTGTGGACAGCACAGCTGAAAAAAATAATGAAAGGTGCCCGATCCCAGTGAACAGCTACCCACAGCAGTACCCAACTCATTGCACTAAGAGGAGGTATTGGTAGTAATACCAATGTCAGTGCAACCAACATCTGTGGAGGCTGGGCAATTTTTGACCCTGGTCTGGGTGTATGCACCTGGGCACCTCACATTAAACTAACCTTGTGTCATATCCCATCACCATGAGAGAAGGGGAACGAGTAAATACCACGGTACTTGGCCTGTAAAACCAATACTGACTGCATACAAGTGTAATCCCTATTTGGAATACCATAAATGACCTATCAAATATTGTTTATTATCATCTGAGGTAAACAATACAAAGTTTTATCCCAATACTCCATGCTACAAATCTTTCAAAACTGAATTCAAAAATTTACTTTAAATAAACATACACAACTAAATTCAATCTAATAAAAGTAATTTTAAAAAATTCAATGGGTCCTGTAAAAGTTAGTTGCCATTTTGGTTTTAAGGATAATTGAAATATTTTATAAATGTAGATCTTTTTACATTCAAATTGAAATTATATATTGTTTCTTAAAACCTACTTCATAACTTTTCCTCTTACTCATGATTAGGGTTTGCAATTATTAAAATTTGTAAACTATCAGTAAAAATTGGGGTGAATTTAGTTTTTGTATACTGGTAAATGACTAACATGGAATAAGAGTAAGCAAAATTGTAATTGGTTGCATTTACATGGTATTGACTTATTGAGTGCAGGGATGCTCTGTTTAGATGAAAATCTGGATGCCAATAATCACTTCAGTCCTAAATTCAATTGAAAATTATAGTCTTTCCTTGCAAATCAGATAATAAATGGTAAAGGTGAGCAGTGCAGATTGAGCACTTTTATTTGATGCATGATGCGGTGCTGTTGTAAGAGGTGATTGCATAAAATTGAAATATCGGAAAAAATTAATCTTCTCCCTTATGTTCAAGCTCAGGGTACTCACATGGACTACTGATATGCCACAGTCTACTTCAAATTCTCTATGACATCGAGTGGATTTTCATAAAAATTTTGGCGAAAAAAGTGTGACCTATCCTTGAGTATATATTCAAATTGAAATTATTTTATGTTATATTTTTATTCAGAAGTAATTGAGATCTCCCTTCTACCCCTGTTGAGAATAGAACAGTCGACTGTAGATATAAGCAGATGATTTTTTTCCACATGTATTGATAAAGTGGAATAAAGTTTATCTTTAAGTTTATTCAGGCTTTCTGTTTTCACTACAACCTCATATGACAAAAGATCAAAATGCAAATGTTTAAAAACTAATAAATTGTAAGCCACTATGAAATCATTTACCAATTTCTCTCCATTTGAAACACTGACAGAAATAGATGCATAAAATATTCAGATTTTATTGCACATATTTACTAAGCTTAAATCGTTCACAAAAAGAAAGAAAATATATATATACCGGAATATTAGGAGTCAAAGAAATTGACTGCAAAGCCAATTCTGATTGGTTGTTACTTGTAGTGGGTTGAAGTGGCTGTTCAGTAACATTTATTTGTGATACATTTCCATAATTGCAATGCTGCAATGGGGGTGGTTGCTGCTGCTGCTGCTGCAGTGGGGGTGATGGTGTCTGCTGTAGAGGGATCCATTCACCTTTGATAAAATTTAATCAAAGCTATTAAACAATAATGAAACATCATTTAAATGATTTTTTTTTTATCAATCCAAATTAAGGACAAATGATTTTTATGCAGATTGTTTATATTTTTTAAGATAGAGGAAATGATTATTTGAACAAAGTTTTTCTAATTTTAAATGAAAAATGTTTTAATAATAATTTCTTTAATGCAGAAGTCATCCTTGTATCCAAACTTCTCAGTGTTGCCATTCAGATGTTGTAAGAATTTGCTACATTCTAACATTTTTCTTTTCTTTGCAGATAATTCTAAGTAACTTGGGATTTCTCGACCCATAATGTTTTGCATGGAAGAAACTACAACTAGAAGAAAAAGGAAAAGAAATTCTTTCACATTATGTCAGAAATTAGATAATTTCTGAAAAACTGGACCCTGGCACAAGCTCATCTGACATATTGCAGAATCTGAACGAAACAGTAAAACTTGCACTTGAAGATGATTCACTGAATCCTCTCACTTTGGATGACTCAAAAGAATGGATAAACGAAGATGCTAATCAATTACAAAAAAAATTCAATCGTATAATTGCTTTGAAATAATTTGGATTGTCAAGAAATAGAAGAAGAATGAAATTCTGATAATGATCAAAATATGAACAATGAAGAAGAAAACTGGGACTCAGTAGAGAAAGTTATTAATGAGGTCATCAAATTCAAAGAGAAAAAAATCTGTTTAGCAATACAAAATGTACAAGTGTACATAATTTGCAGAAATGCCTTATTAAAAAAAAAAAAAAACAGCGAAAAGTAAGCAAAATGAGAAAAGAAATAAGAAAGGCAATTGAAAACAACACTTACTGAGCCTTAAACATTACAAATTAATATTTACTTTCATGAGACACTTAATTTTTCACATATTGCAATAAGTTCTTGTGTTTTGCTAAGTTAGTTATATTACACATGCCACATTATATCTGAACCTGTCCTCATATCCAAACTACACTGAAGTTCAGATATGAGGACTATACTATATTATGTAACAACTACAATCAAGTCAATTGGGCAATTATATTTTTGCCTTCAATTTTTACAACCCAGTCACATTTATATATATATATATATATATATATATATATATATATATATATATATATATATATATATATATATATATATATATATATATCAAAGTGAGTGTTAAATAATAGAATAATTAAAAAAGAAATCAGTTTATATTCTAGAATATAAGAAATTAATTTCTTATTAATGAGATTTTTAGAATCAGACTTATAAATAATCCAATGTCAAAGATTTCACAAAGTTGACCTATGGTGGCAAAATGTGTAGGCAAATAAATAACTGACCAAGATAAGGAACTTTCACATATTTTTTTTTTTAAAAATATACTTAATTTTGCCATTTGAAAATTGATCAAATCTAAAGTTATCATCAAAATGACATTTGGTTAATATTATAGCAATATGATTTCTCACACATCCTTAGATAAATAGATTCTTTTCCCTTTTAACTCAATTTAATGACCAGATTTTCTCAGGAATTTTGCCACTGGCCCACCTATGAACCATTGGACAAGGTTTTGTTATTGTTTTTGCATAGTTGTAAAAGTAGGGTCCTTTGAAAAACTGACCCCCCCAAAACCTGTCTAGGTGGTCCCAATTTCCATTTAGTGGAATATGAGTAGACGGAAAAGGATGGTATATCCCCCAGCCAGTGAAACGGCCAGGCAGTGAGTGTGTAAGGGTTCGTTTTCTGTGGCTGGAACTTAGTGAGAAATTCGTTAGAAAAAGTTTGCTTTCTTGTAACAGAAAGAAGATATTGCCAACTATGTGAGAAATCATTTTTTTTTTTCTACTTCCTAACCCAAAAAGCGCCTTGAAAATCATTTGTTGCTAATTGTTTTGTTGACGACGATCATGGCTCTAATCGAGACAAATCTGAGCTGGGATGTCATCACAGCTGGTGCAATGATATGCAGGATTGCATTACCACAATATTTCAAAGTCATTAAAATTGTAGAAATTGCCACTGTAACTGTGTTTGTGATTAACACTATTTTCTAAATGCTTGATGTTAATTTTTGTTCATATAATCAAAAAATTTAATAATAAACTAATTGCATTAACACTTTAGCATTCAACCCACCCTGTAAATATCAGCTCTCAATGCTCAACCTGCTGTATGCCAGCATAGTAAATAACACAGAAAGTCATGCAAACAATGAGACTTTGAGAGCCAATATTTACAGAGTGGGTTTGAGTGTGTTGAAGGTTAAAGCATTAAAGACATAATTTGAGGAAAAAAAAAAAAAGGATGCATATTGTAACAATTATCAGAGGAGAAGTAAAATCAGCAAGCAGAGTTCTAATCTTGGCCTAGTTGTTTACATTCACTTTTGCATCAATGCAAAAGATTGAATCCTTCTCTTCAACTCCCAGTTATGAATTAAATAGTAGGCTAGACTGGGCTCTCAAGATTTGGGAGGCAGCCAGTACAGATGAAAGACAACTCTAGAACCAAAACTGTGGAGAATGCAACGGGAAACCATTCCACTATATTTCCCAAGAAGTCATGGCAATTCAGATAAGAAATGGAATCTGAACTGGGTAATGGTTACCTACATCCAAAATGGACATGACATTTAAAAAAAAGAAAAATCAGAGTTATTTTAGAAAGCAATTTAATCAAACATGACAATAATTATAGAAGTATTATCTTAAACTTTTAGCATTCAACACAAACTCTCCCTGTAAATATGAGCTCTCAAAATCTCACCTTTTGTGATCAAATATTCACTGTTTTCATGCCTCAGTGCATTATTTGTGAAGATGTCATCATATATTATAGTAGAGTATACATGTTGTAGGTTATGGTCGGTTGAACATTGAGAGACAATATTTACAATGTGGGTGAAATACTAAAGAGTTAATGATTATTTAGAAACAGATACAATTTCCTCAACACTCTGGTTCATACATGTATGTCCTGATTGACTACATTCCAAATGTAGAATTATGTTCGAGCCTGGAATCAGTTTTAAAATAGATTCAAACATTAAATTATGTGAACCAAAATCAAAGAAATACTTGACCTGATTGGTTTTAAATTTATGAAGACTGCAGCAACAGTATACATTTCCTGATTATATTTCTCTTTATAACTTGTTAATTACTTCACATGGGAAATATTAAATGTTTATGTCCTTAAAGCTAAATATTGTTATTATCTATACAGCTGAATATATATAAGTAATTGTTAATGTGATTTTTTTTTTATATAAAACTATTTTTTCACAGCAAGTTCTAATTAAATAAACATCTAAAAAGAAATGGTAATTGAAATTCGTAATAATAGCTTTCAGGTAAAATAATTCCATTCAACTGTTTTCCTTACCTGTCTCAGTGTCCCTCGTATAATTTTCCATCAACCATTGTTGCTTAAGTCGGTGTTGCTCTTCTTGCAATTTCAGCTGGTGAAGTTCAAGCTGCTTATGCTGAAAGTTAAAAAAAAAAAGCGGGTGAAACATCAACAATAGTGTAGACGACATATGAATTTTAAAAACCTTGCAGTTTAACTATTTAGTGGATGCCTAGCAAGCCTTTATTAGCACTAAACAAAAATATAATTTTTTTTTACTCACAAGAACACAGAGAAATCTTACTGAAAAAAGCAGAAAAAAAAAAAAAAAAAAAAAAAAAAAAAAAAAAAACACTGCTAAGTAAAAAAAAATAAGATTTATATCTTTAAATAACGAGTATAACAATAAATGTAACTTATTTTCATATTAAACTTCTTTTAAATATTTATTAGTTATATATAATATCTCTACACTGTGTATAGTAATAAAAGTATATATAACTAAAAACATTTTATTAAAAAATTTCATTTTAACATTTATTCAAAATTTCCTGCCACATCTCATTTTCTATACATCAAGGATCTATAAACAATGTCAACTTTAAGTCATACTTATACAGGAATTAAACATAGGTATTATTAGGTGTGACTTTATTTTAACCCAGTAACATCACATCAGACTGTTGCCAGATGACATATTTCCACATCCGACTTGTCTATATTTTTATTGTTTTTAATAACAACAATAATCTAACTCTCCAAAATAAATGCTATTTTTAAATTTGTATCTCCCACATACATTTTTTTAACATATGTCAGTCTATGCTGTCATCCAAGGAGAAAAGTCAAAATTATCTTCTTTCATTTGTCACATCATGACAGGTAGATGGGAACCATATTTTGTTCTGAATATTCTCCAACATGTTACCTGGTCTGTATGTTATGTTTTTAACTAACCAAAATGCCTTGTTTATGTTACTAGCTTGTAAAATCCATGCCTTAACACAAAAAATAATAATGTTTATAAAATTTAAGTGTTTCATTTTAACACTTGCTTGAAATAAACAAATTTTATCATTCATAATCTATTGTAAATACAAAACTAAGATTACTTTATAAAACGTACAACACATTGTTTCTGTGGACAAGATCATTTTGTGCAAGAGACAGGAACTTGTCTTACTGTGCTCTCCTTTCACAAGATGACAATATCTCTTTGAGTAAAAAAAATCTGTATATTTACTTTCATGATCTGACAACAACAGAGAGTTTGCACAACTTTGTGCCTGATATGCAGAGTTAGGTTTTAATTCATATTTGTTTAAGTCATTAAAATATTTTCACAAATTTACTTACATATAACATTAGATAAAAACAGTTTTAAGCTTCCACTGAAGATTTTCTATTTCTGTCAATATTTTGCAAGAAAAAACAACTCTACACTGGAAATACAATTGTAACATACTTGGCAGTGAATAGGTTAAAGCAGGGGTTGGTAATCTTTTGCTATGTTTTTTTTTTATGTTTTTTTAAAATCATTCAGTGTGCCAACAGCATATATATTTTTTATACAAGTCAAGGTCAATATACCTGTTCTACAATATATTTTATATAGTATATATACTTTAGCATATATTAAAATTGAAACAGCTATATATCTTCTTTGCATTGTAGTAGTTATTGGTTCATACTTTGTGATGTCATTTGCAGCTGTGTGCTATTGGAAATTGCTTGGTGTACCACAGGTTGCTGGACTCTGGTCAGTACTTAGATGAGAGACTGCTTGAGAACAGGGGTACTGTAAGCATCATTCTGCAATCCAAAACCTGTATTGGCTTCAAATAACCCACAAAGGGTTCATAAACCATAAACGCCAATGGGGCTCAAACAACCACCAGCCAATTCAGGTCACCAAAGTTCTAACCAATATAGTTGTGTTTGCAATTTTGTTATGTCTACATGTTCTGTAAAAGTATTTCTTAAAAAATGAGGTTGACACAAGAATATTAAACAATATTGCAACAACTTGTTAACAACTAGTTAATAGCAAACATTTGGTATCTTTCACCTTGTGAGATTAGGTTAACTTACATAATCATTTGTGCTTAATTTAGAAAATTAGCATTTACTAAAATCAAGTAAAAAAAATTGAAAATGCTGAATTATTTTTTTTTTTTAAAGGCATTTAAGATATTTCCTTTGTATTGAAAGACTTGTGAAATTGTTAGTGAATAATGATGAAAGTTACTTACTTTTTCCCGCTCTTTTTGAAGCACTTGTTCTTGTTCTCGTTCAAGTTCTCTCCTCAGATTAACATCGTAGACTTCTCTCTGAACACCCAAGTCAATATCTTGTCGATACAAGACATCGATTAAATCAAGATCCTGGAAAAATCAAAACAAAATTCAATCAGAAATCAAATTACAAAATAACAGTGAAACATCAGTCCTTCAGTATCAGAATGTGAAAATTGTTTTTTTTTGACAACTTTGCATATGCACCGATGATAAGTTTACATTATCTGACTAAAGTATTACTCTTGAACTGAAGCTACATATGTAATTTAGCTGATATATATTTTCTTTTGCTTAACCCATCTATATCTCAAACACCTTTGCAGTGTGACAGGAAGCTTCAAGTCTCTAAAACATCAGTTCCCTTCTCCGAGGTGACCCAACCAGGATGATCATCATCTAATCAGTTTCCTGTTAAATTAATCTACAAAATTTGGCCTGAGCTATCTATTGGTTTCCTGCTAATGAAAATTGGTTTTACAGTTTCTGTGATCAAATTGTAAATAGTTATTTCAAAAGATTACAAGATAGAATCTCACACAAAAATGGGAGAAAAAAAAATTCTAATCTTAATTGAAAACTGAAGTTTAATAGAAATAATTTTGCAAGGTACAAATTACTAATTTTACCAATTTTTAAAACTCCAGCAAAGTAGGTTATAAATTTTCACTGGAAATAAACTTTTTATTAAGGGGAAAAAAAGATTATTTTTTGTGATTGGCTAAAAGTGTTATTAGAAATATATCATTGTATTTTATTCATTTCATCATGTATACATTTAATACAAACTTCAAGTTAACGCTAACATTATATTAATTCTTCATTTTATATTGTCAAAAGGAAAATCAACTACGCAATGTTTCTAAAACAGATAAATTTTAAAATAATTATAACAGAGCATGTTCATGTGTATTTTAAAAAAATCATGATTACAGAATAAGTCCGTCTTTGGAATTAATTCCTAGGGATGATCTTAGACGAAATCGAAAGTACTTGGGTAGGAAAAAAACTAGGGCACGTTCCTTAATGAATTTCATCTTAACACCAAGGAACAGATTAGAGAACTAGAAAGGATTACTATAGAAATAAATAGACATATGTCTATATTATTCAATGAATGAATGAATGAATGAATATATATACACACACACACACACAATTGAAAGAAAAGAGAAAAATAGTGAGTGTAAAGTGGAGACCCCCCCCCAGAAAAAAACAAAACAAAAACAACAAATAATGGCGACACCCTAAACATATATACAGATGGGCACATGTCTTCATGCACACAAATACAAAAAAATTATACCAATGATAAGTGCATAAAAAAGAAAAATCAAGAAATAATAAGCAGACAAATGCTGATATCTCCCGAGGAGTAGACATGCATCCATCTACAAAACTCTCGAGTTGGGATACTGAAGATAAGTTTTTAAACCTTTTACTTATATTAATTCCATTAATGCTCTATTATTGATATCAAGCACTTTACTGTAAAGACTGCTTGCCTCAAATGTCTCTTCTTTCAGTATCTCATTGACTGACACCATTTTTCCTTTCATGTGGATGTAAAAGTGATTAATGTTACATTGATGTTGCATAGAGCATTATAGATATATATATATATATATATATATATATATATATATATATATATATATGTAAATAAAAAGAAAGAACAGCAAGATATATAATCTGGTGTTCTTATAGATATTTTTATTTTTACAAAATAGTGCTCAATGTAAATTTACAGAGCATTAATATTATAAATTAATTGATTTAAAATATGTTTTTTCTGCTACACAGTTCTAACCATGTTTCAAAATTGGAAGGTCCAAATTTCATTTTGTAATTAAATTAAAGACAATAGTTCCATTTCACCCTCAAGCAAATTTTGGAGTAACTTTTAAAATTACTGGGTTTTAAAGACACAGCTAAAATCATAATTCACGTTTCCAAGGTTACAGATAAATTCACTTCCACTAGACAGGGGTGTTTGCGTGTTCATTATGTCTGTATTTTGATGTATTGAGGTACCTCCACGAGATCGCTAAAAAAAGAGCATAGCGTGATGAAAAAGACGCCAAACTTGACGAAAACAAAATGTTATCGTCTAAATGTTTATGTTATTATTAAGAGGAAAGATCAAAGTATTTTGGGGGTATTTTTTTTACATTTTTTAATCATTCCTAGCACGTCTGAAATTTCCATTAAAAATCTTTTTTTTTTTTGAATCAGCAAAATTGACCATTTTTTTTTTCATTTTATAAAAAAACTGGAAATCCACTTTGAAATGCTTTTAAATATCAATTATCATTTTTTTCAAAACTTATTTTAAGGAAATCAGAAATTATAATGTTTATTTAAAATATTTTGAACCAAGCTTAACTTAACTTCTGCACTGAAAAGATGCAATTTGAAAGTAAAATAAAGCAAGTCATAAACTTTCGCGTCACTTGACAGGTGATAAATGACATATTGACGGATTCCGTGAGGCTAATTTGTTCTATGGAAGGAGAAAAGTGAAATAATTTACATTTAAGTGAACAAATTATTTACCTCGTTATTTTTAAGGAAAACTTTCAGTGCTCTAATTTTTTTTTTTTTTTGTACTTAGCTTTCACCTTTATGTTTACAATGCTTCATGGAAAATATATTATAAAGAAATTAAAATAAGACTGTTAAGACTGAGATTAAATTTCATATTTCATAAGAAAGGTATCTAATTAATTTATAGGTACTTTTCTTATAAATTTCATCAGAAGTGTACATAAAATACTATAATTTTATGTACATTTATTACATTTTATTGTTATTTGTATTTCCATTCATTTTATTATTAATTTTAATATTTCATTCATGGAAAAATGCCATAACTGTGATTAATATGAAAATAAGATCATATAAATTTCACAAGATGATACTGATACTTGTAGGTACCCTTCTCAGTTGAAATTGAAAAATCAAATTAACTTCTCCACACGTGTTTCACAAAAGTAAAGGCCTTAACAGCGGAGAACAATGCTTAACTCAAGTAACACAACTTAATTGTATTCTGGTTGGTCTTCCATACTTTATAATTACAGCCTGATTATAAACAAAAAATATTACATTTCTTAATTACTGCGGATCTTCTGATTAGTCAAAAATGATACAATTTACAATGTGCTAAAAAAGATCTATGTCATAAGGAAACTTAAGAAACCCGATGCAGCTTTTAACTAATTTTATATTTTAACAACTTAAATGTAAAAATCTATTATAATAAAGAAATTATTGTCCATATTCATAAAAGCAAATAAAAGCATTTGAAATTAAATGATATCTTTGTTTTATTGAGTTTTGTATGTTACAATTCAGAGCTTGTTTTCAGGTGGGGTGGGGGTGTCCAATTAAAAAAAAACAAAAAAAACACAGAATTTGCATTCCTACAGGCCTTGTGCTTTTAACTATTGTAATCGCTAACCCCGATGTGATCGAATTTCTAGCGTTTTCATAAAATTAGTTGGGGGGTAGGTAATAAATATAAAAAAATATTTCTGCCATGACTTTAATAAAAAAAAAGAAAAAAACATTTATAATAATTTCGATCATCTGTAAATAGTTCCTGAAAGTTTCATTAACATCCGACAATTATTTTTATTTTTGCAAGATTTTCCAAATTAATGTGTGTCATACCAAAAAAATGTACTAAAAATTGTCTGTTATTTTACTAGTTCCGGTGATACAAAGAGAAACAAGGATTTTTTTTAAATCAAAATTTAGAATGTTCTAAAAAGGAAAAACTTTTAAAAATAATTAAAATAAACTTTGATCTTTCCTCGTAATGATAACATAAGAATTTAGACGATAAAATTTGTTTTTGGCAAGGTTGGCGTCTTTTTCATCAAGCTATGCTCCTTTTTTTTTTTTTTTTTTTTAGCGATTTCGTGGAGGTACCTATATATATATATATATATATATATATATATATACACACACACACACACACTGTGTGATGGATATATAAAATATCTTGAAATACTAAAGAGTAAAGTTATTCAATAAAAATCGCCATTGGCTTCAACCATGGCTTCCAGACAACCCTGGAATCTCCTGCATATCTTCTGGACAGTCTCCTTGTTTAAGTTGGCGCCCAACTGACCCTACTATACAGTTGACAAAAACAAACACAGATGTGTGAAATCAAAAATATAAAATGGCGACAATTTACCCATCGCATTCTGTATTGTCCCTCATCAGTTGCACGACTTGGAGTTTCATGCACAATGTAATCTTCAGGTGCTGGGTAATAATTTAAATTTCAATAAAAAATATCTGGTTAATGCAATGCTGGTGTAGTCCATATATTATATGGGGATTATGATTTTTATTTTAAAAATATATATTGCATTTAAAATAGATGGGATTTTAAAATGAAGTCATGCTAACAGTGATGTATAATATGTATATTTATTAATATACTTAATAGCTCTGTTATATTACACAGAGTACTATTTTATCAACACCAGCACTATGTGCAATATATATATATTAGACTAACACACTATTTTTTAAGTTTATCTTAGAATGACACAAGATCAAATGTAAGGAAGATTATGTAGCAGCAGTCTTACAAGTAATGACAGCTTGCTTAAAAGTCAGAATTTGAAATTTAAGCATCTCACTCAGATTTGAATACTGACTACTAGTATCTGTAAAAAAAATCTCAACCAGAAAGGTCACATATCTATACACTGATGAACAAAAACAGTGACTAGTAGGAAACGTGACAAGAATGATAGCTACTGCACACATCAGGAGCAGATGTGTATAAACAGCTAAACCAGCCAAAGGACTTTGTTTTGATATGTTGATGTTGCAGTTAAGAGCAACAATATTTCAGTGAATTTGATAAAAGCCTTATCATTATCAGAGAATTTACAAAAGTTAAGTTGTGGGAGGCTCAAATTTAGCTGTGGGAAGTACCTATACGTAGCAGTTCAAAAGGTAAAAAAAAATCACCAACAGTTAGTATTGGGCTGCCAAGACTTGTCAATGTGAAAAGTGAACATGGGCTCTCCTGACAAGTATGAGTCAACAGAAGTACTACTGTGGCATAAATTGCAGATCTCATTAATCAGAATGAAAAAAAAAAAAAAAAAAAAAAATCAACACATCAATCCTTTTTGGGCATGGAGTTGTTTAGTCAAAGACCAGAGTACCTATACTTTACCCATTGTCCATTGTGAAAAAGTATCAAGTGGCATGTGAGTATTGGAACAGGACCTTGTATCCATAGAAGTTTACCTGGCCCTGTGAATTTTGCTTTATCCTGAATAAATGGATGACAGGAGACATGTGCACTGTTATCTTGCATTATAGCAAAACGACAAGCTAATGAGGCAGTGTGATGTTTTTGGAAATATTCTGCTTGAAAACTTTTGGTTCTATTATTTGTGCAGAAGATACTTTATGTTCCATCTACCCACTTTCAGCAGATCAGCATGCACAAATCTTATGTATCATGAAAAAGACTCAAACCTAACTCCCCAGATCTCAATCCTATTAAATGCTTATGAGATGTGTTGAATCAACAAATTTGCTTTGCAGAACCTCCTCTGCATAACTTGAAGCAGCCATATGGTGGAGTTGTTGTTAAAAATCCTGCCAGAGGAAATATTTAGAATTCATGCTTAATCAGGTAAGAGTTATTTTGTAGACATGAAGGATTTTATTAGGCAGGTGATCATAATATTTTGGTTCATCAAGGTAGATGATTTGAGTCAACCGAATACAAGTTATATAAATTACAGTAAATTGTTTCCATATAAAGAAGTGTTTGTTTCCCTTTCTTTAAACTAAGCTATATTGGAAAAATTTTATAATCAAATTTTAAAAATCAAAAAGGCAGAAAATATTTTTAGAGAAGCTTTCCTGAATTTTAGCTCCATTTGAATATTTTTCTTATAACTCTTACAAGTGTTTTCAAAGAAATATTTAACTATAATTAAAATCTCAATGAAAGAAAAAAGATGGGAAAATTTGTATTCAACTTTGTTAATTTTTGCAAGAGCAAAAAAAACACATTAGAACTATCTCTGTTTTTAACATTGTCTATTCCAAAATGTTGAACTATCCTTCCTTAAGTCAAAGTGAAGTGTCATGTTTGATGCACAATTGAGCAATCATATCTCTTGGATTCATAATTGACTTTGCAGAATTTCTGTAGTAGGTTAGCTAAGTTGCTGCAGTAGACTGGTTTCCAACCAAGGAATCTGTCCTGCAATTTTTAACTCATAGCTGAGAGGAGAAGAGATGGATTCATACCTTTCCCCAAGAAGCGGATTTTTGCGTAAATGTAATGAACTCAATTGGAATTCGAACTCCGTTCACCGATTTCTTATTCTGAGCCATTATCCATCATACCACCATCGCATCCAAGTTTATCGCACATGAGATGACCGCTTAGGTCACTCATGTAGGGTAGACTCAACCTTGCTTAACTTCGGTGTGTCAACGTGATACGGCCGTAAAAAAACTAAAACATACATTCTATAAAACCTTAAAGAAAAAAAAAAAAAGACTTGATACAAGAAACTTTTTCTTTCTGTTGTAAATTGTTAACAAAATTGTGGCATAATTTACTTTTAATTTTATTAAAATTAAAAATGAAAAAAAAAACAAAAAAAAAACGATATACGGATTGGTAAATAATCCTTTTAAATACATACAAAAAAACGAAAAACCTAAACATGTATGCTGTACAAATTTTATTACATTTTTAGCTTTTTTTTTTTAATGCATGGATATTTCTGATTCTCTCTATTTGAATTCATCACCACAAAAAAGTAAAAATATTTTTTCAAGTTTGTAAAGTTCCTCTTGAATAAAAAAATAAAAATTAAATTTATATCATTAGCCACTCAATTATTTTGCATTGAAAAAAAAAAAAAAAATTACTTTGAAATAGTAAAATCATTTCGTGAAATAAATGCTTACGGAAATGATTGAAACTTCGAAATGTTTAAAACCCAAGGAAATAAAAAAACAGAACACACACACACTAAGTTCTTATAAAGAAAAAAAACCTGTAAAAATCAAAAGGGAAAGGTAGAAAAATGTTTAAAAGGCCAACTCCAACAATAAAATCATAAATAAATTATCTATTCTCAGATCTTTAGAGAGAAAAAAAAAAAAAAAAAAAAAAAAAAAAAAAAAAAAGGAATAATTTTGATTCAAAATTTTTTAAAGAATGCTTATCTTGATTCTTGATATTTTAAGTTTGGAAATCTAATGAAGTTTACAAAGAGGATATTTAAATTAAATGCGAGAACAAATTTGAGTAAAACCAAATCCAATTTGACACAAAAATGTATTTGATCCTAAAAAGGTTTGTATAAAAAAGTAAAAATCACATCATAAAATAGTTTTAAAATCTCATTCGCCAATATAGACAAAGAGGAAAACAAAGGCCTGAAGATGGGTTTTAACTTTTTTGCAGTATCCGTTAGTTTTGTTAGAGGTTATCACTATCAATTATTATTTCTATTTTATCTACAAGAAGTTAAAATAACTTATTTATTTAATTTATATATAAAATAAAAGAAACGCATTATTATTTGGTATTTTCAAGGACTTAAAAAACAACTACGTCTACAAAAGAACGAATTTGCGGTTTGCCATCTGTTGCAATATCAACATGTGTGTGAGTGTGATTTATGAATAGAAGAAAAAAGACATGAGAAAAAAAACTGTACTTAATTTCAGTTTTAATTCTTTTTATTTATTTTTAATTAGTTTTTCTCATGTCTTTTCTTACTGTCCTTTTTCCACACATATTTTAATTTAAATATATTAATAATAATTTAAAAAATAAAATGAAATGCACCAAGTCCAACAATTATTTTAATGGTTTAACGTTATTTTTATACAAATATTTAAGTAAATGCTGTTTATAATAAACAGTATTTACAATTGAATATACAACGTTTACCGGCCTGAATGTTCGAGAAATTTCATAAAAAATGTTTATATATATTATCAAGCCTTATATAAGACACCTGTTTCTTTAAAGAAAATCCATTTTTCCACACATACAAAAACAAAAGTATCACGTGAAAATGAATATATGTAGTCAAAAAAACTATTAAACTGAGAAAAAAAAAAAATTTTCCAAAGTTTATATACATTCCAATACGAGAAAAAAGAAATTAAATTAATAAATAAATAAATAAATAAAATATATGAAATTTCAATTTCGCACAATAAATTGATAAAGTGTTTTTTGTTTTTTTTAGTGTGGCCTAAAAATATCACGTGTTCAGCAAAAAGAAAAAAAAAATCATGTTAATAAATGCAGTAAAGTTTATTTTTTTTCGGGAATTCAGACAAAGAAGAATCTAAATAAAATAGGAATTAAGGAATTTATGAATAATACTTCTTTATTGTATAGAATAATGATTATTAAAATGAAAAGATATTCCTAGATTCCAAAATAAATTAATCTCCACCACGCTACACAAAGAATGCGGAATTCATTCATAAAAACCGACATTTTATCCGAAATTTAAATATTTTTTTTTTCCTCACGATTAGAAAAAAAAAAACTGAAGTAGTGTTTATAAAGGCTTTCAATTATAGAAAAAAATAATAAATTTAAAAAAGCATAAAGTTAAAACATGAAAATAAATATAAAATACTAGTTTACAAATCTAGACAACAAAAACAAAAAAGACATTCCGTTAGAAAACATCTTTTTGGTTTGTTTGTTTCGTTATTTTTTGTTTTTTTTAAACAGATATCAGATTTTATTGTGTAAAAAAAAAAAAACAAAAAAACAAAACAAAATATTAATAATATTAAAAGTAAAAAAAAAAATTGGAATATTTTTTTTTTTCCTATTAAATTCTACATGAAAAGTCATGATTACCTCTTTGGTTAGATCGCTACTGGCAGGGCTACTTGTATTGCTACATGAAGTCGTACCAGTGTTTGTTGTCGAGTTGGAGGTACTATTAACCAATTCTCTATTAAATACTGTCGAAATTCCAGACACTGCAGCAGTACCTTCTTCCACTTCAGCTTCTTTGGTAGAATTTAGATTATTACTGGTATTAATTAAATTAAGATATTCAACATTATTTGCCTCTTCTTGCTCTTCCTCGTTTTCTGAATTGCCCACATAATCTGCCGCCTCGTCCAAAGCCTGTGCCAGAATATCTTCATTTGTATCATCTTGGAAAAGGTCATCATCATCTTCATTGGTATGGTCAGCGTGTGAAGATGACGATGATCCAGGATTTGAGGATGAGACATGGTCAGCACTGACCAGATAAGTAGAATAATAATCCCTTTCCAAAAAAGAGGCAAACGTCAATTGTCGCAGTTCCCGATACAAAGACGTCGAGAAAATACGCCCATAATCAATGTTCTTTAATCGGACATGTTGTCGTCCCAAGTTAGACAAAAGGTCACGATTGTTATTGTAGTTAACCCGGCCATAGCCTGTGCTCGTCCCTAGGATAATCTCTTGTACTTCAGGATATGTAATATAATCACTGTTTAAATAATTACTGAGATCTGTACGAAGTAAACTAAGGACGATGGCGATAGATATCAAACCATCAGTAAAACATTGTTTGATCATATTGAATAAATTTCATACAACAACTAACTAAACCGCGAGTTAGAGTTAGGTTGTATTTGAAATTAAATGAAGAGCCCCTTTTTTGGAAAGTAAACACTATAATTTTAGCAAATAATGTGTTTTCAAACTCCCACCACGCTGTATTTATTGAAGTCTGTTGTTGTGATAGTGGCGGGTATATGATTATTAAAGCATTTTTTAAAAGCAAAACGGAATTAAAGAAGACGAGAAAGCAGTTCAAGAAGAGGGGCAGCTGACAATCGCGTGTTAGTTGTGGTGAGTTAAGAAGAGATAGATAAAAAAATTATCCATAAGGTAACCAAAACTGAACGCTGAGGACTTTATGGTGTCCCATTTCAGAAAAATAAATTCAGGTCGGGCCCCATAAATCAAGTCTTCTTTCCTTGAGTTTTTTTCATAACCGAAGAACAATAAGAGCGAGATAAAGAAGGCAGACCATACGCCGAGATAACGACGCGGCGACGAGCGCCACACTTATGTGAGTCAGGGAACATTCTGGAAGGCACTTCCTGTTACGCATGCGTAATTGTACCATTTGCCAGTTTCCTATTAAAAGGAACTAAAAAAAAAAAATACACAATTTCGTATTGTCCAAGTTAAGTCTTTTGAAAACCTTAATAAAAGTTGATAACCAATGACATAATATCGTTACTCTTGTTGACTCATATTTAATCTGTAATCTTTAAATATCCAGCTCTTCTAAATCGGTTCGCATAAAACATTTTATTTAAATGACATCATATTTCATCATTAAAAAAAAAAAAAAGAACACTACAGTACACACACAAACAACATATTTTAATTAAAAAAAATATACATTTTATAATTCAATGAGTTTCAGGTGAACATGGAATTAAACTTTTTAAAAATTCTCAAAGTAACGTTGAAAATAAATTTAACTTTTTAAAATAAATTTAACTTTTTAAAAAAAAAGTATTTTAAAATTTTTTGTTAAACTTAATTAAATTTTAAATTAATATTTTAATTTTATTTTTTAATTTAGCATAAAAAATATTTTCGTATAAAACTTTTAGTTTTAAGTTTTTAAAATTTTATATTGTAAAAGTTTTTAAAAATATATTCTGTTTATTAACGCAATTTTTGTAAAGTGAGTGAAAACACTTGCATTTACTGCAAAAAAACAGATAGTGAGTTTTAGCGTTTCAAACGAATTCGACATACCAAACATTGATTTATCTCCCTTATATCGTACGCAAACTTCTTCAAACACGCTCATATTAGGAGCTCTCGTTTCAATACGAGACATACATGCATTCGAAATTAAATGAAAAATAATGAGTGAAATACAATGTAATAAACTAATTTTCCCTAAATAAAATAAAAAGTGAAATTTAATTCAACATTTGTGACCAATGTCTTAAAATTTAGAAAAACAAAATTTTTTTTTTTCATATTCTAAGGAAGTCTCACAATATGAGTCACGTTCAAGAGGTTGATGTACGATGTAAGGGAGATAAATCTATCTTTGGTATATAAAAATTGTATGAAAAAACAAAGAAGCTAAAACAGATAGTCAATAAAATTTAAATACTACTTGTTTCTTTTATTATTATTGAGTGAAAGAGTAACCTGCCAGTTAAAGTGACGCTGAAGTACAAAAACTCAACATATCCGTTTTATGACACCCAGCCTGATAAATGTATGCCAATCACACACATTCTATTATATTTTTTTTTCGTAAAGAATCATAGGTGAGTCAGAGATAAAATGACATCAGTGAACCATAACGAAACCCAAGTTGGGTGTATGCGATATTTCTTTGGTTGCTTGAAATACAGGCTTTCCGCTTTACGGTTACATAACAATTTTTTTTTTTTTTTTTTTTTTTTGCTATCAACAATAAAAAAAAATATATTTAAAAACAAAAAGAAAAGAAAAGAAGTAAGTAACTCAATTAAAGGAGACACGGCTTGTGCTGTAGTTTTGCTCTTAATGCCCTGTGTGCGTATTCTAGTTTTAGCTATGCTGTAGAAAATTAAGGCATATTTTAAAAATGACCTGACTATTGTATTAATTAAGTTTTACTTTTCACGCGCCAGTTTTAGTCTCTGTCAACGTTATTTTTCACAAACTTAGTTTTTTACTTTCTGGGACAGTATACAACACGGTTTTTTTATAAGTACCTTAGGATTTGGCTTGTACTAGGGTTGCTTAAATTAAAAAAATTAGTGCTCTAACTAAAAAGGTGTTTAAATTTTTTATGTTTGGGTGTAAGTAATCACTGTAAATGGTTTCATTCTTTCAATGTAACTACTCTAGTAGAATTGGCAGAATTATTGAATTCAGTATAAAATAATAATTCTATTTCATTTTCCGTTTTTCTTTTTGGAGTTATTTCTACACTAATATCATTAAAATTGCTTAGCATTTAGTGTTAGTCAAATTTGAGTACAACTGCTTATTAAAAAAATAAAATAAAACCTGTAGTCATCCCAAAACAGTTACCTGGGGTTGTCATTGAAAGGGAAGTAATCACCAACAGCAGAAAGATTACAAAAAAAATTTCATATGCACACATATTTTTTAAGGTATGCTATATTCATGGGTAAAAGTGCTCAATATCAGGAATAGAGGATCTGTAAATATAAAAGTGGACACTGAAGTCAACACCAAGTGGCGAGAGTTTGTTTCATGCTTGAATACAATCTTCAAGCCAGAATGGCATGAAACAGACTGTTGCTTGGTATTGACTTCAATGTCCACTTTCATATTTTGTGTGTAAAAATTCAGATATAAATAAAAATATATCTGTAAAAAGACAATTCTTTTGCCTTTATTCACATCCATTAATTCTTTAGAAACATATATATATATATATATATATATATATATATATGTGTGTGTGTGTGTGTTTCTAAAGAATTAATGGATTTATTTTTATTTTTAATCTAACATTTTATTACATCAAACTTATTACTATCCAATATAATAACATTTAAATATATATTTTTTAATCATTTCACCTCAAGCAAAGCAGGAATGCCACTGGTACGCAGAGGGTTACAGAGAGTGAAGGTAAGAGAAAAGATAAAAGTTGAATGGGTTCAGGAAGATAGAAGATGGTGATTGATGATGCATTTAAATTTTTGAAGATTGTAGTTATCAGAAAGCAAAGAAACAGAAGGGAGTTTCACAAGCAGGAAGTGTGGGAAAATAAACTTAGACTAGAAGCAGCAGTTGAATTTAGCTATTTCAACAGTAAACTGGTGTGACCTAGATGCTAATCTAGTTGCATGCTTAAATTCAAAAAAATTTCAACTGGGTGCATGGGTTGTGTATGTTTCTAGAGTTATGGGTATGTTTTATTTTCCCAACACAGCACATTGTGCCTGTGTTTCTAGATAATATTATTGAGTGCTGGCTTTTTCTTATTAAGGCTTCCATTATTTTTAATCTTTTTTTTACATGTGGATGTGGTTTATTATGTTTGTATTTTCTACTAGTATGCTTCGGATGGAGTCTGGTAAGTTTGTGTGTGTGTTTAAATGAGTTCTGATGGAGCTGTGGTCGGATAGGTTTCACGTAAGGTGTTTGGATAGGCATGTAATAGTGTGATCAATGTAATTGTTTATGAGTCCCGTTTGATCAGGAACATAGTTCCTTACGGGGCATTTGAACTCATAAATAATGTTTGTTCTTTGTAATTTTGCAGGTGTGTTATTTTTGAGGATAAGGTTGGCTGTTTTAAATTTTTTGTAGTAGATAATTTAATTTTTTTGTTTGGGTCAGTTGGGGTAGTGTATTTCTTTGATATTTCTAAGTGAAGCTAATAATAAAAAAGAAAAGCCAACACTCAGTAATATTAACTACAAGCATGGCCACAATGTGCTGTGTTTGGAAAATAAAACATCCCTATGACTCTAGAAACATATACACAACCCATACATCAGTTAAAAAGCAAAAATAAAATCATCCTTGATAATGGCTAGAAGTATAGCCGAAAACACTCAGAATTACAGAACATTTGGACTACACACTCTGTGTCCAGAAAAGAAAACACTTGTTTGAACACAAGAAAAATTAAATAAAATGCTTAATCACATTACCTGGTCTGTCATCTTTAATGAAACGTGTGTGTGTATATATATATATTAGCAGCAGGTTTTCATTAAGACATGTCACATTGAATAATTTAGACAAGTTTTGTCTAATTATTTTCAATAGGACCTTTTCATATTCATGGAGACAAACTTAGTATCTTTATTGAATAAAAAGAGAAAATTACTATATTGATACATATTCATTTATTCCAAGTACTTTGACATTGTCTAAATTATTCAATAATGAGACATGTCTTAATATATATATATATTTCCTACTTTCTAAACTTTTTTGTAGATATCCATGTTTGGTTAGTTGTGCAATTTTGTTTTTTTTGTAAAGTATGAATTACATCTACTGGTCTACACATTTGAGACTTTAAGAAAATGTGTTCTCTGGTAAAGTTTAAACCTGCATCCATATTTGTGGGATATATATATATATATATATATATATATATATATATATTAATCTACAACCCAGTGTGTCTAAAGATTGTAATTTTTTTAAATTTTTTAATTTTTTAATATTTTTTTATTGTTCAAAATATATATATATATATATATATATATATATATATATATTAGTTGATAGAGAGAGAAAGATAAATAATTAAAATATATCTGTAAAAAGACAAAAAGGAAACTTTTCTTTGGGACACAGTAAAGAAAAGGTTCCTTTTTGTCTTTATTTGTTGTTAGTTTTTGAAATTTTTTTAATTTAAGAGACTCCATAATTTACCTTGACTTTTCAGTTAACCTGATGAGTGTTTCTTAAATTTAAAATTTTTTAAAAACAACATTTGTACTTTTGTTTATAAATACTTGTTACAAAATAAAATCCTTGCTTTTGCCTTGATAAAGTCCATCAGAAGATGAAACCCATTGACTAAGATAAGTTTTCCTTTTCTCTTCATTCAGATTTTCTTTTTGCAGATATATATTTTTAGTTAAAGCTGAAATTTTACACACACAATCTCCTTTGAGATTATAATTTTAGTTTTAGACCAATTAATTTTTTTAAGTAAAATATTAATTTTAAATTAAATAAAATATTTTCTCAAATTGAATTATAAATGTAAAAAACGTTTAAATAATTAAAAAAGGAAAGAAAACCCTGTACCATTCGATGTTGTGTAATTAAGAAATAATTGTCAAATTAATGTCTATATTAAGTTAAGAAATAATTGTCAAAAATATCTATATTAAGTAAGTTCAAAAAATGTTAAGAGGAAGAACAATTAATTTACTAAAAATAAAAGTTCTGGTTATGTTAAGTTCCATTAGTTTTAAGAGGAAGTCTCAATTTATATTGTCTGGGTCAAAATACTGTGACATGGCAACAAGCTAAGGGATATTTATTCCTATGCCAGGCCTACAATGGAGGTCCTCATAGCCTAGTATATGCACTGATTCTTTCAGAGGTTGGCATTCTATGCAAGCTTAAGTGATACATTATCACAGGACAAATATCTGGTTTAATCCAATCATTCCTAACAAATATTATGAAGGTTGTGTTGAACAGGCTCACTTCCAGATCTTTTCATACTAATGCAGAGGTCTTCAGAGCTCTATCCTGGGATCTACACTGTTTCCGATCATCAATAATCTCCCTGATGTCATCAGTTCCCAACTAGTTATTTATGTAGATGACACAGTCATTTAGTGTCTCACTGAGGAAAAGTATGAATCCATCTTTTTTCCTCCTCACTATGGGTTAAATAGCAGGGTAGAATGGGCTTTCTATCCTTAATTGGCAAGCAATCTAGAATAACTTTGAACTCAAAACTGTGGGGAAGCAAACGAGAAACTAATTATTTTTTCTAAGAAGTCATGGCAATTCACAGATAAAAAAAAGGAATTCGTGGAGAGACATGAGTACATAATATCCTTGAGGGAGATAGTATTAAAAAAAAATGAAGAAAAGTGAACAGTTAGAGTAATGTATAGTTTATTGATATGAAGAGAAAAGGGAAGCTATGGAGAATTATGATCACAGATATCCTAAAAAGACATGGTAGTTTAAAAAAAAAAAAAAAAAGATCTTGCTCTTATTTTCTTTAAATCTGATTCATTGTTAATGAAAACAGACCCCACCCATCATGAAACTGGGGCACACAAAAACTGTCTATTTTATTCAAGTATACACAAAACAAAACAAAAAAATCTGGAAGCGTTCTCAAAAGTACTTAGTCTTGGAAACCAAAGCAAGCAGAAAGACATCACATTTAAATTATAAACAGGAAATAACAACAAAACATTACTAAGACTTTTGTTTGCAACACTGAAAAGAATTATTCACATTCATTACAATCTTTATTCAGAATTTCAGTTACTAACACTAAACAGTTCTTATGAAGATCAATTGCCAACATCGTAGATTTAAAGAGAAGTATTATTGGAATTCTTTAGATAAAGAATTACTATTATACTCATGGTATCCAAACTAGTATCTTCATCTTGGTTGTTATAATCACAACATTTTGATCATTGTACTTTCTGGCCTTCTTAAGGTGCCTGTCTTCATACTCTGTAACCCTCTTGGAATTTCATACTGAGCCCTTTATTCAAAATATGAGAATAGGTTGTTCACTTTCCATCTTCAATGTTTTGGAGATATTTCACATCAGTTAATAATCACAAATTCTTATTCACCTTTGAGTCACTTGACCACTTATTTCATTGAATATGTGACTTTTCAGCACTAGCAAACCCAGGGTTTGAACTCACAACTGGCAGGGAACCGGATATATTTTATGGCATAATGGATTAACACGTGCCTGGTTCCCTGGCAATTATGATTATGCTGAAAAGTCATAAAATCTAGTTCAGTGAAAGAAACAAACAAGCAACATAAAGATCAATAAAACTGGTGGGTATTAACTGATATGAGTTATCTCCCCTAAGCATGGAAAGCAGAATGAGACCAGTATGCTCATGGTTGTTATACTGGCAGTTGTTAGTTCAATCCCTGTGAAAGGCAAGGCTCTAAGTAACATACTCTGGTTGAGAGGAAAAAGTGGACAAGCAACACAAACGTGAATAAAACTGGGGAGGCATAAACAAAAAAAAATCTTACAATCTAAAAAATAACCTTTAGCCCTCTGCATTATTAATATTACTTCCCTTTCCATTGCATTCTTTAAGGCCTCTCAATTACAGTAACCTTATTGTTAATTCCACTTGAAGTTGTTTTCTGTTGCCATAGCAGGACATTGCAACACAACTATGGAATTCAAACAAATTCAAATTCAGAGCCACCTTCTCTTTCATTTTTGTTACTTTTTTATCACAAGGTCATTGCTTAACCATTAGTGCCCTCTGCATTATTAATATTACTTTCGTTTCAACTGTATTCTTTTTCAAAGCCTCTCAATTGTAGTAACCTTATTGTTAATTTCACTCAAAGTTGTTTTTTGTTGCCAAGATCATTGCTTTCTTTCATGGCAAATTCTTTAACCAAGAAAACTGTCATAAAAAGCAACAAGAAAATATATAAATCACAGAATTCAATTACCAACACCATTTAGGTGGATTTTAAGTTTCACTGTTTCTAATCAAAATAAGGATATGGCAACACAACTATGAAATTCAAATACACCATTGTTCAGGGACTAGGATAGACTTTTTGTACAGTAAATAAAGTCACAGAGTGATAAAGGTTAAATAACCTACAAAGGGTTGATAAACTGTAGAAAATAAATCAATCAAAATCAAATCAATCCTCAATTTACAGGACCTCACACCAATGGGATCTTATTGGTAAACCTAAAAATAATGTTTATCAGTCAAAACTAGAAATAATGAGTAGCTATTAAAAGAGAATATATTCAAATCCTAAATGTAATGCAACTCGATGGAACTGTGTCGTCACCAGTGTCTGGGTCAGAATGGCTGTTTAAATATGTGTGAGAGTTAAAATTACACATCTGTCCTCTTTATTTTGAATTATAAATCTTTGATAGAAATTAACTGACACATTAATAATAGTAAAAATTCAAATACGTTTTTTTCCAGACAGCTTGTATATTAACTGGAGAATTCATAAAATTACTCACAACAAAATGGTAAAAGGTTTTACAGATTATGGCTTTCTATCATTTAGAAAGTTAGACAAGGAAATGTTTCAGCTGGATTCATTTTTGGCTAGTCTTTTCATTTTTTTATTCTTACTTTTTATCATAACTTTCTTGATCAAATAACCTCATAAAGTAGGAATAAATAAATAAATAAATAAATAAAGAAAGAATCCTTCAGGATCTTGAATCCCATATCCCAAGAATTTGTTATTTATAGATGATGACTTCATCAATTTGACCACAGGATGAAACAAAATTCTTTTATTATACAAACATCTTTCTACTGTAAATACCATATAAACTCATATATCATATGACTTTTGAAGACCTAATTTTGAAACTAATTTTAAGAGGGTCACATCATACATGGGATATAAAATTAGCATATGTACTGTTGGCCCTGTCTGTACTGTTGACCAAACTATATATCCCTTTACTGTAGTTAAATTAGCTTCAAAATTAGGTCTTCAAGGGTCACATGATATGCGGGTATATACAGTAACTAAAAAAAAAAACTCAACCCTCTCAGATTTTCCAGGGATTTTAATCACTCAACCAATTTACTTCGTAATGGCAGTAGTCATAGTCGTGATAGTAGATACCATATATACTTGTGTACTGTGCCACTTTTGAAGTTCTAATTTTGAAGCTAATTTTAAGGGGGTCACATCATACATGAAATATAAAATTAGCCTATGTACTTCTGGCCCTGTCTATGCTGTTGACCAAACTATATCTATTTACTGTAGTCAAAAAGTACAGCCGTATTTAAAATAAATATGATTTTGATAAAACTTATGTTTTACTTAACTGTATCCAATAATAATGCATGTAATATTCATATATTAGTATCATATTACAAAATACAAACAGCAAATATGCATCTTTTCCATTGTTTATGTTTATAAGATGTTTAGCTGTTTCTCATTTGGGAGTTTATAGCTGTACATGTTTACGCAACGACTATAGCTTTACTAACGATACTTTTATCATTCTCTTTTACTTTTTTAACTTATTTAACGAGGAGATGGGTTAAAGAGATAGAGGAAAAGAGGTTAGTCTATTGTAATTTGGTCTCTCAAAAAAGGAACTCACATGATACATGAGATTCATGATAAAATCATATTTTATAAGTATAAATCTTTTTTTGGTGGGAGGTTGCATGTTATATGAGTAACTGTATTCACACTATATTATTTTGTTCTTAGTACATAGAAACAGGATTAAATTACTTGAATTCTACAGTGAAGTACTTTTATTATTCATTTTTAGCTTCATCTTTTTGTTGCTTTTCATCATAATATTCATGGTTGAATACACTCTAATCACATAGCTTCTGATAGATTTAAAATTTGCATTTCATATCCCAGGATCATCACTTTCTTTCACAGCTAATTCTTTAACCAAGAAAACTGTCATAAAAAGCAACAAGAAAATATATAAATGGCAGAATTCAATTACCAACACCATTCAGAACTTGGATTCTAAGTTTTATTCTGCTTCTAATCAAAATAAGACATTTTTTTTTATTTGATCACAATTGAGATTATTTTTTATTTCTTTTCTTCATCTTTTTTTATTTGATTACAGTTGAGATCTTAAATTTCACAATCCTGTGTTGATTTTTTTGATTGGTTGATTTTGTTTAGCCACATATCAACCATGGTGGGTTATTTAATGCTGACTAAATAATTTGAACACAATTTTATGGTTTAAACTAAATATATCCTGCTCCCTGTTTTTTTTAACAGGATTAGGGGGTTTATCCCTTGTTTCCTGTTTAGGATTGGGTTTCCGGTTCCTTCTAAATTATTTTCATTCTGTTTCACTTCCAGTAGCATCTTAGTGGCATTATCATCTTCCCGGGGGTGAATTGGAACCCCCCCCCCCAAAAAAAAACAAAAAAACAAAAAAAAAAAACAAATAGTAGATGAAACCCGATTGTTCAGACCACATTTTGCTATTTTTGTTTTAAACATCACAAATTTTCAAAACACCATCAATGGAAAAACAGACATGACCTTTTGTCTTCAAATGAAAACAAAGACATTTGATTAGAGGTTTAACTTCTCAGTTGTCAAATTTGTTATTTATTTTTTTTAAACATTTCACCCCAATCAAGGCTATAAAAACACTAAGATACAAGGAGTTACTGAATGTAAGAGAATATGAGAAAATACATGATTAAGGTCTCTCCTTAATCATGTCTTTTCTCATATTCTCTTACATAACAATAAAAAAACAGGAATTAAGAAGACAGAAAATAACAATTGACTTTACATTTAAATTTTTGAAGGTCAAAGTTGACTTGGAAGCAAATGGCCAGAAGAAAGTTCCACAAGTGAGAAGTGTGATAGAAGAAACTGTTATTATCTGACATGAAAATATCTATAAAAAAGGCACAGGGAAGCTATGTTACAGCAGTGGGAAAGTGATTGAAGTTAAGATGCCAGGTCAGGACCAATAACATTGCAGATTCTTCTTTGTATTTTATCAAGAATCTCTAAATGTATAGCAGGAGCATCAAACCAGATGTAATATTCAATGCATGGACAAATGATATACTTATAAGGTGTGAAAGATAGATTCCTGGCAAGAGAAACTGTTTAACATGACACAGTGAATCAACTTTCCTAGCAGCAGATCCAGCAATTGATTCAATATAAACTTTTTACTTCATGTAAGCAAAAATGTTAACCTGAAATGGCACAATGATTGATTGATTCATTTTCTACAGCTTGTTGACCTAAAGCCAGAAAACATTTTTAGATTCTAAGAATTTTTTAATACTAATTAACCCATAGCCGGGGGGAAGAAAAAGGTGGATTAATTCTGAGTCTAGATGAGAGTTCCACAAG
This sequence comes from Acanthosepion lycidas, assembly GCA_963932145.1. Lineage (NCBI taxonomy): Eukaryota > Metazoa > Mollusca > Cephalopoda > Sepiida > Sepiidae > Acanthosepion > Acanthosepion lycidas. The sequence goes on along the minus strand of OZ010608.1, from coordinate 8,125,600 downwards.
TGAGAATTGCAATAGAATAAAATGTTAACATAGAATTTATGGTTACATATAGTAATTTCAACTGTAAAAGGAGGAGACCTACCTGCCAATCTAGTACTGTGCTTAAATTCATAATATTGAGGTACTAAAGATGAGAGCTCATCAAAACAATTACCATGAAAATATTTACAGAAAAGGCACAGAAAAGCTATATTACAGTAGTGGGAAAGTAACTGAAGCTGAGATGTCAGGTCATGATCGATAACATTGCAGATTCTTCATTGTATTTTACCAAGAATCTCTAAATATGTAGCAGAAGAACCAAACCAGATGTGGCTGCAATATTTATTGCATGGATGAATGGCAGACTTATAAAGTGTGGAAGATATATTCTGACGAGAGAAACTGTCTAGCACAACACAGTGAACCAACTTTCCTAGCAGCAGACCTAGCAATTGATTCAATATAATTGTTTCCACTTCATGTCAGTGGAAAACACTAGCGTGAGAAGAGGCAAAGAGTCACACAATTGGAGGTTAACATCAGCAATGCTGATAAAAGGCAATAATGGTTCTCTCAGACAATAAAAAGAGCAGTTTGGGTTCTGTTTTATATGAATATATCTTTAAAAAAAAGTCAGGGAGAATATATTGTACTATTAATTCTTTCAACAAATTATAAATAACACAAAAAATGTTATGTTGGTGATTTTATAAGCATGAAAATTACAACTAATTTATTTTAGGCTTTTATATTTTATTTATTGATATTTATAGAATGTGAGACAATAAAGGTCACTTGACTGTAGTACTTTTTATTAAAATTTTTTTGTAAGTTAAAAAATTGTTTTAAGTTACCTCAATCATAAAACAGATTTAAAAAAAATATTTTTTCTATTACCATAAAAAACCTCAACCTTAAGGTTTTTAAAAAGCTTTACTGGAAAATATGAACTTTTCATGTTACATAATTTTAAAATTTTTATCAGGTTTTGTTATTCTAAGAATTTTAAAATAAATCTACTTATAATCTATAATTATAATCTAGGTAATAATTACACCAAGTAAATAAAACCATTATTACATTCATGCTTTTTTAACCCACTGTTAGTATGATGAGGTGTTTGAACACCCCATAAAATGTTTTTCTTTAATATTTAATAAGTAGCAAGTCAAATTTTCATGATTAGCCAAGTAACTTTCTGTATAGCTTTGTCAAGTAACTCCAATGAGTTTCTGGTTTTAGTCATAAGATCTATAGGAATTACAAGCATCTTTGTTTACTGAAAATAAAATTAAACCTATTTTTGTATACTGTATATACCCACATATCATGTAACTCTTGAAGACATAATTTTGAAGCTAATTTTAAGAGTGTCACATCATACAAGAGATATAGAATAGAATTAGCATATGTGCTGCTGACCCTGGCTACACTGCTGACCAAACTATATATCCATTAACTGTAGTCAAGTAGCTTCAAAATTTGAGTCTTCAAAGGTCGCATGATATGAGAGTATATATGGTATTTGAATATTTATATATCAGAGGAAAGGTCAAAATTAGGGAATTAAACTCTACACAAGCAGCAAATTCACAGAAACTCTTGTTTAATAGAGGTACAAAGTCAACAGAGGATTTGAATTCTTGACTGAAGTCAGTTAAAAGCCTGAAATACTTTAATTTCCAGGAGAACTTGCAGGTATTTGAACATCACACAAGTATAAAATCAAATTCTGATTAGTCGTTGCTTTCTGAATACCTCTGACAAGTAACTACAAGGAGTTGTCTGGTTTTAGTCAAAGTATTTGATTTGTTTACTGAAAATAAAATAAAGCCCATATTTACATATTTTAATTTCTGAAACTTATACATTCATTTTTTAATATTGGCCTTTAAATTTGACTTTTCAAAATAAATCATTTTTATCTATCCTATAATAACAAGAAAGGACACCCAAGACAATATATAACAAGAAAATTAAGAACAAAATGATATGTCTATAATATTTTAAATGGGGTGTTTGAAAACCCCACAGTATTAATGTTGTGACAATGACCCACAGTATGAATAGAAGGTTAAGGACATACTACATATATTCAAGGATTTAGAATGGAATTTTTATTCAATGAGAAGAGTGTTGGCACAAGGAAATTTGTCATTAATGAGGTAATTTCTGATAGCATGAAGAGAAAGAAGCCTTTCTAATGAAAGGAATTCATTTTCCTCAAGAATGAGCTTTTTGTCAAATTACATGAGCAATATCAATGGCCTTGTGCTAAACTATGTTATATTCATTTAGCTATCCTTACAAGATTGCCTTGTAAGTAAACATCTTCAAAAATAAATAACCTTAATAAAATGGAAAAATATTAAATTCAGGTTTATTTGAAAAGTTGTTTGACCCTCCAAAAACAACTAAATTTCTTTCTTTCATATTTTTTTAATCTATACATTAACAATGTACCGTCTACCTTCCTTTCTATGTAATGTGTGCATCAGATCATGTCATGATCCAAAAGAAAAAATATGAAATAAATCTCCAGCCATTTTAAAAGATCAAAGAAGTAATAAAAATAGTCTGTGCATGTCTCCCATTACCATCCCACCCGACTTTCTTTTCATTTTTCTCTAGCTTTCTTACCTCCTACATTTTCACCTTCACTTTTCTTGCCCAATTCTGTTGTTCAAAAATATTTTAAGTGTGACACTTTTAACACAGATTTTAGTCTCTGATCCTAGGCAGAAGCATCATACATTATTTTTGATGGGTACTATACTAATTAATATTAAGACAAAATTTTCATAACAGTAATCGTTTTAAGTGGATAAAAATACAAAAACCATATTGGTTAATGATACTGGAAATGTAATTAGAACAGAAAATTTCACCTGGGTAAATAAACACACTTAATGGCATAGTCTGTGGAATTTGACCTGGTTTCAAGTGGGATAATTAGAATCTCTTGCAAAAATATTTCAGTATCTTCACAGACTTTCTTTGTCAATTTTACAATGTATTTTAATATGTTCTTTGAAATTTTAGTATTATTCTTTAATTGGTTTCTGAAAAAGTTTATTGGATTTTTTATTAAAATAGGAAAAAAAGTTGATTTCCTCTAAATCCAGTCTCTTCTATATGTCATGTCCATTTGGGAAATGCCTGATCATAGATCTCTAGAGCCTCCTATACTTTGTGGCCCTGTGAACAGAATTTGTCCCTTTCACAAGCTTCCTGCCCCCAGTTTCCCTTTCCATAAGCTAGTTTGGTAAGTAGTCTGCTGTCTTCCTCTACACCTTTTGCCCTTGATATGCCCAGGGAGAGTCAGATCCTAAAAGCCTTCCATCCTCAATATGTCCCAGAATTTTCAGCTGTCTCTGATTCTGGGTATAAGTGTTATTTTTGTAACCATTTAAGACTTCCTTACTCCATCCATGGAATTCTTAGTATCCTTCTGTAGAATAATATTTCTGCTGCCTCCAATTTTCTCTTCATCTGTGGAGAGATTTCCCAGCATCCATTTCTATACAAGAGGGTCGATATCAAATAGCAGTTCTGTACTCTTTTTATTTGTTTCTAACAAAATTTTCCTAGGACTGGGAACTTTTACAGGCACCTAATAATAGCAAGAAAATATCAAAGTTTGTTGAAAAAGAAAAATATTTTTGTTCACTTAAAACAGTTTGGCAAACTTGGAGATTCATGCCCACAGAAAAATGCAATGTCAAAAGGACAGTTTTTCCATTGACATTGCGATTATTTTAACCACCTTCACTCCTCAGCAATGATTAAAATTTGAAGCAGAGTATAACAAAATATGGTTTTTGAATTCAGAGTTTTCCTTCTCCTATATTGGTTACCAACCAAAGCTGAAGAGCCCAGTCTGCTCTACTATTTAATCCATAGTTTGTAGGAGACATGGATTTGTTAGTTTGGTTAATTTTGTTTTACGGCATATCAACACCTCAATGGGTTATTTAATGCTGACAAGATTTTTAAGATTAGTTCGTATGAATAGAATATGTATTCTTTGTTGTTTTTTTTGGTTTGGTTTATTTTGTTTTTCAGCATATCAACCTCAATGGGTTATTTAATGTTGACAAGATTTTTATTGCTGGTAATATGTTTTTCTTCAAAAATCTATTTCTGGGAATATTTTTCCTTGAAGAAATCTATATCTGGTCATATTTTTTTTCAAAGAATGTATAACTGTTTGTATTGCTGGTATTTTTTTTTTTTAAGTATTACTGATAATAATTTTTCCTTCAAAAATTATTGCTGGTAATTATTTTTTTTATTACAAAGTACTTCTGGTATCAAAACTTATTTTTGCACAAGTTTAAGTGTTAACTATTTGCCCATAGCTGGGACCCTAATAGGTGCTACCACCCCGGGTCAGGGTGGACCTGGGAACACCAGCAATTAAGAGGTGGTTCCATGCTCCTCAAAACCTCCTGATCAGAGGCCTTGCTGTTGGATGTAGTTTATCATCTTACACAGGATGTGGATGTAGTTTATCATCATACCGAGGATGAGAAAGATGAATTCATACCTTTCTTAAGAGTATTTGTGCATGTGAATGCAACAAGCTTGGCTCTACAATTTCTCATTAAAAGATGATTAGAATTGTGATAAAACCTAAACATATGATGAAAGTGAATTTATGTTTTTGTTCTTGAGAATTTACAAAAAAAATTTTAAACAATTTATTTATTAGATTGTTTATTTCCAAGAATAATTTTATATTTACATTTTAAAAACTAATACAATGCAATATTTATCATTAACCAATTTATAAAGAAATAATATCTTTTATTGTTATACATTATTTATATAGATACAAACATTTAAGTAAATGCTCTGTTTATATTATAATAAAAAGTATTAACAGCATTTACTAGCCTGAATGTCCATGAAATCTCATAGAAAATATGTCTTCTGACAGGAATTGAACCTGTATCCTACATGGAACTGTCATATAGCCTGACATGCTATACCAGTTTAGCTAAGAATGTTGTGTCTGGATAGCAAGGTCAAATTATTGTTTTTTTAACCAAACACGACCTTCATAGCTAAACTGGTATAGCATATCAGGCTATATGATGGTTCCATATAGGATACAGGTTCGATTTCTGTCGGAGGAGGCATATTTTCTATGAAATTTCTGACATTCAGGCTGGTAAATGTTGTTAATACTGTTTATTATAAACAGAGCATTGACATAAATATTTATGTCTATATAAATAACCTATAATAATAAAATCTATAAAAAAATTTCATAATGTATAAAGAAATAAATATAAACATAATTTTTTATTTATAAATATTTACTAAATTATTAAAATATGTCAACCAGCTATAAGAAAATCCTTATTATTTACCATTTTATAAAGTTTGAATCAATTGGCAAATATTTTTTTTTGTTTTGCAAACCATTCTAATAAATAATATAATAAATAAATAGTATAAATAAATAATCAAATAAATAAATATTGTTTTTCTCACTTGTGGAACTCTCTTACAACTTGATTACCAATCAATTTTAATTTTGAAAAGTTTAAATACAATGTAAATTGTTACCTTCCATCTTCTTAATTCCTGTCCTTTTATTGTCCTCCTTAATAGCATTTTTTTCTCATATTCTCTAAGACTCAGTATCCCCCCCCCTTGCATCTTTATGGCTTTATTGCCTTACTTGAGTTGAAATGATTAAAAATAAAAGAAAATTTTACTTAAAGAAAATCTTATTTTATAATCTTGTAAATAAGTTTCACTCATGTATTTTGAATTTTTCTTCAACTTGATTACTGAAATTTGTTTCTGCATTATCAATAATAATGACAGACAAAATAGCGTTCTTTTTTAGCATTTATCGAAGTAGTTTTAATTCAAAAGTTTGTATTTTTTTGACAATATCTTTTATTCATATAAATTCATATATATAAGTGTGTGGGTATCCTTAAAAGAGGTTAAAAACAGACAAAGGTGGTACTGGAGTGAAAGGAACAGCAACACGGGTGTTGATGAAAGAAAGAGAGGTTTATTGTAAAAGAGAATACACTACTGAAAGACAGGGAATCAGTTAGCAGGCTAGCAAGTCCTGAAGAGTCGTCAGGTATATGTGTTCACTATATATATCTACTGATATATTCAATTCACAATGGGTGATAGGGAGAGTGGGACATTCCATTACAACATCTCCCCCTGAGCTAATTTTCCCATTAAATTTTGCTCAATACCTCTTCTTTTTGGGGTCAGGACATAGTTGTTTGACATTTTTCCTCTTCCTAGTACTTCTCCATTGCACCAATATGCCTGCACCGTTTTAAGGCGCAATGGATAAAATGGTTGTTTCTCCTGCAAGGGTAGACATAGATTTGAATCCTGCCAGGGAATATAATTTCTTTGATAAGATTTCACAAGTGTGCTACTCAATAGATGTGGTGCACACTGTTTTAAATAAAAACAGGATGTCTATTTCAAATATGGGTATCCACTGAAAATAATGTTTGAAGTAATAAAAATTTCAGATTAAAAATAAATTCATTAACTCTTTACAAATATGAATTCATAGAATCATTATTCAGTAATTAAAGAATTTTTCCTATCTTTAATGATCTAACACTATCTTTTGGCTGAATTGTATATTCAATTATAATAAAAACAATTCAAGTTTTAATTTGATAAATTCTTCAAACAATTTTTTGAACTTGTTAGAACCACTGACCAGACAAAAAAATGTAACAGCTTGAAGATGACAGGTTTGGATAATATATTGCAATACAAGAGAAATTGTCAGGATGCAAAATAACCAATTCACTTTCTTGCACCGAAAAAAGTAATTTTGCTCAATTTTTTTTTTTTAGTTTCATATTTGGATTGCGCCATAGTTTCCTTCAAAAGTCCTTCCAGTTCCTCAGTTTTCATGTTCAGAAAACTTTCTATGTGTTGTCTTTGAGCTGAAATTTTATATTTTTAAACTTTACAAACCATCCCTGAAACATGCTTGCACCAACTGATTCATGACTATAAACTTTTTGATGCTACTAGTAAATTTTAAACAGTGTTGAACATGCATTTTATATCCTGTGAATTGTTTTCAACAAAATAAGCGAAATTATCACTTTCCTGAAAAGAATTCTTAAAGAATATGCCTTTAAAAGCAATAGAGACTCAAGTCATTTTCAAGAATGTTTCTCTGATTTAACTAAAGATGGCACTGAGAACTTTTGAATCAACAAAATAATTACTCCCATTGGCTCCCTTTTCAAGTTTTATTAGTTTAAAATAAAATAAAGTCCAAGTGCAATAGAACAAGTGGTAAACATTGATTCCATATTTCTTTCAAAATCATTTAACACAATATATTTGTAGTTAGCAATTTCAACCCAGTGCAGCAGTTCCATCTTCTGATTCCACTTAGGCTTTGTGCCTAGAGACAGCTTCAATAAGAAAAATTAAAAAGGAAAAAAAAAAAATCAGAGAAAAAAAGGAAGATGGCAAGATAAAAAGAAAGAGGGTTGGAAAAAAAAAAGAAAAAGAAAGATAGCAGAAAAAAGAAAGATTGTAGACAACAAAAGATGGCAGAGAAAAAGAAAGATGGCAGAGAAAAAGAAAGATGGCTGCAGAAAAAAGAAAGATAGAGGAAAAAAAGAAAGAAAACAGAAAATAGAGGAAAAAAGAAAAAGTGACTATTGTGTAAATCACTAATTTTTATAACATGGGATTTATTAAAAAATGTCAAAGTTTTTATTTTAATGATTACACAGTTACACAGAAGATACATTTGATAACAGAAAAATTATGCCACACCAAAATCTAAAGGCACATTGGAATAGCAAAAGATGCCTTCCAAAAGTGAAGCAAAGTATTAAGAAACAAGAAAATTTTGTTAGAAAAAATAAAGAAAAAAAAGAGAGAACTGAAATGTTCTGTAATATTATTCATCCTGTATGACAGAATAATCACTTACAGATGAAGAATAGATTAGAGGGAAAAGAAATGTGGTTCTACAGAAGGATGCTCAGAATAACAAGAAAATTTTAAGAAAAAAGGATGCTTTTATTTAGAATCAGAAAGAAGTAATTAAAATTTTTGGGACTCATAATGAAGAAAGAGTGGAGAATTTAACACCCACTACTGAAGTCAAGAGTGGTAAACTACAAGGAAGCTTATGGATAGCAGAACAAGGAATGGGAGGAATTGTAAAAAAAAAAAACAAACATTGGATAGAAAGTTGTGGAGAGCCATGATTGCTTATGTTCTGAAGGAATGTGGCACATAAAAAATTTCTCATTAATTTTTAACTCATTGCATTCATCTTATTGCTGCTTTTTATCACAGCATTCTATATTGAATACCCTTCAATCATGGTTGTCCTGGGTATGATAAACTACATCTAGCAGCAAGGCCTCTGATTAGGAAGTTTTCAGAGGCATGGAACCACCTCTTAATTGCTGTTGTTCCCAGGTCTACCCTGCCCTGGGGTGGTAGCACCTGTCAGGGTCTCGGCTATGGGCAAATAGTGAACCCCAAAACTGGAGTCAAAACATTATGAAAGAATAAAAATACATTTTTGTAGTAAGAATACCAGCAATACATTTTCATTGTAAAAAACAATTACTAGCAATACATTATTGAAAACGAAAGAGAAAAAATTCCAGCAATATATTTAAAAAAAAAAAAAAAAAAAATTACCAAAGCTTCCAAGATAATAAAATTTCTGCATTATATGACCCATAACCAGTTGATATGCTGTTAAACAAACCAAACCAAACTTCAAATCATGGTTAAGACATTATCTATAAAAGACAAGCTCCTAGGATATGGGATAGGAGTTCAAATCTCACCTAAAACTACTTATTTATTCTGATCTCATGCTGCTTACTTTAATCATCACAGGATATTCAACCAAGGATGTTATGGAAAAGAAAAAAAAAAGATTGGGTGAAAAAAGCTAAAAGCTGCTCTTTTATTTAACTGCTTGGCATTTAAGGGGTTCTTTTCTTTGCATAACTTTGGTGTAAAATGGATGGCAAAAAAAGGAGTGGATGAGGTATTGTGATTATTTACATTGTTCAAACTGTTGTCCTCATCTTTATTAGCATATTCACAATGTTTCAGCTATCGTACACTCCAGCCTTCTTCTGGTGATTGGAATTTTGAACTGAACCCTTTATTTCGTCCACCAGGGATAGATTATTCTCATTCCCCATGCCATGCCTCTTCCAGATGTCTCAGTTATCTCCCTTTAACTCTCCAAGTTTTTATTCACCACTGCAGTAGCCAGGTACTGAACCACTGCAGTAGCCAGGTACTGAACTCACAACTCTTTGGGTCAAGTCACTGGTTCCAACCAACGACTTTATCCACTGGGCCATGTGTCCTTGAGGACCTGAAGAAGGCTGGAGAGTACAATGACTGAAATGTTGTGAATATGGCAATAAAGATGAGGACAACAGTCTGAACAATGTGTGTGTGTATATATATATATATATATATATATATATATATATATATATATATATATATATTATATAAATAAATTCCCAAGAGGATAGAATCCAGGTAGAACTCAATGTCCAGGACAGAGTAAGAATATAATATAAAAGGCTCAAACATTAATATTACATGGTTATAATTTATTACATTGGAATCGTAATTATGATTCCAATGTAATAAATTATAACCATGGAATATTAGTGTTTGAGCCTTTTATATTATATATATATATATATATATATATATATATATATATATATAGATAATTATTTATTTAAAAAAAAAAATTTATAACAAATATGTTATAAAATCACTACAAAAATAGCCATTTTGTTTCAACACCCTCGGTGTCTTATCAAGTGATGACGTTGAATGTAAAATAAATGGTTTTAAAAGTTTCAAATTAATTAACAATCCTTCGCAAGGGGAAAATGTTGTTACAAAGGCTAGATGGACCAATCAAAATACAAGTATAGGAAAATTCAAAAAGCTTGACAACGAAGTCATGTTATAATATCTATTCAGATATTTAAAATATGGGTAATATTAAAAAAGAATTTATTCCAACCAATAATTACTAAATTATATCATAAAATTTAATATTAAAATTAAAAACTGCTAATTTCAAAATCAAAATTTAATCGCTATTAGGTTTACAACTATAAAATTACTGAGGAGAAAAGAAGAAATATATATGTTATTCAATTTATTTCTTCATTGAAGTTACTTTAGCTAATTTAATATCTGGTCCTTTGACAATGTATACATTTTAATCCTAAGAGTGTGTGAATGGGGTCCTAAACTCACGCGTAAAACAAACGCAATCAGATTCTAATATATAAGCACCCAGACATATTTATATATATATATATATATATATATATATATATATATATATATATATATATATACACACACACACACACAAAAAGAGATGAGACAGAGAACATCACGGTCTGTCATGAAAAAAAAAAAAGAAAAAAAAAGGGAAGTGGGGGGAAGGGAAACCAACACACACGTACATACATACACAATTAAAAGTGAATGCACTTTCCATACACATAGACGCCTATAAATACATACACACACATCCACAGACATTGACCCAGACAATCGGATACCACAACCGATAAATATTTAAGACTGAAAGTGTCATTACACGAATGCTAACCACCTATTGAAATATAACTTAAGTGAGTAAATATACAAAGATAAAAATGATTAAAAATAATATTATTTAATGTATTAAAATAGTGTATGTAAATATAAAATCGGACATCAAAGTCAACACCCATAGGTAACTTCGATGTCCACCTCATATACATATACACACACACACACACACACAAATATACATACATACACACCGAAATACATACACATAAATACATAAACATATACATACGTATATATCTCCATGATAATAAGTACACATACACACATATATACACATATATACCCACAAATATACACACATATATGTGTACACATACTCACATATAAATACAGATATACACACAGCAATACACAAGTATAAACATATATACACACATATACTAACCCATGTGGCCGTAATGACATACCCAAGTTTCCCTACCTACACGTACACACAAACAATTTCATATACAATAGGTGTCAATATACACATATACAACTGCAAACCTACATAAGTAAACACACACACACACACATATATATATACATATACACATAAATATATACATAAAAATACCTATAATAACAAGTACACATATATACATATATACACACATAAATACGACATTTAACCAAAAACATATATAAACATACATACATACATAGATCCATATACATGCAAACACAAAAATACACATATCCTAACATACATATATAAACACATTCATACCAACAGAAATATACGTAAATAAATTTAGGTACACAGTATAACATTATACATACAAACAAATATACACATATATATATATATATATATATATATATATATATATATACATATACATACTCACACATATATATATATATATATATATACATACATATACTCACATATATATATATATATATATATATACATACATATACTCACATATATATATATATATATATATATACATACATATACTCACATATATATATATATATATATATACATATACATACATATACTCACACATATATATATATATATATATATATATACATACACATACATATACTCACATATATATATATATATACATATACATACATATACTCACATATATATATATATATAAATACACATACATATACTCACATATATATATATATATATATATATATACATACACATACATATACTCACATATATATATACATATACATACACATACATATACTCACATATATATATACATATACATACACATACATATACTCACATATATATATACATATACATACACATACATATACTCACATATATATATACATATACATACACATACATATACTCACATATATATATACATATACATACACATACATATACTCACATATATATATACATATACATACACATACATATACTCACATATATATATACATATACATACACATACATATACTCACATATATATATACATATACATACACATACATATACTCACATATATATATATATATATATACATACACATACATATACTCACATATATATATATATATACATACACATACATATACTCACATATATATATATATATACATACACATACATATACTCACATATATATATATATATACATACACATACATATACTCACATATATATATATATATACATACACATACATATACTCACATATATATATATATATACATACACATACATATACTCACATATATATATATATATACATACACATACATATACTCACATATATATATATATATACATACACATACATATACTCACATATATATATATATACATACACATACATATACTCACATATATATATATATATACATACACATACATATACTCACATATATATATATATATACATACACATACATATACTCACATATATATATATATATATACATACATATACTCACATATATATATATATATACATACACATACATATACTCACATATATATATATATATACATACACATACATATACTCACATATATATATATATATACATACACATACATATACTCACATATATATATATATATACATACACATACATATACTCACATATATATATATATATACATACACATACATATACTCACATATATATATATATATACATACACATACATATACTCACATATATATATATATATATACATACATATACTCACATATATATATATATATATACATACATATACTCACATATATATATATATATATACATACATATACTCACATATATATATATATATATACATACATATACTCACATATATATATATATATACACATACATATACTCACATATATATATATATATACATACACATACATATACTCACATATATATATATATATACATACACATACATATACTCACATATATATATATATACATACACATACATATACTCACATATATATATATATACATACACATACATATACTCACATATATATATATATATACATACACATACATATACTCACATATATATATATATACATACACATACATATACTCACATATATATATATATATACATACACATACATATACTCACATATATATATATATATACATACACATACATATACTCACATATATATATATATATACATACACATACATATACTCACATATATATATATATATACATACACATACATATACTCACATATATATATATATATATACATACACATACATATACTCACATATATATATATATATATACATACACATACATATACTCACATATATATATATATACATACACATACATATACTCACATATATATATATATACATACACATACATATACTCACATATATATATATATACATACACATACATATACTCACATATATATATATATACATACACATACATATACTCACATATATATATATATACATACACATACATATACTCACATATATATATATATACATACACATACATATACTCACATATATATATATATACATACACATACATATACTCACATATATATATATATACACACATATACATACACATACTCACATATATATATATATATACATATACA
>OZ010608.1:8046849-8106849 GCA_963932145.1 Acanthosepion lycidas | reverse complement strand
ACAACAATTTGGAAAGCTCCAACCTGCATTTTCCATGTTATTTGATTTGCTATGATCTGATAACTTAACGTTGGAAAGATATTTGTCTAACGTAAAACTCACTTGATAAAAGAGATGCTCCAATGACTGTTAACTTCTCCAAGCTATTATGAAAGAAATTTATACATGTAAACCTAACCCAGTTTCACGAAACCATAAGTATTTAGTTGCCTTCTTTGTTCATTTTACACCAAAGTCATGCAAGGAAAAGAATGCCTTATATGAATATCAGTTAAAGAGATAATTTGAAAATGTTTCTATGCTATTGTTTTAACGCATTAAATAAAAACAGAAAGTATCAACTTTGTTTTTCAGTTTGTCACAAATATTTTTTTCTTTATCTTATGTTTTTTGTTTTAGCGTTTAAGATTTATTTTAATATTTTTTGTTTTAAAGTTTTTTAACATTTATTTTAATATTTTTTGTTTTAACATTTTTTTTAACATTTTTTTTAATATTTTTTGTTTTAACTTTTTTTATTGTTTTAACACATTAAATGAAAATAAAAAGTTTGTCAAATATTTTTTTTCTTTATCTTAAGCTTTTTCCTCATAACATTCTCAGCTGAATATTCTGTTAAAATAAGCAACATGACATCAAAATAAATAAGTAGGTTTAGGTGAGATTTGAACTCACATCCTTTATTTAACAGTTCAACATTCTAAATAGTTTATTTTAAATTCTAAAATAATTTAGGACTATGAGTAACTTTCTTTTTCTGGAAATTATCTATTTTGATTAAATAATTGAATAATTTTTTTTTTTAATTTAACTTTATTTTATCTGTCCTATATATTAGGTTGGTGCAAAAATAATGACGTAATAATGTCATTTTTTGACGTATTTTTTAACGTCAAAACCGACATTATTACGTCATTATTTTTGCACCAACTTAATACATTGAGATGTGTGGTGTGGTATATGGATAATGGCCTGAAATGAGAAATCAGAGACCTGTGTTTAAAATCCAGTAGAGTATGTTACATTCACTTATGCAAATACTCTTGAGATAGGTATGAATACAGCCCTTTCTCCCCCCAGTATGGGTTAAATAGCAGGACTGATTGGGTCTTATAGACTTGGCTGACAATCAGTCTACTGCTGAAAGAAATGGCAACCTACTGCAGGAAAATCTTCTGCCTAATCAGTATGAATTGAAAGAGACATGATCACCCAAGTATGTATCACATATAGCACCTGACAGACATTAGAGGTTAATGAACAATTTTCAGCCTCGCCCACTTCCCAAAATCTGATTAAAAGACATGAATGGATGTGATTGGTAGTTTTATAATTCTCACTGACACCAGGATTTTTTTAATGTTTTTTTAACATTTGTTTTAATGTTTTTTTTATTGTTTTAATACATTAAATGAAAAGAAATAATATCACATTTCTTTGATCACAGGAAAAGGTTATGGTCTTGAGTGCTGATTTTCAAGGCAAACAAGCTTTCCCCAGTTGGAAAATAAATGAACACACCTTGTATATGAATATATTAAGGTTAGTAAATACCTATATTTAATATGTATTAAATATAAAAAATCATAAATTTATCCTAAATGTAAAAATCATAATCTCCTAGAATATAAAAATTAGAAATTGTTACATTGCTAATAAATAAATGCAAAACTGAGTTGAAAGAAATTGTTGCTGATTGTTGAATCCTTTTCTACAGGTTATTTAAAGCCAAAAATTATTTTTTATATTGTAAGAATTTTTTTTTGTGTGGGGTAGATGGGAGATAAAAATGGTTTAACCTTTAACATGCTGGAAATAATTTTTCTTGCAAAGTAAAAATTTTATCCTACCACTGCAAGTGACTGATGAGTAAATAGCAGCATGTTTGAGTTTTGCAATTGTGGTGTCATATCCTGCTATGGCAACAAAAAATGACCATGACTGAAATTAAGCAGTGCAGTAGAGGAGCCTTGAAAAACAATGCAATGGAAAGGAAAGTAGTGAATAATGCAGAGTGTTAAAGGTTAATGATACAAGTCTTTCTAATTAACCCATAGCTAATTAAATCCATCACTTCTTTAGAAATTACTTTTTGTTAGGATACAAAACTGAGCAGATATGAATGTTTCAAGATTCTGAGAAAGATTTGCATTTATATGGCACTATTTAACGTGGTCAAGTTGGTCTGAAGCCCATCGGATCTAACAACACTTTCTCCTGCCAAGGGGAATACAGGTTTGAATCCTGCCAGAGAGCACATATTTTTCTTTAATAAGATTTCTCGAACATTCAGGCAGGTAAACAAAAATAAATAAATATACTGTTTAATAAATATATGAAGTGTCTACTCAAATATGGTAATCCATTAAAAATAATGTTTAAGTAATAATGTGTGTATTTGTGTATGTGCAAATAGAAATTTTGTTTTAAATATGACTATAAAAAAGTGCAATCATGTAATAAAGTTTTGCTTATTTTTTAAAAGTTTATTAAAGATTTATAGGATTTTTTTTGTCAAGTAAGATTTATTAGTCTTTGTTTAGTATAGCAAAAGGTCACATTAGCAAAGTATGAACAATGGCTTGCAAGATAGCTTACTAACCAAATCTGTCCTTGAAATAAAATTTTAAGACTAATTAAATTAGTGCTAAATAAATTCAGCAAAATGTAACAATCACTTCAAATGTTATTGTTTGGTGTAAAAGGATTTATATATTTAAATTGTTACCTTTGAGCAGGAACTGTAATTCGGTCCAAGGCAATCTAAGTGTGTCAGTGGGGTAGTGTTGTGGCCATCAGGCTGAAGAGACTAGGAGAAAAACAAAACAACATTGGCTTGCAATAGAGACAGATTATGGAAAAAATAGTATAAAAATGGTTAATTTTTTTTTAAAATGTAACTTTTTTGGCTTTAGTCATTTTCTTTTCAATTTTGAGGTCAAATTTATATATTGTTCATATAATATGACCATGACATTTGAACAAAAATTAAATACTTTCAAGTTTATTTTCTTCATACTTTTATTATTAGAAGTACTGTTATTATTATTATTAATGTTACTGCTACTATTATTATTGTTAGTATTATTAGGTTGGTGCAAAAATAATGACGTAATAATGTCGTTTTTTTGATGTATTTTTTTAACATCAAAAAACGACATTATTACGTCATTATTTTTGCACCAACCTAATACTACTGCTATTATTAATATTATTACTATTATTATTACTGCTACTATCATTACTATTATTATTACTGCTACTACTACTATTATTACTATTATTATTGCTACTACTACTATCATTACTATTATTAATATTATTACTATTATTATTACTGCTACTATCATTACTATTATTATTACTGCTACTACTACTATTATTACTATTATTATTGCTACTACTACTATCATTACTATTATTACTGCTACTATTACTATTGCTACTACTGCTATTATTATTATTATTATTGCTACTACTACTATTATTACTATTATTATTGCTACTACTACTATCATTACTATTATTACTGCTACTATTACTATTGCTACTACTGCTATTATTATTATTATTATTGCTACTACTACTATTATTACTATTATTATTGCTACTACTACTATCATTACTATTATTATTACTGCTACTATTACTATTGCTACTACTGCTATTATTATTATTATTATTGCTACTACTACTACTACTACTATTATTACTATTATGATTATTACTATTATTATTACTACTACTGTTATTATTATTATTTCCTTTGATTTTTGCCGTATACTCATTTCCTTCCGAGTCCCAATCAGAGACCTAAGTTCAGGAATGACATATTCACTGAATATTTTGTAAAAAAGAATAAGGATAAAAATAAAACAACTTAAGATGGAATTTTACAATGCTGAAAAAGGGAAGTAAATATTTTTTAAAAAATAGCACTATAAAAGATTTAAAACTTCAATGATCCCCTACGTCCTGAAAGGACACAGCACATAGAAGCAACTGGTCTAGAAGGACAACTCTGAATTCAAAACCTGCGGAGGGTTGTTTGGTGACCCTGTGGCACATAGTGCACCAGGTCTCTGTATTCGGCCCTTCAAAAAGTGTGGATGGTTCTGCACAAAACCTTCACCACCATAATCAAATCTCATCTGCTGTTGTCGAGCTGTTTGTTTCCTAGGAACCAATCAGCTTGACCCTCATACGTTGAGTTCAGCAGGAGAGTCAAGTATGTATATATAAAGATTTTCTAGTATATTTTTTATATTCCACCACAATAGCAGTCCTCCACAGTTTCCTATGAAATACTGTGAATTATCCAGTCAGAATACAATAATTATTTATTTTTCTTGAATGAAAAATGTATTATTTACTCTATTTACATGTAAGCTATTGTCCTCAGCTTTGCTGTTATCCAGTGTTCATCCAGTATATATATCGATCTGGATAACATACACAAAATTCCAAATTGAACCCTTTATTTAATCTACGGAGGTAAACTGTTCTTGTTCTACTGCTCATGTCTAGGGATATCTCATCTCATCCTTGCTTTTTGTACTACTCAGTTTATTGCTTGCCATGTTTCCACTGAATCCAGGGTCATGCTGCACATCCCAGGGATTGAGTTCACAATTACAATGAAAAGTGTATCATAAAAGATAGAAGCCATTCAAGAATTATGGAATAAATGAAGGAAAATCTTTGAAAATAGTATCATCTGCAATTCAAATGCTTTTTGTTTTTAAATTAAGTTTTAAGAAAATCCCAACTCTCACTTGTGTTTTTAAAATGGTAAGTAAATTTCTTTGTTATACTGTTAGATAACACTGTGCAACAAAATAGCCTTTTTTTTTTTGGCTTAGGTTAGTATTATTTCCTAATTGTTACGCCTATAAATGCTTCTTTTGAATCATATGTCGTTTTGTTTCTACTTTGCAGTTTTCCCAATGAGAATAGGTAAATTTCAGAAATATCATTATTTTGATCATAAAAGCAAAGTTTGAAGGAAATATTTGTGATTTTTCATACTTTCTAGGCATAAGTTCCAAAGAACATAATCCAAGGTGCAAGTTAATATTTTGGCAAAACTCAATAGCGGCACTTTCAATAACATTCTAAGTTATTTTTTCTTTTAATGTGACATTCCTTAATATAAAGAGCTTTCATCTTGGGGGTTCCCTTTGGTCATGGACACATGGTAGTTAATTCAGTTGGTAGAACCCTCCTCCCTGACTGTTTACTTCTATCCAAGAAGCCCTCCACTTATCAATGCTGTATACATAACTATGGAGCCCAGTCTACCTGATTGTGTTAATTGGTTGTTGACCTATAAGAAGTGATATGTCCCAAAAAGAGATATATTTGTTCAAAGTAGCAAAGTGGTTGTTTACTACTGTAACCGGGTAGAACAATCTAGCAGGTAACTGTAATGGACTGGTCCTCGTTGTAGTGATAGGCAATAGGCGAAGACTATAGGTGTCCTCTTGTACCTCCACATCAGTCTGTATTTATGGCTGACACTAGCCAATCATATTACTGTGAGGGGAAACCCAGGTGTATGCATATTCATTACACCAGAAGGTTAATTTGCTCTTTGACAGGTCTTGTTTTTAACCCTATCCCAAACAGGAGAAAAAGCTTTTTATTAATATATAACAACACTGTGCAACAAAATAGCCTTTTTTTGGCTTTGATCGGTAAGTGTTATTTCCTAATTACTTTTGTCTAGAAAGCAAAGCAAATGACTATTATTCCCTTCAAACTTTACTTTTGTGACTTGGACATTGAGGTTTTGAAACTAACCTATTTTCCATTACATTCCAGACAGATTCAGCACTGACCTGCTGAAGGAGAAGTTTCAAGAATTTTCAAGAAGTTTCTAAAAGTTTTCAAGAATTTTTGGCAACATAGATGACAGTATAAATAGAGGGAATGTAAGCTCAACAGTTCAGTTTATTTCTAGCTGCCCAAGTGCAGACAAGTCGTCAGTGATAGATGCATTCGTCACAGATGGCATCAAGAAGTTGTAAGCATCCAGCAGACATATTTTGCTATGTCCGTGGCAAATTTATCTAGACAAGTGCAAAAATGTACTCTGTGGCAACATTTGCTAAAATGTGTGAGGCCTACAAGGCATATTTCAACATGCTTTTTGGGAATCAAGTCAAACCCTGGGCACCTCATTTCACCTGCTAACTCTGCAGTAAGAACTCTAGAAAGTAAGATGGAAATCTTTGCTTCTTTGGAAAGTGGAATTTTTAAGTGTAAAAGTTCTGGAATTTTTTTTAATTTAAATATTTTTTACTTTTAGCTTTTTTAAATATTTTTTAGTTTTTTTAAACTATTTATTGAAAAAGAATATTAAATATATTTCAACAATCACATATTTGTGTCCACAGTATCATTGCTATTTTCTATACTGGATTATAAAAATATGGAGTATTAGGGATGTTCAGTATTCAAAATTCCGTATTTTGTGGCATTTGCTACATTAATTGGGGTCCAAATTTAGAATTTTACATATCCAGTGCATGATTTTTAGAAATTTAAAAGTCTAATGTAATTTTAAATTTTTTTTTCAATAACACTGGATGAAATATATTTGCATTTTTATACATATATTTTTATTTTGTTCTTTTGCAGGATGCTACAGAAAGGAAAATAACGCCATGAAATTTGCAATCCCATGAATTTGAAGGGAACCACTCAAGCAATTGCTTCTTCTGCATGGTGGACCCTTCCAAACGTCAAGCTGGCAAGAATGCACCTGCTATAGTATATCCATCACCCCAGTGCCACACTGCTCCGAGCTCCCCATACTCACTCATCCAAAGAGAGAGCCAGCCATCTTCAGAAGATGACATCAATTCAGAAAAGGATGAAGTCATTGATCCAGATTACAGAGGTGCAGCTGAGGAGAGAAATCAATAGTACCCCAACCAAAAAGACCTCAATGACCTGATCAGAGATCTTGGTCTCACAAAGTCCAATGCTTTGGTTTTGACATCGAGATTCAAACAGTGGAATTTGTTAGATAAAAGTGTGCAAGTTGCAGGTCAGAGAAACTGATACCAGTGTTTTTTAAGATTTTTTTTATCCATCAAGATGGACTTTGTTTCTGCCACAATGTAACCAGTCTGTTCAAGGCAATTGGAATCACAGCTCTTCATCAACAGCTCATCCAGGAGCCTCAAAGCCATGCTGTTTCATAACAGGGACATGTATCCATCTTTTCCCCTGGATCACTCAGTGCAGCTCAAAGAGGAATACAACAGTGTCAGGATCTTGCTAGATTCTTTGAAAGAGTACAGTTCAAGAAGTAGACTTCAAAATGGTAGCCTTCCTGATGGGCCTCCAAAGTGGCTTTACCAAGTTTCCATATTATCTTTGCTTTTTGGATAGCAGGGATACTGCAACATACTACCGCAGGCAGGACTGACTACAGCAGACCAAGTTCAGTGTGGGGAGGAACAACATCAAATGGAAACCACTGTTGATATCCAGAAAGTATTGTTTTCTCTGCTGCACTTAAAATTGGGCTTTATCAAACAATTTGTCAAAGCTCAGAATAAGGAGTCTGTAGCTTTTAAATATGTTCAAGGCATCTTCTTAAAGCTGTTTGCAGTAAAAGTCAAAGTCGGTGCCTTCATTGGGTCATAGAGAGGATAATTGAGTGCAAGGAATTCCCCAAAATCACTAGGATGGAAAAAGCAGCATGGAACAGCTTTGTCACAGTGGTTTGGCACTTTCTGGGGAATCACAAGGCTGAAAACTATATGGAGCTTGCTGAAACCCTGGTGAAGAATGATGGTAAAATGGGCTGCAGGATGTCCTTTAAATTTCACATCCTTGATGCTTGTCTTGATAAATTCAAGAATATTGGGTCATACTCAGAGGAGCAAAGTGAGTGATTCCACTGGAATAAATGACTTTGAATGCTGCTACCAAGGATCGTATAATGAAAACATGATAGGAGACTATATTTGAGGCTGATTTGTGAAAGTAATTTACGGTATAAGCATAAATTGTGAAAAACAACTCAATTCTAAATTTTTTGTGGTTTCTCTTGTGTAATCCTAGAATAAATAAATGCTACTTTTAAACATGTCGTTTTGTTCCTACTTTGTGTGAATGGGAATTTTCACATTTGCCAATATTCCCAACTGGAATAAGTAAATATCAGAAATAATAATATCCTGGTTACAAAAGCAAAGTTTGAAGGAATATTAAACATTTGTCAAACATTTTAGGTGTGAGCAAATAGGAAATAACAGTTGCTACCCAAAAACAAAAATCATGTTATACAGTGTAATTTACAAGGGTTTAAAATTATACATCATGCATTCTGTATAAAAGTCTGGAATATTATGGAATATTACAATGTTTAATTCAAAATAAGTTATATTTGCTGTGTGAGTAAACCTAGAATTTTATCCAGGATCTCCTGTGGATATTTCTAATTTGTAGTTAATGATCCTTACCCAGTCACACTTGCAAAATTTAGTGCTATCATATTTTTTCATTCCTTGCAACGATGAATCACATGGATTGATTTGTTTTGTTTTTTTTACAGCTTACTAACCTTTTATGGGTTATTTAAAGCCAGAATATATTTTTAGATTGTAAGAACTTTTTTGAGGTAATAACGATTTCCTGATACAAGTCCTACTAATTAACCTAAAGCTTGGAGGAGAAGTGGTGGATTCATACTTTTACGAAAGGTATTTTGCATTTAAGTGAAAGCAACACAACTAACTGGAATTAGAACTCTGATTTCCTATTTCTAATTCTGAGCCATTATCCATTACACCACTGGCACATCTAAGCTTCCAGTATCTGATATTCCCGAGCAGTTACCCATGTAGGTACTGACCAGGTTCGACATTGCTTAACTTTGTGATCATACAAGAACCAGAGTTTCAATGTGATACAATTCTAAGCACAAATCGTGTGGAAGCTATTTAGCAAAGATGTAAATTAATAATCAGAGAAATGCATAGACCAACATATCGTGATATGATGGATTATTACTTTACAAAGTTTATGTCGAATAAAGACTCCAATTTTTTTTTTTCATTTTGGCTTCAAACAGCCACGGATTTATCCTGTTTATTTTAATATTGTTATTATTATTATTATTATTATTGGTTCTTGAATTTGTATTAAATTGAAAACACCTTTAATAATGTTGATTTTCTTAATTGACATAGTTTCCAGACATTCAATTTAAATGCCATAAAGTATATTTTAATATATGGGAAGTAAAATGTTTTGAGGTTAGGGTCAGTCAGTTATGTGCCATACGTGATACATGCTTAGATGATCATGTATCTTTCGATACATGACTGACAAGGCAGATTTTTTCCTGCAGTAGGTTACCATTTCTTTCTGTGGTAGACCAGTTGCCATCCAAGGCTGTAGAACCAGGTCTGTCCTGCTTTACCCATAGCTAGTGGGAGAGGGGAGAAGAAGAGGATTCCTACCTTTCCCAAGGGATTTAGCACGTAAGTGAATGTAATTGTAATGGATTCGACTGGAATTCGAACCCGGCTCTCTTGATTCCGAGTTCGAATTCCAGAAGTGGTGCACAAAAAAAAGTAATAAACGCACACAAGATTTTTTTACTCTCAACATTTTCTCTTATTACAAGTATTATTAAACAAAAAACATGTAATTTAAATTTGCTCTGTTACTTAAAAGCGGGACACTGTGTTAGTTAGCAATAAACTGACGTCTAGAGAAGTGAACGCAAAAAGATGTACAATAATTCAATTGTAATGTACATTGACTCAGTTAAACTAAAGTCAGATCAAGCTTTTAAACTTTATGTAACTGAAAAATACATGCTTTATATATATTATTAATAATAATAATTCATTTAATATGGAATCAAGAAAGGAAAAAATAGCTAGACACAAAAAATTCACTATAAATCTTCCTATCTACAATTTAAATTTTAAGACTAGTAAATTTTGGAAAATATTTAAATTTTAAATAGCTTGTTTGACAAAAATGGTAAAATTTTAGCTTTTAAAAAGTAACAAATAAACAGAGAATTAAAAATACCGTAACACGCCGGATTGTTAGAAAATTAGCCACATATTTGTGAACTTGATATGAGGAAATACTTTCAAAACATAAGTGTATTAGGTTGGTGCAAAAATAATGTCGTTTCCTCACATAGTAACATATGTGAGAAAACGACATTATTTTTGCACCAACCTAATAATAACTAACAAGTTGAAAAAAAAAAATGTGCTAAAAATAAGCAAAAAAAAAAAAAAAAAGAAAAAATCGTTTTACTTTTAAAATATTTTTCTTATATTTCCGGCCATAAAATCAGAATATTTTTTTTTGTCAGATCTACTAAAATTTACGATTTTTAATAAATTTTGAATGAGCAAATTTTAATAAAAACGATTTTGAATTTTGTTGAAAAAAAAAATTTTAATTTTAAATAAAGAATTTTAAATAAAAACTATTTTTAATGAAGAATTTTTTTTTAATAAAAAACGATTTTTAATAAAGAATTTTGAATTAATTAAGAACTGAATGAAAACAATTTTTATTTTTTAATTTAATAAAAACGATTTTTATTTTTATTTTTTAATAAAGAATTTTGAATTAAGACTTTTTAATAAAAAACAATTTTGAAAACGATTTTTAATTAAAAATTTGGAATAAAAAAAAAAAACGATTTTTAATAAAGAATTTTGAATTTAGAATTTTTAAAGAATTTTGAATAAAAACAATTTAAAAAAAAAAAAAAACGAAGAAAATAATTAAAATTTAAAAAGTAAAAACCAACCAAACATTTATTGAACACATTTATTTTTGTTTTTCAATCAGGTCTCAAAGTAAAAGAACATTTCATTTATTTTATTTCATTCAATAGTTTGTTTTAAAAAAAACGTATTTGTTGTTTTTTTTTCGTTTTTTGATCAAACGATTTTCAGTACAAAAATTCTTTCAAATAGGAAAGGAAGAAAATAACTAAAAATTAAAAAAGTTAAAAATGACCCAAGAATCCACAATCCACACGATTATTTAAAATTATAGCTTTCTTTATGATCATCACGTGTATTAGTTAAACAAAAAAAATCATCTACAAAGAGATATTATGCGATGAAAACTATTTCCTACATGTTAAAAGTACTAAAAGAAGGAAAACTAAAAACATGAAGAAAATTTTAAACTTGATATTTGAAAATTAAATTACATCTCCTTTACTTTTTAATTCTTGATGTTTAATGACAAATTTTTAAGAAGATAATACTCAAGAATTATATCAAGATCCTTTACCTTCAAAAACAATCGAATAAAATTCTAGAAAATAAGGTATTGTATATTTTGTACGTTACTTTGACGTAAAACAAAAAGAAATAGATCTTAGAAATATTGCTACTAGTACTAGGCTACTAGTACTAATTCTCAAGATTAACTCAATTTTAAGAATTTTTAATTGAGTATTTAGCTAGAGTAATTAAATTTAACTAAAAAATATATAATTAAAACAAAAAATATGTCAGCATTTTCTAGAATGCGATTCACACACTCTCTACAAGTAACAAAGTAAAACTAACTTTAAAAGTTTAAAAGTACACCAGAAAAACTAAAGGAAGGAAAGACGAAGTTTTCTTGGGGTGAGTTTCCATATGAGACAAAAGTTCTGATTTCGTTAAGTGGTACAATTCGCAAGATACAGCTCTAGCAAAAAAAACAACAAAAACAAACTATTGTCGAAAAAAAAAACATTTCAAGTCACATGCATTCGCACTAGACTTTTTTTTTTTAAGTGAGCACAGACCATATTTCCTGTCACATCTTTTAACTACTGAGTGAAAAAAACATTATACCGCCTCTCACTTTTTTCCTTAAACAAACAAATATGAAAATTTAAATATGTTCCCTATGATGGGTGTTTACAAGAACGGATTTTTTTGTATTTTTATTTAATATTTATTAATTTCAAAACACCAACTTCTTGGAGTTGACAAATGGAATGGTCAAATAAACATTAGACATTAGCTATCTTTCCTTTTCATAGGAATCTGTTCGCTCGAAACTATATTTAATTAAAAAAAATGTTTCTAGAATTTACTGTTCAAAAAAACTTAAAAAAATTTTTTTTTTTTTAATTTAAAAAAAGAATTGAAAGAACTCAACACGAGTTTCTGTTTATTATTACATTTTTTTTTATAAATAAAACAAACGAACAAAACAGATTTTTTACAACTAAAAAGAAAAGACTAACCAAACGCTTTTTTCTGTAAATAAAAATCACGAAAGAAAACATCAACAAAACAATTAAATACTTTCTTTTTTAACACTCTTGATCATCCATAGACTTAAAATTTCGACTACGATCACAACCAAAGACCACAGTTAAAAAAATACGCAGACTGTAGACTAGAGAGAGACATTTTGTGTCTGGTAGAAAATGTAGACAAATTCAAAATGATATCAACAAATTAAAATATATTTTAAATGACATTTTTAAATAAATTCTTTTTTCTTAATCATGACCGGAAAAATAATAATTTTTGTCTGAATTTCCTGAACTTCCAATAACAGTTTTAGTTTTTCCACTTGTAAAAAAGTTCCAAAAAGTCTTAAAGTAAAAAAAATAATGATTTAATGATTTAAAAAAGAAAAACAGATTCTTCAAACTGAGTTACGATACTTTTTTAGCAAATGTTTATGAAATAAAAATAATTTAAAAAAAATGTTGTAACTGAACTATAACCCACATAAAAAACATTTTTTAAATTAAATTTAAAAACAAACTTGACAAGACATTGACTGAGCCTTATGAGGTTTCAAAGGTGTTTTTTAATTTGTGAAACTTCTGATTTTTGAAGTACAAGTTTAAAGAAACATTAAAAAATTAAAATAAATCTTTTTCGTAGAAAAAACAGAAAAAATATAATCGAATATTAATGGAAATAAGATAAAAAATGTTAATGTTCGGTTTTTTCATCATCAAACTTTTACAACTACATCTTCGATTAAAAACAATTTTTCAAAGAAAAAGTTTATTAAATCAATCGTGATTTTTAGTTTACAACGTAAATATTACAAAAAAGTAACATAAAATATAAACAACCGTTTGCTATTATTACATTTTTTTAAAGAAATCACAAGTTTGTTGTACTTTTAATTCGTATGACATTATTTTTCATTTTGGCATCCGTAAAAAAAACAACGAAATTATTAGACGCCTCTTCTTTTCTTTCAAATTCAATTAACAAAAAGTTAGTGTTCGTTTGTTTATTAACTAAAATAATAAATACTTACCACCATCATATTGTTGTTGTTGGTGGTGGGGTTATGATGGTAGGGAACTTGCATTAATTGCATCATATTGTCGCTGTAATAAACTTATAGAGTTTTTTGTTGACTTGTTGCTTCCGACGGTCACACTCGCACCTGCTGTTTACGGCACCTCTCTGTACGATGTACGACGTTTATTCCCCGCACAAGTGGCTAGCATCAACTGCTTGATATGACCAACTACACACACAATTTACTTTACTAAGTTTACTTACTAACAGCTACCACATATGACCCAAAAGTGGATGACCTCAAAAACAAACAAGTTTTCTTCTATTACAGTGACACTATTACTCCCGGATGTCCGCAACTTTCTCAGCTCTGCAAATTTATTATCGTTTCTTTCTTTCTTTTTAAATCGTGGACCCCTTGAATTAAGCGTAGTCAAATTAATTCATATTTGTCAATCAATTCACAACTTGTCTGTATTTTTTTTTCTTCCTTTCTTTCTCAACTCTCGAAAAAATACGTGCCCCTTGAAGCTGACTGATGGATACGTGTGTAATCTAAGGCATTCTGTCACGTGACTAGCGAGACCCAACGTTGCAATAATTTAGGTTAATAGGACTTTTTAAAGAAAAAATATTTAAAAAAAAAAAAAAAAAAAAACAAACTTGGAAGGAAACTTCTAAATATTTTCTTTCTGATCTTCTTGCGGAAGAAAAAAAGAAGTGAAGAAATAAAGAAATTCGATGGTGCCACTGCTTGTTTCTTTAAACTTTAAACTGACAGAAAATGCCAAAAAAGTCTTTGGGATGTTTTTCTTTGAAAAGTGATGTTAATGATGTAACCAAAAAGTAAAATTCGGTAATATCCAGAAAACCAGTCATGCATACATTCTTTTAAACATTAAAATAAGCATCATACAATATAACTATTTATCGTCTGTTGCTTTTAAAATAAAGGTTAGTAATATGTTAATATTCACTGAGCTTAGTTTTTGTCTGGTTCAAGGTCACAAAAAAGGAGCATTTTAGTGAGAATTGAACTCACTGCTGTAGGAATGATCTATGAGACTAGCTTGTTAACCACTACAGCACCAGAAAGTATCCTCTCTAGCATTAGTATCACACACTTGTGAGACAATAATAAAAATAATAATAAAACTGGTAATCTCAGAATAAATGAAGGTATGACAATCCTTTACCAAATAATAATGAAAAAAAGATCAATTCATTCACAGTGGACTTTAAAGAGATATTTGCTGCTGAAAGAAGAAAATGAAAATTTAGTGAAAAGGTGGCTGCTCTAATACTCCAATGAAAGATAAGCATTTGCGAGCCAAAACTTGTCTGCTTAAAAAGAAGAAAAATTAGATAAATTTTAAAACAGATAAGATACTTCTTACCCCATCAACACTTCAAGGAGAATGGTATTTTTTAATATTTTATTGATACGGCAATAAAAGTTTTTGTAAAATCCTTGTAAGTTTCTCCAATGAAATGCATTGTTTTTTACTGATTAATTAAAAAAATAGTAGGCACATGACTGAGTGGTTAGAATGTCATTATTGTGACCATGATACATGGTTTCAATTCTCAACATTGGTGATTTGTCAGTGTAGTGACTGCTTGATAATATTGGCTTGAGGAGATGAACCCAGCATACAGTACTATTGGGAAGTGCCTGAAAAACAATTCCACTGGTTGACTCAAGTCTTGTGAGTGAAATTAGGTAGACAAAATTTGGAAGGTGTTGATGGTTGAGCTAGTGTGAAGTCACAAGTCACTGTGACTGAAGGTTTTAGCATACTGGGCTTCAGACTGTTGACCATGCTAAATAATGTGCTCTCTCCCAGAAACTGTAACTAAGGTCTGCTCAGTATAGTTGCAGTATAAGCCATATAATGTGCACTACAGGTGTGGAAGAAATGCAAATGTACCTGAGCAAGCATCTGCAACAGGGATTAGCAAACCATCCTAGAATACAGGTATACTAGGTGAGCAGCCAGAAAAGATGTTTCTGGCATCTATTATGAAAATTCACTTTATATTTGCTTTGTATGGATTCTAGGTATAAATGTTATTATTAATACCTTTAACACTCTGGAAGTGATTGTTAGTCCTGTCAATGCAAGTTGAATTTGAATTTCTTGGTTGCATAGTCATATCCTCCTATGGCAACACCTAAAACAATCTTGACTGAAATTGAGAATCAAGCTACTGCAATTTCAGATATATAGAACTAATATATATAAAAGATAATATTTTGAGGGGATTCCATATACAGTAAAAGGGGGAAGTAATATTTATAAATGATGCAGCATGCTAAATGTTAATAAAATTGACCTAAATTTTCATTGTGATGTGATTTTTTAATCTGATTTACATCTTTCCTGAGATGTCAAAAATTTACAACAGAATTCATTGTTTCTGTCTGAATTTTGGAGGTGAAGAGTTATCATATACATTCCAACTAATGTCTTAATCATTGTTGTTATCACAACATTTTGGCTGTTGTACTCTTCAAACTTCTTCAGGTATCCTACAGGACGATAGTCTAGTAGATTAAAGTGTTGGTTCATAAATTTAGAGGCATATTAATTGTTAGCTCAATCCCTGGACCAGGCAGTACAGACTTAGATTCAGTGGAAACAGTACAAACAATAACTGAGCAGTCTTAAAATAAAATTGATTGATTGGTTCATTTTCTATGACTTATCAACCCTTTGCAAGTTATTTAAAGCCAGAAGATATTTTTAGATTGCAAAAATGTTTTTTTTCAGATAATAATGGTTTTGGTGATAAAAGTTTTACTAATTAACCCATAGCTGGGGAAGAAAAGGTGGATTCATAATTTTCCCAAGGGTATTTGCACATAAGTGAATATAACAAACCCAATGGAAATTGGAAACAAGTTCTCCGATTAACAATTCTAAGCCATAATCAATTACACCATCCTCACATCCAAGCTTACAGCACCTAATATTTCTAAACAGTTACAAATCTAGGTACAGACCAAGCTCAATGTAGTAGTACTAACAAGATATCTCTAGACATACAGGAACCAATGTTTCAGCATGATATGGACATAAGCCACTAAAATATGAACAAGACAAGATATCCCTAGACATGCTCAGAAAAATGTGAACAATCTACCCCCATACATTAAATAAAGGGTTCAGTTTGAAATTCTCTGAAGGTTACCTGGATCAATAAAGACCTCAAGAAGGTTGAAGAACACAACAGCTGAAATGTTGTGATAATAACAACAAAGATGAGGATGTTACTCCAAATGTAAATAATGATAACTCCTCATTCCAGAAATTCAAGTCAGAAAGTGATAAGGTGATAATAACAACAAAGATGAGGATATTACGCCAAATGTAAATAAGGCAAAAAACATGCATTCTTTGTTACTGATTAATTAAAAATAGATTTCTGCATTTATTATGAAAACTGACTTTATATTTGCTTTCTATGGATTTAAATAATAAAGTGCAATCAGAATTAACCCAGAAATAGGACAAGGACAGTGCAGTTTCTTTAAAGACTCTGCGACAAGTAATGCAATATTTATGCTCAGAAAGAGCAATACAAATGCAAAAAAGACATATACCTATGTTTTATAGATTATGCAAAAGCATTTGATAAAGTACATTACAAAGAACCATTTGAACTGTTAGGCAACATTGACACACCTGGGAAGGATATTAGAATAATCCAGAACTTATACTGACAACAAATGGATATGTATAGAAAATGAATTCAGTAAATATACAAAAATAGAAAGGGGTATAAGACAAAAATGTGTTGTCTCATCAGACTTATTCAAACTTTACAGTGAGGTGATCCTGAGAGGATTAGAAGTCCTACCAGGATTTATTATTGGCAGCACAATCTTAGCAATATAAGATATACAGATGACAGTGTTGAAAACAGACACAAAAAGTAAACTAGGCACTCTGAAGAAGGTAGTAAAGGAAAGTGTCAAGAAAGGACAAACCATCAATTGCAAGAAGAGAGAATATATGGTTGTTAGCAAAAGGAACATTCCAAGATGCAAACTATGAATTGGAGACACCAAAATCAAGCAAGTACAAAAATTTAATTATCTAGAAAACGTTTTAACAAAGAAAATGTCACACTGAAATTCAAAGGTGAATTGAAATAATGAAAGATGCCTTCCAAAAATTAAACAAATAGGAAATAAAGAAAAGAGTACTGGACTGTTATATAATATTAATCCTCCTATATGGAAGCGAATGCTGGACAATCACATAATAGAGACTTGAGGCAACAGAAATATGTTTCTATAGAAGGATACTGAAAATACTATGGACTGAATATGTGAGCAACATCAGAGTTTTAGAGAAAATGGAAACAAAAAGTACAATTATATTTAGAATCAGAAAGAGACATTTGAAATTTCTAGGGTACATAAAGAGGAAAGAAGGCTTGGAAAATTTAACACTTACAAGACATGTTGAAGGCAAGCGAGACAGAGAAAAACAATGAATAACCTACCTAACAAGCTTGTATAAATGGTTGGCAGAACAGGGATTAGGAGGGATAGCAAAATGACAAACATTGTTAAGAGCTGCAAGGGACAGAAACTTGTAGAGATCACCTACATCCTGAAGGGACACTGCATACAGAAAAAGAAAAAAAGAACCAAGACAAGACATCTTTAGACATGGACAATGAAATGAGAACAATATAGAATGAATAAAGGTGTAGGTGGAGATTAGTCACATCAATCAAATGACAGCCACTTAGTGAGATCACTTTGTACAGTGACAATAGCAAAAGTCAAATATCATTTTTCTTTACAGAGCCAAGTGAAGAGGTTGCTCCATGGCCTGGGCAGAGTCTAAATCTGCCTCACCAGCACCTTGCAAGTCCATGTAGCCATTTCCCCTTTGGGAATATATCATTCCCAAATATAGACTGAAACTCCAGCTTGCAGTCCTCAGTTTGGGAAAAACCAAAAGTTGCTGTTTTCCATTCATGGAATATGTCCTTACCTAGGACATAGATGAATCCAGGCATTTGAACCTGGAGTCCTAAAAATATCTTCTCCAGACAGGAGTATCTCCATAATATATGTAATTTCTTTTCTCCTTACACTTTGCTTTGCTGTGTAGATATATGTGATATATTATTTGCTGTGGGGGAAATGCGTATATATATGTATATATAGTTTTGTGTATGTCTTAGTGATATAAAGATCTCTCTGAGAACAGGGCATGTTTGTCATTCTTTTTCCTTTCAGCCATTCTATGAAGTACAGTGTCATTATATCATAGATATAGTAATGCCCATAATGGGGGAAATACAGATGAGAGAATAAATCTTTCTTCCATAGCATACTCTTGCTATAAAGGATTCAGTTCAAAATTACCTGAAGATTACCCAAATTGAGTGACACCTAATTAAGGCCAGATGGTACAAGGAACACAGCACATAGAAGAAGAATTAATGTTGTTATTAAAAAATGTACCTGTAATTCAAAACAAAGTCCCATTTTTTTTATTTTTTTTTAAGAGAAAGTCATCTGAATGTTTTAATAGCAAATTTTATTTTTATTGACTTGGAAATCTCATCAATCACACAAATGAATTTAGAAGTGAAACTCTTCATAAATATCAGAGAGGTGAACAAAAGATATATGCATAAGACTTAAATGCAGTGCTCAAGGTAAAAGTTTTTATAAATGAATAATTTGATTGTTAAAATTCCTGTGCGGTTTTATGATATATCTAACCATAAACTTAACCTCCAGAAGAATGACTCATTGTACTTTCCTGGACTAAAGTTTTCTGCTGACATGAAGTGAATAAAGTATATTGAATCAATTGCTAGGTCTGCTTCTAGAAAAGTTGGTTCACTGTGTCATTCTAGGGAGTTTTTTTTCCAGAATCTATCTTACATATTTATAAGTCTTACCATTTGTCATTGCTTTGGATACAGCTGCCATATCTGGATTGATGCACCTGCTAAATATTTAGAGATTCTTGATAAAATCCAAAGAAGAATCAGTAATGCCATTGGTCATTATCTGGCATCTCGGCTTCAGTCACTTTCCCACCACTCTAAGTTAGTTTTCCTGTGCCTTTTCTATAAATACTTTTATGGTGATTGTTCTGATGAACTTTCCTCTACAATACCTAGGCTTTATGAATTTAAGCACACAGTATTAGATTGGCAGCTAGGTCTCATTATTTTACACTTGAAATGGCAGGATGTAATCGTAAGTTATATGCTAACAGTTTCTTCTCACACTTCTTGTGGAATTCATTTCTGGCTTCTTGTTTTCCAGTGAACTTTGATCTCCAAAAATTTAAATGCAATCATTATCTTCTATCTTGTTCTTTCTCATTAATAGTATATTTTTTTCATATGCTCTCAATAACCACATGTGCCTTAGTGGCTTTCTTACCTTGCTTGAGGTGAAATTTCCTTTAAATTCTTCTTTTTGCAAACAAAAACCTAGGGAGGAGGTTATCAACATCTACTGGTGGCTAATCAGTCCAATCCAGAGTCAAGCAGATCCATCCACAACAGCTGCCAGGGAAAGTTTGGTCTAGGGTGGTTTTTATGGTTGCACAGTCAACACAGTTATTCTTCTTTATCCTCTTGTTCAACAAGTCAGCCCTGCAGTCATTCTTGAAAAAACAGACAGTGAGTTGCCAGGTCTTCCAGTTTGTGGCTAATTCAGTACACTGACGATGGGCAAAGTGACAAATGCTGAGAATTTTTTTTTTATAGAGTTTTAATATCTCTTTCTGGGTATCCTGTTGTCATGATGTCCAGTGGAGAGTTCACAATACATCACAATGTTCGAGAGACATTGGTCATTCATCCAGTAAATTACGTTTATATAATGATTTTCTTTACTAAAACTCTAAGCATATTCACATTTATTAAGCATAGTATAATTTTTCTCTTCATTTTATATAAAAAAATTTTGTGTAGGCTTGCTATTTTTTTTCTTCTTCTCAGCTGACCAGCTAATTTCTATGAAGGCAATGTTTTCATTGGTCCAAAAATAATTTCACATAGGCTCATGAATTCCTTACATGAGCCTATGTGTATTTCATACGAGGTTTGTTGTTTGTCCCATAGAAATTTCTTAAAATATGGTTATTGTGTGAGTTAATAATTTTATACATGTTGTTGTTACAGGAATAGCTAATCTTAATCATTTTCCTATTGAAGATTTTACTTAGAGGGTTATTTTTTTGAAAGTGTTTATTTATTAACTTTAGAAAATACTGTCCAATATTAATATTTGACAGTTTGCAGAATTCTAATTTCTATAATTCCCGCCTCTATAACCTCTTTACACTATATTAATTATAATTTATAAACTTCCCTTCCTTTAATATCTTCCAAACTCTCTTTCCATTAATCCCTTACATACTTTTATCTATTTAAATGTTATTATTAAACCCCTTTTTATTCCTTTTTTAATTTTAAAATAAATGTTTCATTCTTCATATAACCACAAATTAATGCCATAAAGTTAATATTTGGGTTTAATTTTATAAAACTTCTTCCCTTTATGCCAAATACCTTCCACCCTCTCCTGACCCCTGTCTTGTGCCTTTCGTCTGACTGAAACATTGAAATGGCTAAATTATGTATTAGTTTTTTTGACAGGTTGATTTTTTTATTTTTGGCCTTTTCAGTTAAATTTCTATTTCTGACACAAACTGATTCCACACTAGGGCTGATAAGACAGACAACCGATATTTTCGTCTGCCAAAACAGGCTATTCCCCATATAAAGTGATTCTGCATTTTATTGTTTATTAATTCTATTGCTCTGTAATAATAAATATATTGATCTCTCTTTGTGGATCAGTTTTGATATTTTACATTACTAGGATCCACATGGATTATATGCCTACGGATTTGTTACCTTTACTATTTATATATATATATATATATATATATATATATATATATATATATATATATATATCTTCATTCATTTAAATCAATTTTAGACCAAAACTTATTCTGAAATTCTAAGAATATTTCTTTAAAAAAAAACAGAAATACTTCACGCACTGCTGTAGTTTCACATTTTGGATCTTCAGGCTGGTTTGTTTATTATTAACAATAAATAATAGTGAGGTATTTAAATAATGCTTAAAAGGAGCATTCTTTTTTCATATATATATATATATATATATATATATATATATATATATATATATATACAAGGTGTGATGGATAAATTGTCATGTAAATTACACAAAAATGAAAATAACAAGGACATCTCATTTTAACAGATATATTTACCAAAATTACACAAAAATATCTTGAAATACTAAAGAATAAATTTATTCAATAAAATCGACATTGACTTCAACCATGGCCTCCAGATGATTTTGGAATCTCCTGCAACAAGATAGATAGATAGATAGATAGATAGATAGATAGATAGATACAAACAGACTAAGATAGATAGATGCGAACAGACTAAGATACTCAGGCAGGACTGAAAATGAAATAATAAATAAAAATGACAAAATAAGAGTGAATTAGACCTATAAACAAACTCCTGTAGTTTTGCAGCTAGCAGCTCTTCAGGCTGTCTTAGAATAATTTTTAAATTTCCAGATGTATCAGTTATATTGTAGAATGTCATAAATTTTTGTACTGTGTCATTTCAACCACTTCTACATTAAAGCACCAAAAGTACTTAATACAAATAATGACAAATGCAGAATAATTAAAAATAGACACCCACAACTGGAACATGCTCAACTACATTAATTAACAGAAGCTATTTAAGTTCAGTCAATGATAATAGTATTCAAACAATTTTGTAAGTTATATATATATATATATATATATATATATATATATATATATATATATATATTATTTATCTTAGGATATTAAAACATCTTAAAAACCGCTACATGATTACAATTATGTTTTGACACTACAAATGTGTCTCTGCAGGCAATGTTAAATTACTGGTAAGTGAAAGATCAATTTAATTTTAAAAGCAGAATACTTTAAAAAGAACATAGGCTTGTGGGCCTTACCATGATTAACCAATCGAATGTGACTGCTTTTGAAATTAAATTAATCTTTCACTCGACAGTAGTTTTACATTGCCCTAGGAACATGTTTGTAGTGTTGAAACATAATTTTAATTATGTAGTGCTTTTTAAGATGTTTTATTAGGTTGGTGCAAAAATAATGACGTAATAATGTCGTTTTTTGATGTTAAAAAATACGTCAAAAACGACATTATTACGTCATTATTTTTGCACCAACCTAATAATATCTTAAAATAAATAATATTTACCTCTACTCTGTATTGAGCACTCTTAAATTAAATGTTCCGTAGAGTGGAATTATACTCCATTTATTCTCCATTTATTATATATATATATATATATATATATATATATATATGCTTCCCCAATCAGTACAATCTTAACCTGTTCAAGTCTAAAGTTAACTTTTATCTCCCTGACATATCCTCATAAATTGTGACCCTTACCTCTTACTTTGTAACCCTCTAAAACATAATTTCCTTTTTTTTGCATTTGTGGCAGAAAATTAAATATATAAGATTTGATTTGTCACAAATCAAAGCCAGTGGTTTGAATATTGTGTGAGGTTCGGTAGGGGGGAGAATTCCTGTCAGTGATATATATATATATATATATATATATATATATATATATATATATATGAATAAAGGTAAAAGGAAAATGTATCTTAGCTGATGCATTTCGTTCTCTGAGGGAGTTTATCAAGGCAAATGCAAGGATTTTATTTTGTAACAATATTTATATACAAGCACAAAGGCAGTGGAATTATAATTATGGACAAACATATTTATCAAAAAAAATAAAACACCTCCTCAATAACAATAATATTTATGAAAAAATAAATGAACACAAGGTCATAAAAGAAACACAAAAATTTTAAAATGAAACCAAGAAATTATTAAAAAAGGAAGATAATTTATGGCTAAAACTCATCGAACACCAACTGAAAACACCCACACAGATTATCAAAAATACATAAACTAGACATCCTGATGAGACAAGTTATATCAGGAATAAACAGCACCCCACATAAGCTAGTCAGCAAACTAACCAAAATCCTAACCCACTTCTTGGTACAGTTAGTTATTAATAATTAACTATGTGAACCAAGTACAATGACATATTTATTATTTTACATTCTACAGATAGCCAAATGCATGTGCGTACACACACAAATAAAAAAACAACCTAACACAAAGAGTGCATAAATTATTTTTTTAACTTAGTATGAAAATAAAAAATGAGAAAATTGGCAGTCGACTGTTGAAACCTCCTGACAAGTGGTTCCAATGATTACAGAAAGGTTTGTCTACAAAACTCTGGTGATAAATATAAGATCAATCAGGTAAGGAACAAATTTTATATTTGTATTAATCTTATTTATCTTTTATAAAGATTTATTATTTACCATTTTCAAAAGATTTATTCTTTACCATTTTATAAAGAAATAAATTTGAATAGAAATCTTTTCATTCCAAAATTTATAAAAAATTAAAAAATTACCAAAATATGTAAACCAACTAAAATGCAATATTTTTTACCATTTTATAAATAATTATGAAAAGAAGGTTTTTATTCAATCTAATAAATAAATATTGTTTATTTTCTTTGTTGTCAATTCTCAAAAATAAAGAAAATGTATAAATCCATTTTTATGTATGGAGTTTATTAAAATTCTAATCATCACTTTTTAAAAGCAATAAACATTGCTGAGGGAATCAGAAGTGTGTACAATAATAGCAGTGTCAAGGGTATAACTATCCTTTTGAAACACCATATTTTTGTGAGCACAGAGATTAAGCATTGCTGATGATGCTTTGTTTGTTTCCCATGTCAGTGGTCATTTGCAATGCAAAAAGTGCACATATGAGAGCCATCCTTATAATATTGTTGAATACTCATGTGTTCATACTTGAAGTAGAAGCAGATAGTGCACCGTTCATGGCTGTTAAGAAAAGATTATTGATCTATCAATGAAATCTGTTTCAAACATTATATGTTATATATATATATATATATATATATACCCAAGTATATGATTGGTGTATACAGAATAAATTCCAATAACCAACAATTACTATTCTTAAAAGAGTGCTCAATGCAGAGTAGAGCAGATATAATTATTTATTTAAAAATTATAACATAAATATGTTATAAAATAGCTGGTGTCTTATCAAGTGATGATGTTAAATAAGACACCAGAGGTGTTGAAACAAAATGGCTATTTTTCTAGTGATTTTATAACATATTTATGTTATAATTTTTAAATAAATAATTATATATATATATATATATATATATTCATACATGTTACATTAAATAATATAGACAAGTGTTGTCTATTTATTTTATGTAAATTCTTTTCATGATGTCTGATAAGCTAAAATAAAATTATCATTAAATGAAGAAAGAAAATCACAATATTGATACATATTTTTTAATCCAATCTAAGCTTTCGGCTTGCATAAGCCATTATCAAAGATGACAATTACAGTACAATATATTATGCAATACATGGACAAGAAAGTGATGATAGTCTGTTTCGGTTTACATGGATGATTTCCAAGCAACGATAAACATGTGCATATAAGTCACTGGAAGCAAAAATCACATCATGACGTCACATGTGTTTATTGTTGCTTGGAAATCATCCATGTAAACAGAAACAGACTATCATCACTTTCTTGTCCGTGTATTGCCATGTTTGATGGATGTCAGTTATCAGTTATCTCCTGTTAATTTCCCTCTGAAAGTTCTCCACTGCCTTAACTGGGTATTGAACTCACACTTTTTGCGTCCTGTCACTGGATCTAACTAACGCCTTTATCCACTGTGCCATGTGTCCTCAAGGAGACATGGCACAGTGGATCTTTACAGGAATGACTTGAAATGTTACTTCCATCGAGTTGAATTGCCCTCATTTCCTCCATATTCTAATTGTAAGGAAGAAGTTCTACTCAGACAGCTTTTTCCTAAGATCTTTTGTTTTCACAATGATGTTCACTGTGTACAGGGCCCAAGAGCCACTCGAGGTACAGGGTTACAGAGTAAGTGACATAGTTTATGACGACATGTGGGGAAGATAATGGTTGACTCTAGACTTGAACAGGTTAAGAGTGTAGTGATCAGGGAAGCATCCTTTTACAAGTTGTTTCTACAAAGCAGTAGATCACGGGGAGAAGCTGCTCGAGTGGAACTTATATCTCACCAATGGAATGTGAAGGGAATGAGGATAGTTCACTACAATGTGAGTGGTATGGTGGGTTTTAGTCATGAAGGTAAGAACTGTTATAGTTAATGAATATAGTTTATTTAAACAACTTTGCATGGAAATAATGATAGAGCAGTGAGCGGTTTGCGATGTTTCATCTATGAGAAAGAGATTATAGGCTGGAAAATAATTCATCAACCACAAAGATGGCGGAAGCTTTTGGATTCTATTGAGACTGGAAAGTGAAGACTTGGAAGCACCTGCCCATATATAGCAGCAGTACACCATTTTCAGAGGCATGGTGGAGTAATGGATAACGGCCCAGATGGAGGAATCGGAGAGTCAAGTTCGAATTCCAGTACAAATCCATTATGTTCACTTATGTGCTAATACCCTTGGGAAAGGTATGAATCCTCTTCTTCTCCCCCAAGCTATGGGTAAATAGCAGGACAGACCAAGTTCTATAGCCTTGGATAGCAAGTGGTCTACAGCAGAAAGAAATGGCAACCTACTGCTGGAGAAAATCTGCCTCGTCAGTCATGTACCAAAAGATACATGATCACCTATGCGTGTATTTACACATGGCACACAACTGATTGACTCCATTTTCAGCCTGATCTGGTTCTTGAAAAGGTAGCGGATAGCAGGAGGAGTCAGGTACTTGCTGGACAAATCACGGGTCAATCATTATCTATCTTCCTTATCCATATAATCTTAATTTCCTACTACCTCCTCAAACATATTTAGCAGTCATTTTTAGACTCATTCTTATAGACAATATCACCCATCATATCAAAAATATTAGTAACACAATGTGACAAGAAAAAGAACTAAGAAAAAAATAACAGAAATCTACTCAAAGTAGATATAAAATAGTAGAATATTTGAAATTCATCATACGTTAGTCAGTTTAATATGAAAAATCTCTCTAACCACAACATCAGATACAGATCAAATCATCTCTTTGTTATATTCCTATACACTTTTCTTGCACATGAGTATGTCTCTCATTCCAGCCTAAGGACGCCTACTATAAGGGGCAAAATGTGTAG
Organism: Acanthosepion lycidas; assembly: GCA_963932145.1. Lineage (NCBI taxonomy): Eukaryota > Metazoa > Mollusca > Cephalopoda > Sepiida > Sepiidae > Acanthosepion > Acanthosepion lycidas. The sequence continues at coordinate 8,080,230 of OZ010608.1, read as the reverse complement.
CTGATATCATTTATTAGGCCATAAGTAAATGTTTTCTCTACCTGTAACAGAATGCACAACTCACTTGACTGGAGAATTTCAGTTATTGTGCATATATTCATGGGCCTAGCCCAGCTCGGGAGATGAGTAATTTTATCAAGTCACCATCTCTAGAATGGTTGCCAATCAAGGCTATAAAACCTAGTCTATCCTGCAATTTAACTTGTAGCTGTAGCAAGAAGAGATGGATTTATACTTGTCCCAAGGGTATTTGCACATAAGTGAATGTAACAAACTTGGCTGGAATTTGAATTTCGTTCTCTTATTTCTCATTCTAAGCTGCAATCTATTTTACCATCCACACATCCATACATGAACACAAAAAAGCCTCACATTCAAGTCATACTATTGCCACTATTGCCATTATAAGCTTGTCTCTCAGCCATGGGCTCTTTTTCATCCATAACTAACTTTTATCTATGCTTCATGACTCTACCATAATAGCTTCTTTTTCCACCCATGGCTTTCTTTATCAACAATGGATTCATTTTTAGTTTTCCAGTTGAAGAAAATAACTTCTTTTTATCTTGAAAAAAAAAACAAAACATAACCAACAGTGTAACCATTAATAGATTCTGAATACATAAAGTTTAGATTCATTGTCAAACATTATAGAGACATCAAATTAGATTTCATTATTTACATTTGGACTAATATCCTCATCTTTATTGCTATTATCACAATGTTTTGACCTCATATATGTGGGTGGTATAATGGATAGTGGATCAAAATGAGAAATCAGAGAGCCAAGTTTGAATTCCAGTCAGGTTCATTACATTCACTTATGTGCAAATACCCTTGGGAAATGTATGAATCTATTTTCTCTTCCCAGCTATGGGTTAAATAGTAGAACATGTATGTGGGAAAATCATTGTCATCTCCAAAAAATTGTTAATGCAATATTCATCCCCCCCACAAAAATTATTCTTAAAATCCAGAAAATATGATTTAGATTTAAATAACTCACAAAAAGTTGATAAGCCATTGTAGGGATACAGAAAGTGCTTATTTCCCTTTGGTGGAGATAAGTCATGTGTCACGTGATGACCGTTTTGTGACATCACTCCATATAGTGACAATAGCAGCAGCAGCAAAAATTCAGTTTGTTTATAGCAGCCATCATATGAGGTTGGTTTCTTTTATCCTAGGCTAAAGGGCCCAGGCAGAGGCTAAACCTGCCTCCCCTACAGCTTACAAGTCCATGGTACCATTTTCCTTTGGGAATATATCTTTCCCAGATATAGAAATGAACTCCAGCTCACAGTCATCAATTTGGGAAAATCAAAGACTTGCTGTTTCCCATTTGTGTAATTTGTCCTCACCTGGGACATAGATGAATTGTAGTTCATTTGAATCTGACATCCTAAACATGGCTTCTTCAGACAGGAGTATCTCCATATTATATGTAAAACCCTTCCTTTTTGTTTCTCTTTACACTCTGCTTTGCTCTATAGATATATATGATATATTGTTCTCTGTGTGGGACACTTGTACATATTATATGTATATATAGTTTTGTGTATGTCTTAGTAGTATAAAAGTCCCTCTGAGAACAAATCATATTTGTCATTCTTTTTCCTTTAAGCCATTCCATTCCATCCATAAACTATGGTGTTATTATATCTTGGATATAGTAATGCCCATAATGAAAGAAATACAAGTAGAACAATAAATCTTTCTTCCTTAGCTCTCTCCTGTTACACCATAAAAAAAACATAAATCATTTACTCAATCAATTGGCCATTGTGCCCTTTGGCTTTCATCAAGTGTCTGTCAGTCCAGGTAGTCTTCAGGGAATCAACAAGCACCTGTATAGGCTGGAGGAGTACATAAATGGTGGGATAACAACAAAGATGAGGATATTAGCCTGGATGTAAATAATGTGTTGTAACCTAGAGAAGGTTACTGAATAGAATAATCACACAAAGGTTGATAATGAATGATAATACTAAGGACAAGAACAACACATATAAGATTTGCCTGTGGCACATAGAAGTAGTCAAGTGAATTCCTCAATGAATCTCCAACTGCAGACCACAGACCAACACATACAGTATTTACTACTGTATTTATGGGAATGGGGACATACCCATTATCTTCCGTAGGTATGCTACAACATAATGCAAATAATTATAACTCCTCATCCAAGAAATTCAGATAGAAATTAGCTTTCATTTAAATTTTACAAGACTTACAGCCACATCACATTGAAAAATATGATCACTGAAATTAAGCAATGTTGAGCCTGGTCAGTACCTAGATGGGTGACCACTTAGGAATATCAGATGCTGTAAGCTTGGATATGCAGGTGGTCTGATAAATAATGGCTTGGAATTGCTAATTGGAAAGCTGTGTTCCAATTCCAGTTGGGTTCTTTATATTCATTTATGCACAAATACTGTTGAGCAAGGTATGAATCCATCTCTTCTCTCCCCAGCTATGGGTTACTTAGTAAGACTTGTATCACCAAATCATTATTATTTCAAAAAGAAAATTTCTTAAAATCTAAAAATGTTTTCTGGCTTTAAATAACCTGTAAAGGATTCATAAGCCATAGAAAATAAAACAATCAGTCACTTAAATTTTACAAGTATTTTGCTTAGTTATTTTCTTTGTGTTTCATTAATATCAATAAATAGAAAAGATCTTAACTGGTTCTTGTTCTAATTTTCAAATTCATAAAAAAAATCACTTTTTCTGTTCATAACATCATAGAATGGTTGATAGTATTGTGTTTTTTTTTCTGAGGAGTACTCAGCAAAATGGTTTGCTGTAGGGTTGTTAGTGTTATGGTCAAGATACTAGGAGAAAGTGTTGCAAAGAAAAAAAGCCAAGAGTATCATACATGTATCACAGTTGCTGGATATAGGTAAAAATGCCTGACTGACAAGTTTTGAGATGTTCTGGTGAAAAACAAGAAAAAACTTAAACTGAATATATAAGTTTCTAATCTCCTTAGAGTAACATGCTGCTAGCAAAAAATGAATTAGTTTAATCAATAACCATTGTATTGGTTACAAATACAAATACATGTTAAGTGAACTGTGGATACCTAACTAATTTAATCTGTAGTTCACATTGTCAAGCTGTTATTAACATCCACAGAATCCTTTTCTTTATCATCTGTTAATTGCCATGACTTTGAAGTATTGAGGGAAAATGACAAGGAAACACACATGTTATATTTAATGAAACAAGATAAAGAATTTATTTACAAATTTATGCATTTGAAGTTGTCAGTAGCTTGTTTTAGGAAAAGGAATCAAATATTTAAAGTTTGTAGTTTTGATAAATTGTCAAGAAGAGAAAATGCTCATATTAAATCATCAGACACAAAGTAATACTCGAAAATGTTTAAAACAAATTGAGAGAGTTTGTTTTTCACATGAAAGTTATACAGTTGTGTTCAACATGAATGAAAGGATATATTTTAAAGTACTTGGCTTTGGAGTTGAATAGAGTTCTTTGAAATTACCCTGCTCTCATTAGAGGCTGATAATGTATCAGTGTGTAATTTGACACCAGCATTATTCAGATGCATGGAACTCTGGCTTTCTGCCTCTTGCTTCTTTCTGCTTTTTCTCTATCTCTCTCTACCTTGATTCAACTTTTTCTGCCTATTTATATCAAAAAGCAATTTCACATCATCTTGTTACTTTTTTCTCAGTTTGTAAGCCACTCCCTTTCTCACTGGTTAAAATAAATTTTCACATAAGCTCTTTTCTTCAGCCCAGAGCCAATCCCTTTTCTATTGGTCAAAATAAATTTTCCCATAGGCTCACAAATTTGAAAACAGTGTAGTAAAGAGAATTTTTATTTTGTATTCATCACAACTTCCTAAGAAAGATAGTGAAATACTTTCCCATTTTTTTTTTGTTAATAATTTCACCCCAAGCAAGGTGATAAAGTCACTAAGACACAAGGGGTATTTGAATGTGAAAGAATCTGAGAAAAAAAATCAAGGAGAGAGGCCAATAAAAGAACAGGTATCAAGGAGACAGAAAATGATGATTGATATTCTATTTAAATTTTTAAAGATTAAATTTGAAGCTGGAAGAGAAGAGAGTTTCACAAGCAAGAAGTGCAAGAGAAGAAACTATTAGTATAGAACTTACAGTTACATTCTAGCAATTTCAAGTGTAAAATGATGAAACCTAGCTTTCAATCTAGTACTATGCTTAAATTCATGAAATAGAGGTACAGAAAAGGAAAGTTCATCTGAAAAATTGACATGAAAATATTTATAGAAAAAACATGAGCGCTATGTTACGGTAGTGAGAAAGTGACTGAAGCCAAGATGCCATGTTAAGACAAATAACACTCCAGATTCTTTGTTGGATTTTGTCAAGAATCTCTAGATCCATAACAGAAGCAACAAACCAGACCAGCAATATTCAATGCATGGATGAATAGTAAACTTCTAAAGGTGTAAGATAGATCCTGGCTAGGAATATTGTCTAGAACAACACAGTGAACCCACTTTCCTAGCAGCACACCTAGCAATTGATTCAATATAATATTTCCACTTCATGTGAGTGGAAAATGTTAGTCTGAGAAGGCACAATGAGTAACTTTCCTGGAGGTTACCATCAGCCATGCTGATGGAAAGCAAAAATGGTTCTCTTTAAGAGAGAGTTTTCACCATGGTTCAGAGTTTCCTTCTCTTACATTGGCTGCCACTCAAGGCTAGAGAACCCAATCTACCCTGTTATTTAACCCATAGTTAGAAGGAGAAGAGATAGATCCATGCTTTTCATAAGGGCATTTGTGCAAAAGTGAATGCAATAGATTAAGTGGGAATTTAAACTTGGCTTGTTGATTCCACTGTATGTGCTGATAACTGCTATGTTACTTACACATCCCATCATTAGGCTATAGATTTATTGATTTACCTATATATTAATCTAAGTAATCCTAATCTATAAGACTAGTGAAATCAATATCTATACTTTATAATCTTCCCACACCAACCAAGCTTACCATCACATGTCTCCTAAAGTCAAGTAGTTCTTCCTATTGATGTTACATTAAGTCTTATCTGAAATTGATAAAAAATAGAATATTTCATCAGAAATTATAAATCATATGAGATTGATTTTCATATAAGGAATGGACACTATCTAAATATACTGGTCTGCACATAAAAAATAAGGAAAGATTTCCCAGAGAATAATTTTTGTGGATAAGCATTCATATGACCTTCCCTAAAGCATGGCATTTGTTAGATTAAAAACATATTGATTTTTTATCAATTTAGAAGGGCTGGATTAACCATTAAGCAAAATAAGCAAGTGTTTAGGGCACCACAGAAATTGTAATGATATGATATAGCTGTACACATCTAAAGAAATAAGTCTAACACAATTAACATTTGAATCAACAGGGTTCCATTATGAAGGAGAGACAGCTGACCTGCAGTGAATCTTTATTGACATTCTGATTGATTAATAATAGAATGAGCTAAGGGAGATAATGAAGATTGTATTTACTCAATACAACAAATCTCCTCTCTTGAATAAGTTAGTATTACTAATTAACTTAATGGGATTTAATTTTGTGAACAGAAGTAGACTACCTTCATGTTCGTTTGGCATTATTCTAGCCATATTTTTATACAATTCTGTAACATGTTAATTTGTTGATGACACGAACACAGTTCTGATAGTACCTGGTGGTGGCTTATTTGACAGTGGCTGCACAACTGTGATTGTTTCTTTCTTGGTTGGTGTTGTTCTGGGTTGGAACTGATGGTCCACCTGTCTTGATGGTCGTATGTGCCTTTGGTTCATTCTAAATTATTTCCAGCTAGTGTTTCCACAATGTACATTCCTGGTTGATAGCCTTTATTTATTTGCAGTACTTATCAAGATTCCATGCTAACATACTTAATTTGCAGGTGTATGGGGCCCCCAAAATCTTTTAAGTGCTTAGGGCCTCTATGGGTCTTAATCCAGCCCTGGGTTCTGTCATATTAATAGAGTTTCAAATCAATCACTAACTTTTGCAGAGTTATCTGGACCTAGTTTTTTAGTGATATAATAAATGTCATGCCTTGAAAATGTGCTTATGTGATTGAAATCTGTTTATGTAAATTTTTGTTCTTTAATTAAAAGTTTTTATATTTGTTTGTTCTTTAATGACAAGAAATCTTATAAAAAAAAAACAATCACAAAATAATTGTTTTCCCAAACAGTGCTTGTTTAAAATGTTTTCTTAAAATAAAATATATAAAAATGATCTATCTTACATATTTACAAGTCTGCCATTCACCCATGCTTAGAATATTGCTGCCATGGTCCAGTGCCCCTGCTATTTACATGGAACTCCTTGATAAAATCCAAAGAAGAATATTATTGGTCATGATCTGTCGACTTGGCTTCAGTCACTTTCCCACCACCATAAGGTTGCCTCTCTCTGTCTTTTTTATAAATCCTTTTATGGTAATTGTTCGGATGATCTCTGCTATGTTACCTAGACTTTTTGAATTTAAGGGAAATACTAGATGAGTGTCAAAATTTACAGTTAAACTGGCTAGATGTAACCATAAATTTTTATGCTAACAGTTTCTTTTCTTGCACTTCTTGCTTGTGGAACTCCCTTCCAGCTTTCTAGCCAACCACCAAAATTTAAATACAATGTCAACTGCTATCTGCTGTCCTGATTACTCTTTTCTTTTCCCACACATTATTAATGTTTCTGTTTCTAATTCTTCTACACCCTGTAAATCCTTGTGTCATAGTGGCTTTACTGCCTTGGATGAGGGAAAAACGATTAAAAAAAAGAAATCTGTTCTTTATTTAAAAGAAATTTTTTTGTAGTCTGAAAATAAAAGTCTCTTTTCATATCTAAGACATAAGCACAATTCCAAGTTTACATTTGTAAACAAATAGTTAAGTTTCAATATTTCTGTATGCTTTCAGCCATATCACATCATTGGATCAACGAAGTTAAGCAATGCTGAGCCTGGTCAGTACCTAGATGGGTGACCACATTGGAATATCAGGTGCTGTAAGCTTGGATACACAGTTTGTGTAAGGGATACAGCTTCCAATGAGAAATCAAAGAGTTGAGGTTGAATTCCAGTCGGGTTCATTACATTCACTTACCCCAAAATACCCTTAAATCCACCTTTTCTTCCTCCAGTTAAGGGTTAAATAATAGAACTTCTATCTGGAAATCATTATTATCTCCAAATAGTGTTAATAAAATATTGACTTAAAAAAATAAGAATTATTCTTACAATCCCAAAATATGTTTTGACATTAAATAACCTACAAAAGGTTGATAAGCTATAAAAAACAATCAATAACTTTGTAAAAATGAGGGATTGATTTTATACTGTATCAATATTATGAACAGAACCTGCATCTTCTAAATTGACAAGATTTATTCTTACAATCCAAAAATATGTTTCAATGCTAAATAACCTACAAAAGGTTGATAAGCTGTAAAAAACAAATCAATTAATCCAATAATTCTGTAAAAAATCAGGGATTGATTTTATACTGTATCAATATTATGAACAGAACACTGTCTTCTGAACTGATAAAATATTTTTAAACTATGACAAGTGTCATGGCTTAAAGATGATCTAAAAATATTAATCTTCAAAAATTATTTCCCCCAAAAATGTCTCTGTTTTTTAAGAGTTTAAGTAGTGCCGAAAACTAAAAACTAAAATGTCTGATGACTAGAAAAGTTAACATTGAAAGTCTTAAACTGGGAATGCCCTTTTGTGTAGCTATTAATATCTCAAGTGATGACGATAAAATATGGAAAAAAAAAGGCTTGCCAAAATGTGAAGTGTTCTGCCCCCACAAGAAGAAGCACTTATGGATGAAAGTAATATTAACTCACATGTGATGGGTTTGATTTCCTTCCTTTAAAGATTTGTGAATAAATGCTTTGTTTGGGATGCTATTATTATTATGGATTTTATTTTTCACTTATTCAAAGCGTAAAGTAATTCATGCTTATGACTCAAATTCATTTGTTAACTAAGAAGAGATCAAATGTTCACTGGCTAATCCTATCTTTTCAGATCAGACAAAAGAATAGAACTTGAAAATTAATTTTAATCCACTTACATGACTGTCGCAAATGTGCACACAGCATAACGTTATCAGCACAGAAAAGTGGGATTGGCATTTCGAGTTCAAATTCAAGCTGAGACTGGTGCGTTCATTTTTGCACAAGTACTCTTAGAAAGATATGAATCTATCTCTTCTCACTAGCTAGTGGTTAAGAGTAAGGTCAGACTGGGGTTTCTAGGTTTGGCTGGCAACCAGTCTAGGAGAAGGACAAGATTGATTTTAACCTTTAGCTTTCTGCAATATTCATAAGTATCACATCCATTGGATATAAGTGGTCAGACAACGGCAGTAGCATCATCTTCAATTTTCAGTTAGTCATTTTCCTGTCCTGTTGCCATAGTTAGATATGACAACACTAGTGCAAAATTAAACCACACTATTGTCTGATGCACAGAGTTTCATACAGTGTCTGTACAAACATTTTGTTTGACACATGAAATCACCTACATACACAGTGCTAAAGGTTAAAAACATTTGGATGTGAGTCTCACTACTCCATTCTATAAAAACCTACTGATTATGGAAAATCAGCACAGCTACACCTAGTGTAGTGAAGCTGTGGCTTTATTCTCAGCAGGGATGTCAGCAGGGTTAGCAACAACATAACTGTTGTTTATTTTCAAAATAATCTTTTAATATAAATTAGTATGAATTGAAAGTGTTTTCCTTTTTTAATCTTTCAGGAGCATTTTTACATTTTTAAAGTTTGTGTAATGTCCTTACACATGGCCCAGACTCTTCTGAAAGTTTACAGACCTTGACTCCAAAGTTATTTTCATGAAGCCATGAAGCCTTCAGGTTTTAGTGGAGATCATCCATTGTCAAAACTTATTGACTAACACTACAGAATCACAAAGAACTGTACCAAACAACAGAATCCACATCACCAACGGATTTTCAACAGCAGAAACAACAAAAATGGATTGCAGATATAACTCAAAGAGTTCACATTACTTCAAACAAAATTTCAAAAAAGAGGCCCCCATCAATAACAGTTTATGGACTTGAGAAATCTATTTTCTTGATAAATTATTTTAATAGAAAGGTTTTATAAATTACAGGTAATAGTAATACTGATTCACCGGTCAGTGAACATAATGTATAATATTATATAATATATTATATATTATGAAATATATAATATTTCATATAATATATAACATAATATATCATCTAATGTATAATATTATATAATATATTATATATTATGAAATATATAATATTTCATATAATATATAACATAATATATCATCTAATGTATAATATTATATAATATATTATATATTATGAAATATATAATATTTCATATAATATATAACATAATATATCATCTAATGTATAATACTATATAATATATTATATATTATGAAATATATAATATTTCATATAATATATAACATAATATATCATCTAATGTATAATATTATATAATATATTATATATTATGAAATATATAATATTTCATATAATATATAACATAATATATCATCTAATGTATAATATTATATAATATATTATATATTATGAAATATATAATATTTCATATAATATATAACATAATATATCATCTAATGTATAATATTATATAATATATATTATGAAATATATAATATTTCATATAATATATAACATAATATATCATCTAATGTATAATATTATATAATATATTATATATTATGAAATATATAATATTTCATATAATATATAACATAATATATCATCTAATGTATAATATTATATAATATATTATATATTATGAAATATATAATATTTCATATAATATATAACATAATATATCATCTAATGTATAATATTATATAATATATTATATATTATGAAATATATAATATTTCATATAATATATAATATATAACATAATATATCATCTAATGTATAATATAATATAATATATAATATAAAATGTATAATATTTCATATACTATATAATATATTATATATTATCTAATGTATAATATTATATAATATAATATAAAATATATAATATTTCAGATAATATATACTATAATATATTATATAGCATAATATATTATCTAATGTATAATATAAAGTATATATTATATAATACATAATATATTATATAATATAATATAAAATATATAAATAAAATATAATATAAAGCATCATATATTACATAACATATTATAAATATAATATATATAATATATCACCTAATATATAATAACATATATTATATGATATAATATATAATGTATTATATAATATAAAATATATAATATATGCAATATAATATGCAATATAATATATAATATAATAAATAATATAGTAGATTATATATATTATACAATATTATATATATGCCTATATGACCAAACGAGAGCCTAAAGGATTAAAGTGTTGATTAGTCACTTTGAGTTCAGCCCCTAAGCCTGGTTATACGAATATACCCAGTGAAACAGAATAAATAAACTGAGCAATACTAAAAAAACAATTGAAAGCTAAGCAAAGTATTAAGAAATGGGAAAATCTTGTTAGAAACAAAAATGCATATTGAACTGTTACATAATATTGGTCCTCCTGTATAGTAGTAAATGCTGAACAATCTCATTACAGATGAAGAGACTTGAGAAAACTGAAATGTGGTTCTACAGAAGGATGCTGAGAACATCATGAACTGAACATGTGAAGAATGACAGATCTTTAAACAAAATGGAAACAAAAATGACACTTATATAGTGATACCTTGACTTAACTGAGTCATTTTCAAAGATATTTTGGTTTTTCTTAAATATTATATGGAAAAATAAAACTTGCCTTAGGTCATTTTTCTCGAGTTTACATTGCCTGCTAAGGATATTAGAAATGTTAAAACACTATAATAACAATAAATAAATATAGAATCATATTTAAATAAATTTAAAAATAATATTATGTATACTGTGTATATATATATATATATATATATATATATATATATATGATGATTTTATGATATATTTATATATATATATATATATATATATATATATATATATATATATATATTTATAATGTCATCCACAGACAGACTGTTATATATATATATATATATATATATATATATATATATATATATCATAAAATCATCAAAAACACAAAAATTAGCATACTAAAATATGTTCAGCAGATGTTCTTATTTCAAACTCCTGTCAACAGGCAGCACTCATGTGTTGTTTTACACTCCAACACCAATTTTGAATTCAGACTTGTTTACATTGAGTCTCTTTCAATTACGTTTCAATTGTGATTTAGAATACATTTTGCTCATGGCGCTAAAGAAAATTCCCAGTGCAAGTACTAATTTTTTACATTATTCCTCTTTGTCGCCATATTTATTACAATGTTTCGGCCATTGTACACTCTGGACTTCTTCAGGTGGTTGGAATGTTGAACTGAACCCTTTATTTCGTTCACTGGGGTAGACGGTTCTAGTTCCAACTGCCATGTTTAATGGATGTCAGTTATCAGTTGGCACTCCTTATTACTGGTTCCCATATTGTATTCATTTCTATGCTTGCTTGGCTCAGGAGATTTTTGTGGCCTAGAATATATGCTGATTCCTTAAGTTTACAAATTTTCCAATGATGTTCTCTGTCTATGATCTCAACCTGATCCCACAGAGGGTGGTAATCTCCCTTCTCACTCCATATGTGGTCACCCATGCCTGATTTTTCCACTTCCCCTCATGTTATAGCTTTCTGGTGTTCTTGAAGCCTTACCTTAAGGGGGCGCCCTGTCTCCCCTTTATATTTATGTCTGAAGCTGCACGGGATAGTGTACACACAGTTTTTAGTCATGTTCTCCTCTATGTGGGGTAGGGGGTCTTACTTGGGAGAGATATCTGTGAAGTGTCATCAAGCTTTTGAAGGTTGTCCTGATGTTATATGGACCGCAGATCCTTTGTATTTTCTCTGATAACCCCTTCACATAAGGCAGGCAGACTGTTTTCTGAGTGATGTTGTCCTCCTCTTGTACCCGCCTATCCCAGTTTTTTGGGGCTACTGCCATGTACCCAGGATAGTTGTTATGTTGTAAGATACTACTTATACTGATCAATTCTTTATCTAATGTCTCTGGGTTGCCACTGATGACTTTTGCTCGGTGTTGTGTTTCCTTATATGGAAAAATTCGACTGAGCAGCCAGTGCTATTATTGGTTGAAATTTATGAAATTTCTATTTTAAAAGATTTTTTTAAGAAAATAGATTTCTCAAGTCTTGTTACTGTTATTACTCCTTTCAGTATTGATGTGTGGGATGTTCCTTCTTAACATTTTCTTTGAAATACTGTGGAGCATTAATATCTTGATTATATCATTATTTTCTTTTGAGTTGCATGTGTTATCCATTTTAATTGTTGCTGCTGTTGAAAGAACTCAAGTGATGTGGTTTCTGTTATTTGGTAAAGTTCTTTATGATTGTGTAATCCCAGTCTATGGGGTTCGATAAAGCATGGTTCGCTCTAAGACTTGAAGGCTTCATTCACCCAATGCCATTTTGTATATAATATACCATTACTGTTTACTCTTAGTTGGTAGGTGAAGATTGGTACTGTAATAATTGCGACAAAAAAAAAGAATCAGCAAACCAAACTTCAATTTCAGCTGAGGTTGCTTGTGTTACATTTCCCTAATGCCATTGGGAAAGGCACAAATCTATTTCTCCCTGTATTCTATGTAGTACTAAATAGAAGTGCAATGTAACATAAAGTTTATAAATACAAAAAACAGAATTAACAAACCAAGTTCAAATTTCAGCTTAGGCTGTTTATGTTGCTTTGCACTAATGCTATTGGGAAAGGCATGAATCTACATCTCCTTGTATTCTAAGGTGTACAAATTAGAAATGCTATGGAGCATAAAGGTTATCAAAAAAAAAAAAAAACAGAATTAACAAACCAAGTTCAAATTTCAGCTTAGGCTGTTTGTGTTATTTTGCAGTAATGCCATTGGGAAAGGCATGAATCCATATCTCCTTGTATTCTATGTAGTACCAAATAGAAATGCTATGTAGAATAAAGGTTATCAACACAAAAAACAGAAACAACAAATCAAGTTCAAATTTCAGGTTAGGCTGCTTGTGTTACATTTCACTAATGTCATTGGGAAAGGCATGAACCTATATCTCACTGTATTCTACGTAGTACCAAATTGAAGTGCACTGTAGCCTAAAGTTTATAAACACAAAAACAGAATCAACAAACCAAGTTCAAATTTTGGCTTAAGCTGCTTGTGTTACTTTGCACTAATGCTATTGGGAAAGGCATGAATCTACATCTCGCTGTATTCTTTGTAGTACTAAGTGGAAATGCTATGTAGCATAAAAGTTATGAAAAGAAAAAACAGAATCAGCAAACTAAGTTCAAGTTTTCAACCATAGCTACTTATATTCACTTTACATAAAAGACATGAATCCATTATTCCCTCTTATCTCTGAGTAAATAGAAAAGGTGGAGACCTTTAACCCTGTAAAATAGTCTAGTTGAGAGAATATTGTAAAAGAAAAAAAACTGTATCTTGGATGGTGCTAATTGTGGTTGAGAAATGAAAATGGATGGGCATTTGACCAACATAACAGCCTTGTAAAGCAGCCACATTTGCTACTACAATTTGCTCATTATCTGATAGCATTCTTCATTAATATAAGTTTGTATTTTGTAATTTACTTTACAATATTTGAATGTCTAATTTCTTTGACACAAGGCTTGGAATTAAAAATCTCACCTTAAATCTACTTATTATCTACCTGTCTGGTCTACTTATTTTTTCAACTATAAGTACAGCTTAAAATAGAAATGGGATAGAGCATCTTTATTTAAATAAAATTGTGAGGTCTCTTTTTTTTCATGTTAAGAACCTTGGCAAACTTGAATTTAAAATTATATGTTACTTGATTTAAAAAGTTAAAATTCAATTGCAACAGCAGCTGAAATATGTTCCTGTCTACAACAAAGAAGAGGTCAAAACTTGGATCACTGGTGGTTATAATATCAATATAACAATTCTTTAAAAGTAATTTAATCAAAGAGGAACAAATAAAATATCTAAGTCTATATTCCAATTGTGAGGATTACCCTGCCTTGACTACCTGGACATCTGTTAGGTAGCATTCTATTCAGAATTATAAAATGGATAGACACAAACCCTCTTCCATTTCTGTTCCATGTTGTAGTTGCCACTGAAGGAGATTTCTTCCCCCGTGAAAACAGACTACATAATTTCAAACAAACCACACACACATACACACACACTACAGATGAGTACATAAAATTTTTCTTTCTTCTTTTCAGCTATCTTTATATCTGTAAATGTTCTCTTTCTCTTCTTTTGTGAGCTATATTGTTCTTTGTATAAAATATCAGAAAACTTTCACACACTTGTTGAATTAATTTCTTTTGAAATTATTTATTCTGAAAGTTTTCATCCTCATCAGTAAATCAGTAATAAATTGCAACTTCCCCAGGTATAAACAGGTGATCAACAGTAACCTTGTCCTTGACAATTTTGTAGCCCTGCTCTGTTACACTATCTTTGTTGTCAATTTGTATTTATGTGATGGACAGCATTTGTATTTATTGCTAATTTCATAAAAAATTTACAATGTTGTGTTCCATAACCCATTAGAGTCATAGAGGTATCACCATGTATTTATCTTTTTTCCTAAATGGGAGTGGGTTAATTTGTCTATCATCCAGTTCACACTCTTCTCTGGTCTTTTGAACAGGAGTATAGGTATATCCCTTCAATATATATCTATATTTCTGAGATGAGTTATTGTAATAATTTAGATTATTTACATTGTTTGGAATGTTGTCATCATCTTTATTGTCATGTTCATGACGTTTCGGCCATTGTACACTCCGGTCATTGTATGCTTCGGCCTTCTTCAGGTGAACTGAAACCTTTATTTCATCTACCGGGGAAAATTGCTTTAGTTCCATGTGACATGTCTCTTCTGGATATTATCTCCCTTTAACTCAACTCTACAAGTTTCCAAAAAACTGAGACATTCAAAAGAGACATGGCACATGGAACTAGAACAATCTACAAAATAAAAGGTTCAGTCCGAAATTCCAATCACCTGAAGAAGGCTGGAGCATACAGTAGCCGAAACATTGTGAACATGACAATAAAGATGAGGACAACAGTTTGAACAATGTAAATAATATAAAGGTATATCCCTCATTTCCTATTTAGGATTGGGTAAAATGTAGAAAAAATTTTTTTTTTTTTATTGGTGGTGGTGGTGGAGGAGAGAATTGTTTAGTGAACACACACTATAGCTAATTACATAAATGTTTTCTTTCCTTTTTTGAGCTATCTATATAGTTTCAGCATACTTATAGACGATAATGGGTATGTCCCCATTCATGTCAATACAGTAGTAAATACTGTATGTTGGCCTGCAGTTGGAAATTCATTGTGGAAATCACTTGACTCACTTCTAGCAGTTGACTACATTTTCTATGCACCACTGGCAAATCTTATATGTGTTGTTCTTGTCCTAAGTATTATCGTTCATTACCAACCTTCGTTTGATTATTCTATTCAGTAACCTTCCCTAGGTTACAACATATATATACATTCATTTTCTCTTTCATTTCTATATTGTTCATTGTATAAAAATACATGAAAATTCACACTCTTTTCAAAGCAGACAAATAATTTTCTAGTGCAGAGATTGATGATAAAAGTAAAATTGTAGTCTTACAATGAATAGTTACAAATTGTAATAGTTACTGTTTATGATAAATCCATGTAACTGAAAATTGGAAAACCTGCATTTTCTCCAAGAGAAACGGTTTGTTTTACATTATAACCTTCTCTCAGGTTCAGTAATTTTAAGCATTGTACATGAAATGGTTTTGCCATGTATAGGAAACAAACAGATGTCTGTTGATTCATTAACCTTCAAGGAATTTCAAACTGAACACTTTACTTGATATATGGGGAGATATTGTTCCCATTCTGCTGTCCATGTCTAGGGATGTATAGTCTTTGGTATAATGTTGAGGCATGGTGGAGTAATTGATAACAGCTCATAATGAGTAATATTTGAAGTAATAAAAATATAGGTAAAGGATTTTACTATAAAAATGCATTGGAAAAGGATTTTATTATAAAAATGTATTGGAAAGGAATTTTACAATGAAAATACATTGTAAAGAGATTTTACTATGAAAATTCATTGAAAAGTGAGTTTATGAGGAAAATGCATTTGAAAGGGAATTTATCATGAAAATACATTGAAAAAGAGTTTATGATGAAAATGTATTAGAAAGGGATTTTAACATGAAAATGTATTGGAAAAGGTTTTTACTATGAAAATGCATTGAAAAGGGATTTTACTATGAAAATGCATTGGGAAGGGATTTTACTATGAAAATGCATTGGAATGGGATTTTACTGCGAAAATGCAATGGAAAGAGATTTTACTATAAAAATGCATTAGGAAGGGATTTTACTATGAAAATGCATTGGAAAGAGATTTTATTAGGTTCGTGCAAAAATAATGTCGTTTTCCTTTTGAAGCTGAACGTTAAAAAACGACATTATTTTTGCACCAACCTAATAATATGAAAATGCATTGGAAACAGATTTTACCATGAAAATGCATTGAAAAAGGATTTTACTATGAAAATGCATTGAAAAAGGATTTTACTATGAAAATGTATTGGAGAGCAATTTTACTAAGAAAATGAAGTGTTAAGCAATTTTGCTGCGAAAATGCATTGAAAAGTGATTTTATTATTATAATGCATTTAAAAGTGATTGGGAACAAATAGAGTACAATTCCAACATTCGTAACATTTAAATCCAAAGAAGGATCTGCAATGTAATTGATCCTGACTTGGCATCTCAACTTCAGTCACTTTCTCACCAATATGACATGGCTTCCTTCTATGTTTTCTACAAATATTTTCATGGCAACTGTTCTGATGATCTTTTTTCCCTAGTGCCCCAACTACATGAATTTATGTGTGAACTAGATTGGCATCTAGGTCCCACCCTTTTACTGTTGAATTAGTTAAATGCAACAACTACTTCTACTTCAACAGTTTCTTTTCTCGTACTTCCCCACAGTGGAACTTCCTTCCATTTACTTGCTTCCCTGATAACTACACTTTTCAAAAGTTTAAATGCAATGTCAATCACCATCTTCTCTCTTCTCGAATCCCGTCCATCTTTTATTTTTCCTCAATCCCTTTTATACCCAAACTTTTCTATCACTTTCATTCTCTGTAACCCCCTGTGTACTAGTGGTATTCTTGCCTTGCTTGGGGTGAAATGATTGACAAAAAAGGGAAAAAAGATTTCAACTGATATTCTGCTTCTACTTTTCCTTCAGAAAATAAATCATTTTTGTCTCATTTAAAAGATGTGTTGTTGCTGCTAAATGTTTGGAATCCCAATACTCAGATAGTAACAAAAACCTGGGTAGATGGATCCTAACAAATAAATAAGAAAATGAAAGAAAAGTCAAAGTTGACCACAGTTTCCCCCTATTTTGAATTGGCATCTTCCCATTTTCCCATTGTAATACCTTTTAACATGTTAATTACTGAAACAATTCATGAAAACAAATTAATTGCTTTCAAATAAAAAAAAAGAAATCCTTATTTCAATGGCTCATAAAACTGCCATTTGATTTTATGTGTAAACTTTTGAGATGAGAAATTATCACAAGTCTATTCAGCCCAGCATGCTCATCTCAGTTGTTAATACAATGTCTTGACTTTTGTACACTCCAGCCTTCTTCAAATGTCTTTCTTCATACTTTGTGACCTACTTAGAATTACAAACTTAACACTTTATTCAATCGATAGGAGTAAAATATTTTCTTTCTACCTGCTATGCTTAAATAATCAGTCAATATTCACCCATCTTATTTGCCTGTGTGTCACTGGTTTTTGTTTCTTCCACTGAACCAGACTTTGTGATTTTTCAATACTACCAGACTCAAACTTTAAAGTCACAACTGTCAGGAAAACAGATATGTTTTAACCAACACTTTAATCCATAAATTAGTGGTGTAATTCTGCAATTTTTAACTTAAAATCTGTATTCAATTGGTTGAACTGTATGAGTGTCTTGACTCAAGTGGTAGAATTGTATGAATGTCTGGACTCAATTAGTTGAACTGTATGAGTGTCCTTACTCAAGTGGTTGAGCTGTATGAATGTATTGAGTAAAGTGGTTGAACTGTATAAATGTATTGAGTCAAATTGTTGAACTGTATGAATGTATTGATTCAAGTTGTTGAACTGTGTGGATGTATTGATTCAAGTGGTTGAACTGTGTGTCATGACTCAGATGGTAGCATGTCCTGAATCAGGCAGTGGAAATTTTTCTGTTTAATTTAATACCCAGTTTTCTCACTTGCTAAAATCTCCCACACTTAAATTCAAAATTCTTCCCTGAGTGTCAATAGATAATCACTGATATAATGAAAAAAATAGAGTCTAATGATTAAAAGTTGTGATAAAATATAATACAAGATAAATAGATTAAAGAAATTTCTTTGTTCTGATAAAAACAAGTTCTTTGTTCTGTTAATAAATTTGTTCTATTTTTAGTATAATTTTACATAAGTAAATTTGTTTGATGTTTTAATTTATTAATATTACCTCAAAATATGTAACATATTTGATAAAATGAGGCATTAATTAACAATTTAATGTAGAATATAAAAAAATAAAGTTCAATTTAATCCTTTTTTTATTCAATAAAATCATCATCTTTTATCTCTTTAATTCTAATTCTTTTATTATTCACTCTCCTTAACAGGGATTTTTCTTAGAATCTGTCACTCTCAGTAATCCCTTGTGTTGTAATAGCTTTATTGATTTGCTTAGGGTGTAATGTTTGACAAGATCAATGGAGTTGGGGTGGGGAACTAGTTTTTACATTCAATACTTCAAAAACGAAGACATTTTTCTCCAGTCAGGATCAACAGTTGGTTCTAGTTGCTTGAATTATTTAATTAATGATGAAATTAATTTGAAAGCTTTAAAATGTGTATACATTTTTTGAGACATCCTGTATGTCTCTCTCTCTCTCTCTCTCTCTCACACACACACACACACTCTCTATCTCTCTCTCAATACAAAAAAAAATGGAAATAGAACTAAGAACACACAGGGGTCATTAAAAGATAAGAATACAGATATCTTTCCTCACCCTTTCTTGGACCAATCTTAATCGTTTTATTACACTTCAAGCAGAAGAACTTTCTCACTGCCAGTTCAAGGAAGACATTTGTGTCACTACCACACAAAAAAGAGAACGTTTAACATCAAGAATGTTTAACATCGAAAAACATAAGGAAAATTAATTCATTTTAATAATATGTGGAAATATCCACTCTTTGCCGGAAGAAAGTCGCAAGACACAAAACTTGTGTTGCAAAATTATGGAAAATAAAGCATAATATATATTTTTTTAAAAATCCACATTACAAACAAAAATGTTTGCGGTTTCACTCTTCTTTTTAATATATATATATATATATATATATATATATACATGATCTTAAGAAAGGGGATCATATTTTATTCATAAAAATTATACAAAACTATCATGATGATTAAAATTTAAGGTACCTTTTGGCTGCTGACACATCTTCAGAAAAAATACCTTAAATTTTAATTGTTGTGATACTTTTGCATCATATTTTATGAATAAAATAAGATCACCTTTCTTAAGATCATTTTATCCTTGTGTGGCAAGAATAATCTGTTTAATATATATATATATATATATATATATATATATATATATATATATATATATAGATAGATAGATAGATAGATAGATAGATAGATAATAAAATATAGTTTTAAGGTATGCTATATTTATGGGCTAAAATGCTCAATATCAGGGACAGAACGTATGTAAATATAAAAGTGGACATTGAAGTCTGCAACCAGAGGCAACAATCTGTTTCATGTTCAATGGCCTGATGATTATATTTAGCAGGAAATAGACTGTTGCCTCTGGGTGTTGACTTCAGTATCCACCTTTATTATATATATATATATATATATATATATATATATATATATATATATATATATATATATTAATCTTATATTTTTTTATTGCCTACTCTCCTTAATAGGGATTTTTCTCAGATTCTTTCACTTGCTGTAACCCCCTGCCTCTCAGTGATTTTATTGCCTTGATTGAGGTGAAATATTTTTTTAAAACAAAATCATTATATCCATCTAAAATTCTTTTTAATTGATAGAAATCCACTTTATATACATTATCTTTACCTCCTACCATTTTCTCTTTAATTCATATCATGCACCTAATTCATCATAACCAGTTTTATAGTAACTTTCTATCTAAAGTGGCTCTCGAGCCCAGTATTGGGTGATCTTTAGAACAAAATAGTCAAAAACTTGCAATAGAAAAATCAGCAAAAACAATAAAAAATGAGGCAATACAGATGTAGTTCTACAGAAGGATTCTGGGAATGCTATGTATGGAACAGGTGAGCAACAAGGAAAATAGAAATAAAAAGGACACTTATACTTAGAATAAAACAAAAACTGTTGAAATTTCTGGTAGACATAACAAGGAAAGAGGACCTGGAGAATTTGACACTCACAGAGCATACTTAAGGCAAGAATTATAGGAAAAGATTATTGGAAATGGAAAACATAATGAGGAATGAGGGCTTAGAGAAATAAACACTCACAGTGCATACTGAAGGCAAGAGGGACAGAGAAAAATAATAACCTACCTAATTAGCTTGTGTAAATGGTTGGCAGGACAAGGATTAGAACGGCTAGTAAAAGGAGAAATGTAACTTAGCTACAAAGGATAGGAAGTTGCGGAGAGGAAGTTGCCATGATGCCCACATCCTGAAGGAACATGGCATAAAAAGAAATTAAAAATGATTAATAATTACAGTTAGATAGATAGTTATTTATTTAGATAGAGTACACATTATCTCGTAATAAGATTTTCTTAATTAGATTTGATAATTGCTTCAAAGGCTGCTTAACTCAGAGTTGTGTTTTTGTTTCCCTTGGAATATCCACAGTTAAATTGATAACCCTTCAATATTAAGTATGAAGACATTTTCTTCTTTATATGAATTTTTTCCTAAAAAAGAACATATTTGTGAGTGAGTGTGTGAGTGTTTGTGTGTGCATGAGTAGGTGCGGGAGTGTTTGTGTGAAAATGAGTATAGTATAGCATTTCTCTGTGTGATCAAGTAGAGATCATAGACAAGAAACATCATTGAAAAATTCGTAAACTTAAGGAATCAGCACATATGGTAGATCACAAAAATCTCCTGAGCTGACCAAGCATAGAAATGAATACAATATGGGAACCAGTAATAAGGAATGCCAGAGAAAAGCGATAATAACAACAAAAATTGCAATATGAGGACTGGTAAAAAATGTGTGCTGAAGACATTAGGTTTGTAATAGCCAGAAATTCATACACAGATGTCCCCAAGGCACAGTGGATAAAGGTGTTAGATCCAGTGACAGGACCCAAAGAGTGAGAGTTCAATACCTAGTTAAAGCAGTGGGAATTAATGGGAAAATAACTGACATCCATTAGACATGGCATGTGGAACTAGAACAGTCTACCGCAGTGAGCAAAATAAAGGTTTCAGTTTGACATGTCAACCACCTGTAGAAGGCCGGAGCCTACAACGGCCAAAACGTTGTGATAAACATGGCAACAAAGATGAGGACAATAGTCTGAATAATGTAAATAGTGTACATAATATCTCATTTTAGAAATATAGACAGCATTTTTTTGTTTTCACAATGAAGTAACTTACCCTTGTTGATCATTCTGTGCACCAAATCTCATTTATGGGCTTGTCCACTCCATTTATGGATTCAAGGAGCCTGAATTTTCGATTCTCCCATTCTGATGTGGGTGGAGAGCCCATGAACAAATTTGTTTGGAGTAAAGCTAATTTACATTTTTTTAGGTTTCAAAAAAATCTTTTTTTTTAAGCATTTCACCCCAAGCAAGGTGGGAGTGCCACTAGCATGCAAGGGGTTACAGAAAGTGGGAGCAAGAGTAAAGGGGTGTGATAGAGGAAAGAAGGAAGAGAAGGATAGGGAATAGATCAAGGCATCTGGAGATGTTGATTCACATTGCATTTGAATATTTGGAGATTATAGCTATCAGGGAAGCAAGTAAGAGGAAGAGAGTTCCACAGACGGGAAGTGCAAGACATGATGCTATTGGAGTAGAAGAGAGGGCTACATTTAACCATTTACACAGTGAAAGGATGGGACTGAGATGCCAGCCTAGTAGCATGTTTAAATTCATGCAGTTTGAGAACCAGCGAAAGTAACTCATCGGAGCAGTTACTGTGAAAGTATTTGTAGAAAAGACAGAGGGAAGCAACAGCATATCTGTGAGAGAGCAACTTTAAATGAAATGCCAGGTCAGGGCCAATCACATTGTATATTTGTCTTTGGATTTTGTCAAGAACTTTTTAAAGCTATTTGCATTCTGCAAATGATATTTTCACACAGCTTGTTGCATAGTCACATGTTGGTATTTGATCACCACCAGCAGGATAACCTGAGTGAAAAAGTCTGATACTGGATAAACCCAAAACTACTAAGGATCCCAGGACAACAACACTGATGATGTGCCTGCAGTAATCTTACAGATGTATTTCTAAACAATCAATGCTACATCAAAGAAATGCATGTGTTTTGAAAGTTAACTCTTTAAAACATTTCTTTCATGTTTTCTGTAACTTGATAATAGAAGGATCTGTAAGTGACTTGTTATCTATTCAGCAAAAGGCCATTGAAACTAGTTGGTATATATACATTGATTTGTTTTCTGAGAAATTGATCAGGTCAGCAGGTTTGATAAAAGTGAGGATTACTTATGGTTTGTTAACTTATTTCAATAGTAACAAAACTGTGCTTAATCTGCAAGAAACTTATTTGTTGCCGTTTATTCTTAGCAATTCCATACTTTTTTACCTATTGTAACTTTTTTAGTCACTGTTTTTTCTAAATCACCTACTACTAATGGTAAATCATCCCTTCATTTGTAACAAATCCACAATAATGCAACCAAAATTATACCAAAGAAGAAAAAGCTTTAATTCCAGTCTAGTAAACATTTAGGCTTTTATGCTAGTTTCTTGCTTATTGCAAATCATTTCTGTCTGAATTTCTGGGATGAGAAGTTATTTTATTATTTAGACTATTTACATTGAGACTAATATCCCTATCTTTGCTGTTATTATCACATTTTGGCTGCTATGCTCACCAGCCTTCTCAAGGTGCTTCAAAACTAAACCCTTTATTTAATCTATAGCAGTTAATTGTTCTTGTTCCCCTGTCCATGTCCAAGGCAGAGACATGCAGAGGTTTGGTGATGTTTGTTGCATCTGAGGTCAACTTCTTGATTGTATGCTCCTAAAACTCAAGTACGGTGGCCTATAGGGCCTAGTACTGAGAAATGTGAGCAAGGAAGACATTTTAAATAAAGGGAGTTTCATTAAAACAGATTATATGTAAGGGTGTTTCATTAAGACAGATCAAAGTCAGTAGCAAATAAATCAGTGTTATTCATGTAAGTTTATATATTTCTGTATTGGCTCATGTTATTTAAGTTATGGCAATTATGTGTGAAAAATAATATTGTCCAAATATCCGCCAAATCTGAAAGAAAAAGAAAAAAATCATTAGATACTTAAATTTAATTCACATCTAAAATCAGTCCAAGTTATTGGAACACCCTTTATATAAAACAATAAAACAGATGAAGCATGAAATAAATACTTTATTGAAATTAAATATAGACTAAATTTTTATTTCCCTCTTTGATTATGGATGCCAGGGGCCATTGAACTCTCTGCTCCACCTTCTGCTTGCTACTGGTCTAGGGATACCTTGTCTTGTTCTTTCTAAGTGCTGCTCAGTTATTAATTGCCCACTTTTCAACTCCCAGTGAGCATGTATTTTTCTTTAATAAGATTTCTCGAATATTCAAGGTGGTAGGTGAAAATAAATAAATATACCATTTAATAAATAAATGGAATGTCTATTGAAATATGGCTATACACTAAAAATAATGTTTAAATCTGTCAGATTAATAAATATCCATTACTTCTTTAGAAATTACACACACGCAGACACATATACAGGATGCAATGGGTAAACTGTCACCATTTTATATTTTTAATTTTGCGCATTCACATTGTTTGTTTTTGATTTTGTCAACTGTGCAGTATAGTATGATCAGTTGGACACTGTGAGAAAAAGAGCACCATAACGCAATTCACCCTGCCAGAAATTTGGAAACAACATATTGTACTGCTTGGCATTTGTGCCAGAAGCCCCAATATGAATATTTCAGAGTGTTTGCATGTCGATTTGAGGACAGGGGAAGGGATTTAGAAAGAGTTGGATAAGTCTAATGGTGATTATAAAGGCGTTTGGAGTGATCACAAGTGATGGCGACATTATGCCTCCATTCATCTTCCTGCAGGGCGTCAGACTCAACATGAAGGCCTACATATATATATATATATATATATGTGTGTGTGTGTGTGTGTATCAAATCCCTGTTAAGGAGAGAGGATAATAAAAGAAGGTGGTAGTGCTGCCCTGGGCCAAGAGAGTGGTTACTGGAAGACCCTATGTCTGGCAACAGGACTCTGCACCATGCCACACAAGCAGGAGAACCTAGTCATAGCTGTCAGACAATTTCTGCAACCACATCACCCCTTAAATACTGTCAAAATACTGAATCAATTAGCAATATTAATGCAATATTAATGCAATTATTGGCGAAATCCCTTCGCTAGTAGACATAATTATAAGCATTATACTACTAATAATCCACTGAATGATGAGATCCTTATGTATAAAATGGATATGGTGTATTTTTTAATTCAGCTAGTACTTTCGAGTGCTTCACGCATTCATCATGGGGCTTTATTTTTTTCCTTTAGAATCAAAACTGGAAGATGAAATAAATGTGTTTTTCCGACTGAAAGTTGTTTTTAAGAATGAGCTATTTATTAACGGTTATGTAGTGTAATTACATAACCGTTAATAAATATCATCATTCAGTGGATTATTAGTCGTATAATACTTATAATTATGTCTACTAATGAAGGGATTTCGTCAATAGTTGCATTAATATTGCTAATTGATTTAAGGTATGATTAACTCTTTGTAATATAAATATATATATATATATATATATATATATATATAGTTGTCTACTTGTTTTCAGAGCACAGGTGTTGGATCAAGTACAGTTGCATTTGTTCAGCACCCAGAGAGTCTACCTGTAGGTTATACTGTTTTTATACTGAGCAGACTTTAGTTACAATTTCTGGGAGAAAGTCTATAATCTAGTGTGATCAACAATTTTGGAACAAAGAAATAATACAAATTCATAAAATGTAATCATCTGATGAGGCAGTTATATATATTTATATTTATATCTGTTGCAAAATAAATTTATAAATGACTATATGACGAATATTTAAGTCTTTTTCTTCTTATATATATATATATATATATATATATATATATATATATATATATATACAGTGGGGGAAAATAAATATTCGTACACTTGAAAAATTGTATTTTTATAAATGTAAAAACCTACAATAAAACAAATCTCAGCACATTTTATGTATAAAGACACATACTATTAAAAAATAATAATAAACTTAATTAATTCTTATTCTAACAGAAATTAATGCATTTTTTAATTTTAACTGGTGAAAAAAGTATTCGTACAAATCAATTATTAGAATAAAATAATCAATTAATTATGAAAAAAGTATATTCTAGAATGTTCCAGTAATGTTATCTATAATTATAGTTAACGCTAGTAGCCATTATCAGAGCATTCTGCAATTTCTAGTCTTACAAGAAGGTTCTAATAATGCCTAAAGGTAAAGAATTGATTATTTCACAAAAACAACACATTTTGTCTCTTTGGAAAGATAGGAACAGTTACAGAACAATTTCTAACAACCTGAATATTCCTTTTACTCCAATTGCTTTGATCATTGCAAGGTTTAAAAACTTGTAACAGCATCGAAAACCAAAGACGAACAGGTGCTTCAAGGAAGATTTCTCTAAGATCAGCAAAGATATTAGGACGCCGGATCCAACAAAATCCACAGGTTACCCGAGAAGAGCTGCAGGAACATCTGCATGCATTAGGGATTAAAGTAACCAAGCGTACAATAAGTAATGAATCACACAAAAACAGTCTGAAATCAGGCATCCCAAGGAAGACTCCACTCCTCTTGAAACGACACATGCTCGGCTAAAATTTGTTAGAGAGCATAATGATAAAGAATATTCGTTTTGGGAAAAAGTACTATGGACAGATGAAACTAAAATAGTTGTTTGGTCATAATTATCAAAATCATGTGTGGAGGAAGGACGGTGAAGTCTACTTACCAAAGAACATGTTGCCAACTGTAAAGTTTGGTGGTGGCAGTATCATGATCTGGGGCTATTTTTCTGCAAAAGGTGTTGGCAGAATATCAATAATAGATAGCAAGATGAATGCCAAAAGCTACCAGAAAATCCTGCAAGACAATTTAATGCATTTTGTTGAGAGACTTCAGTTACCTTCTGATTGGGTTTTCCAACTGGATAATGATCCTAAGCATACCACTAGATCCACAAGGAAATGGTTACTGCATTGAAACTCTTGGTCACAATGACTTGTGACTTTGTGTCAGCACAATCAGTGACTGTTTCTAAATGGTTCAGTCTCTCCAGTGTCATTCTTACGGTTTGGTTCAACCTGTGGTATATTTTTCAGATGCTTTACTATAGTACCGTATACTGGGATCACCTCTCTAGGTTGATAACATCAAGATATTGCTTCCTTAACAAATCAACTATGGTGAGGTTTGATCCCAGATCTCATGGTGGGAAATTAATAATAATTATTGCTGTAAAAGTATAGTGATAAAAAAATTTACCAGATGACAATTTAAAATAGGGGAGAAAAAGAAAACAATCTGGGGCAACAAAGGGTGGAATGTGACCATGACTTAGTAATTTTGTGTAGACAATTTAGAGAGTTTGGGGACCAAAACTTTTTTTTTATCATTTCACCAAAAGTAAGTCAATAAAGCTGTTAAGACACACATGGTTACTGAGTGTGAAAGAATATGAGAAAAACATTATTAATAATAATTCAAAAAAATAAAAAACATGAATTAAGGAGAAAGAAGATCACAATTGACATTGCATTTAAATTTTTGAAGGTCAAAGTTGACTGGAAAGCAAGAAACCAGAAGAGAGTTCTACAAGCGAGAAGTGTGAGTTTGGTTTCTTTATATATTTCATTTAGTGGCATATCAACACATTTATGGTTTATTTAATGGCAAAATCTAAATATGGCTTCAACTAAATATATTTTGAATGCAATTGAATGCAATTGTATAAAATCTATTAATTTAAATATGTATTGATAATAATTTTACTATCAATAGGTATTGTTGGAAACTTTATTATAAATAGATATTGTTGGTGGGTTGATTTTATTTAATAGTGCAACAACCCTCATGGGCTACTTAATACTGAAATCTAAATATTTTGAACACAATTTTATGGCTTCAACTAAACATATTTTGAATGAAACTGTATGCCATCAAATACAGATATAAAATGTATTGTTAGTCATTTTGCTTTAAATATGTATTGATAATCATTTTACTATAAATAGGTATTGTTGGTAATTTTACTATAAGTAGGTATTGTTGGTTAGTTGATTTTTTTTTTTTTTTTTTTTTAAGCATTTCACCCCAAGCAAGGCGGGAAGCCACTAGGACACAAGGGGTTACAGAAAATTTAGAGCAAGATCAGATAGGAGTGATAGAAGAAAGGATGAGGGTAGTGGATAGATCAAGGCAACTGGAGATGTTGATTGACATTACACTTGAATAGCTGGAGATTATAGCTCACAGGGAAACAGGAAAAGGGAAGGGAGTTCCACAGGCGAGAGGTGCGAGACATGAAGCTATTAGAGTAGAAGAGACAGCTACATTTAGGAGTTCCGACAGTGAAAGGGTGAGAGCGGGATGCCAGCCTCGTAAAGCGCTGGAACACATGACGTCTGGGAACCAGCGAATGCATCTCCTCGGAGCAATTTCCATGAAAGTATTTGTAGAACAGACAGAGAGAGGCGACGACGCGTCTGTGAGAAAGTGACTGTAGATGAGATGCCAGGGCAGGGCCAACTACATTGCATATCCGCCTCTGGAGCCTATCAAGAACCCCGAGGCAAACAGAATGGGCACCAGACCATATATGGCAGCAATACTCCATGCAAGGGCGAATTGTTGATTTGTAGATCTGGAGGATCGACTCCGAGGAGAAAAATTTCCTGGCGCGGCTCAGGGAGCCAACTTTCCTTGCAGTGGACGAGGCAATTGATTCAATGTATTTATTCCATCTCAGAAGGTCAGCAGTCAACGTAAGACTGAGAAGCCGCAGAGAGTTGCTCTCGAGAAGTTGAGCGTCAGACATTCTAATGGAGGGAAGGGAAGGATCTCTGGGGTGATTAATAGAGAGCAGTTTTGTCTTAGTGGCATATCAACCTCTGTGGGTTATTTAATGCCAAAATTTAAATATCCAACACACATTTTTATGCTTTCAACTACAAATACTTTATACTTTCAGGATATGCTTTTAGATATATAGTTTGTAGATCATGAAATCTATTATTGATAACTTTACTATAAAATATATTTTTATATCTTTTTAGTGCTGCATTGATTGTTATTTTGCTAGAAAAATGTATTGTTGGTTATTTTATTATAAAAAATGTACTGTTGATTTTTATTCACTATTTACCCATAGCTGGAACCCTAACAGGTGCTATGACCTTGGGTCAGGGTGGTCCTGGGAACAATGGTAGTTAAGAGGTGGTTTCACACTCTTTAAAAGCTCCAGTCTGATCAGAGGCCTTGTTACCTGATGTAGTTTATTATCATACTATGTTTGTAAAGTCAAGGTGCCAAAGAGGAAAGCTCATCAGAACAATTAACATGAAAAAGGAAAATAGAAGCTCAGTTACATCAGTAGAAAAGTGACTGAACCAATTTTATCATGCAACTGTATCTAAAATTAAACAAGCATACTTAGCTACAAGGTAGAAAAGTGAGTGAGTATATGTGTGTAGGTACTTCTTTATTTTAAATTTAGCTTGATATTTTTCCAAGGTATCTTTCATTGTTGTAATAAAAGGCCCTACTATTAAGCCACTCCTTGAATTACTTTTTCTTTATATTCTCTTTCAGCTTTGTTGGTTAGGGTATGACAAATATTTTTCATGTCCTAACTACAGGAAATAGTCTTTGTGCTTTTATAAATTATGGTTACTGAGATGCTATCAGTTAAAATTTGAACAAAAAGATTCCAAATGTTTCTTTTTTGAATAAATTTACTTGTGAAAGGTGTATATTCCAAGCACTTTTTCTCCAATAATATTCCCCCTATATAAGGCTCAAGAGCCATGTAAGGTAGAGGGATACAGTGTAAGTGGTAAGAGGCAGAGTTTATAGGGATATTTGCAAAGATAACAGTTAACCCTACACTTGAACAGCTTAGAGTGTAGTGAACTTAGGTCTTAGCCATGAAGATTAGGACTGGTAGAACTTAGGTCTTAGTTGTGAAGGTTAAGACTGGTGATATTTAGGTCTTAGCTGTGAAGGTTATGACTTGTGGTACTTTGGTCTTAGCCATGAAGATTAGGACTAGTGGAACTTAGGTCTTAGCTGTGAAGGTAAGGACTGGTGGAAATTAGGTATTAACTATGAAGGTTAGAACTAATGGTACTTAGGTCTTAGCCATGAAGATTAGGACTGGTGGAACTTAGGTCATAGCTATAGAGGTTAGGACTGATAGAACTTAAATCTTAGCTGTGAAGGTTATGACATGTGGTACTTTGGTCTTAGCTGTGAATGTTAGGACTGGTGGTGCTTAGATGTGAAGTTTAGGACTGATAGTACTTAGGTTTTAGCTGTGAAGGTTAGGACTGGTGGAACTAAGGAATATAGTTCATCTTAACACTTTCCATGAAAACAGGGATAGAGTATTAAAAAACTTGCAACATTTCATCTGTGGGGAAAAGCGTTTCCAGGTTGGAAAATAATTCCTTACACAAAAGGTTGCATAGTTGCTTTTGAACTCTGTCGTGACTGGAAAGGAAAGATTGGGCAGCTTCTGTCCATATATGGCAGCATTATGGCATTTTTTGACTGATTTGGCTCTTGTAAAGATAGAGGATAGCAAGAGGAGTTAGGTTCTTATTGAAGTGGTGCAGAGAACCAATCATTTTTCCAGCCTCTTTAGCAATGGATTGTATGTATGAGTTCCACATGAGGTCTGGATTGAACTTGAGTCCCACTAGGTGGTCAAGTCATGCGGTTACCTTGAGAGAACATACGTTCATTGTTATAGGCAAAAATTCAGTGTAATCTTGCACCTAATTAGAGAAAGTGAAAACAGTAATTGATGAAAACATCTGTCTATATTTCTGAGATGAGGTATTATGTACATTATTTACATTATTCAGACTATTGTCCTCATCTTTGCTGCCATATTTATTACAACATTTCGTCCGTTGTATGCTCTGGCTTTCTTGAGGTAGTTGGAATGTCAAATTGAACCCTTTATTTCACTCACTGGGTTAGACTGTTCTAGTTCCATGTGCCATGTCTAATGGATGTCAGTTATCAGTTATCTCCTGTTAATTCCCCTCTGCAAGTTCTCCACTACCTTAACCAGGTATTGAACTCACACAGTTTTGGGTCCTGTCACTGGATTTAACCAACGCCTTTATCCACTGTGCCGTTGAGGAAAATATATTACAGAAAGGGTATAATATTCTCCTGAATGTGCAGGTGGTGCAATGGTTAGCAGCCTGGAATGAGAAATTGTTGAGCTGAGTTCAAATTCTGGTCGAGTTTGTTGTACTCACTTTCACAGAAATACCCTTGGGAAAGGTATACACCCATCTCTTCTCTTCCCCAGCTATTAAAAGCTGTACAAAGATGATTAGACAGGGAGTGCCAGTACTATATCTGTCAAACAAAAGCACAATAGATTTCAGCAATTATGGATTCTGTCACTGGAGGGCAATTATCCAAAATGTTGTTGACACCAATGGACATTTGGGCCCAATGAAGTTGTCATAACATTCTATCAGGTTTCTCACTCAATTCCATGTTTCTTTAGTGAACTGACAAATTATTTTCTTATGGCTCAGCTTCATGGGGAAATCTTTGTTTTTTCCATTAGATATTGTGCTTTTAAATTATCATTTATTTTGACTGATATTATATTTAATTATAATTAAAATTAATTTAATTAATTAAAAATGAATTTAATTATAATATTTATTATACAGGGTGTGTACCTAAAGTCTGGTCACATATTCAAAACTTCATATTTCCAAGTAATTAAATTTTCAACTTATAAATTGGAATATTAACAAATAACATTTTCAATATGATTTCTATCATTCGTGATGCAAAGGCTGATGTGCTTTGCAAGATTCAAAATCTGATGCTCACAGGACAGATTGAGAAAAAGGACAGAGGAAAGCAGCAAAATCACAGCCTGATGGTTCAATGTCATCTTGCTTGGCATATTCTAATCTTAATCCAGTATGGATTATTGGCTTAGGATTATCATGCAATCAGATTGCACACTGTAATAGAGATACCTTAAGCAAGATCTTGATAAGGTTTCAATCAAAATACTTAATCGAAACAACTCATCAAATTTGTGTAAGTGTACTGCAAATATTGATGAAGATAATGATGATATAGGAATTCATCTTGTGTTATTTTCAAATATATACAGAGTGTCCCTAAAGTCTGGACATATAGGCAAAAATGCATATTTCCAAGAAATGAAATTTTCAATATTTTATTTACTTGGAATATTAGCAAATAACATCTTCAATATGATTTCCATCATTTGTGGTGGAAAAGTTGATGCACTTTGCAAGATCCACGTGAACTTGATGCAATGATTCCACATTGCCATCAGTTTTAGCATGTTCACTCTTAATGTGTTCAATCAAATGTGTTGTGTAGCAAAAAAGGTATGACTATTTGGAGTACCAGTCAGAGCCAGCACTAGGGTCATCCTCACTACAAAACTTTGATATGCCCCCCCACCTCACTACTACATGTTGATTTCAAAGTTTCCCAATGTTATGTAGTGGTTTCACAGTGGAGGCTTGTATTTTGTACTAAGTCGGTCCTAAATAGGTTCAATGTACAAAATGTTAGGAACTTGATATAATAGGTAATGACACAGTAATCTAGTTGTGGTTGCTGATACTTTAATATCCGACTAACGGTCGTCTGACATCGACTGACATCGACTGACTGACTAACTCCCTCCGACTGACTTGTTACTCTTGCTACTCCTACTTATAGGTAGGAGAGTCTATTAACAATAGAATAGGTGTGTTTCACTATAACACCCAACCTGGAGGCCACAAACCCTTGATGAAAAATGTGCGGAAGGGCAATGCTTTTTTTAAATTATCAAAAATCAAAGAATTATCCTATTTAAATGAAATTTTCAGTACATATTCATTAACTATTTACATTAGTAATGAATAGGTTTTTTATTTTTTTTAAATCTGAGAAAACATTATTCTTTTTGTAATAACCACCAATATTTTCATGACTTGATTTTACTCAAAAAGAAAAATGTTTAAGTTGCACTTTTTACATTTCTATAAAGATTAATTGCTGTTGCATCTCTGTTGAAAAAAGAAGTTTTACTAAGATTCCAATAAAACACAAACAGGATTGTCTTTAAATTTTTTTTTTAAAAACAGTATTTCAGTTTTCGGGAAAATTTTTCATGTGTTGAAATCTTTAAACATTTTTATTTTTTAAATGATCATTTTCTAGAAATGTAAAATATACAAACTAGAAATTTTATTTACTAACCCTGGACTTCTTGTTAGTATTACTATTAGTAAAAAAAAAATCAGAGATCCTCCTTAGGATTTTACCGAGATATATCACCCTCTTAATTAATTTAAAAGAACTGTTCATAAAGAAAATTACAATTTAAAAAAATAAGTGCTACTGAAATTAGCATTTCTGCCCCACCTCCCCAGTAGGCATGAAGCCCCCACATGGTTGAGAGGTTCAGCGTAGTAAGCACTGGCCCTGTTGATTATTGTTATATACTGT
>OZ010608.1:8004349-8041849 GCA_963932145.1 Acanthosepion lycidas | reverse complement strand
TACGTCCTAATTTAGATTTAATCATTAAATTGAAAGGGGGAGTGAACCAAATGATCTTTCTAGATCTATTCTTATTATGGTTGTAGTTAACAGGGTTTTTATACTGAATATTGATATCTTTGTATCCACTATTTTTAAGTGCAGAATTATAAAAGTCACTATGTTTATTAAAAACATCTTTGTTAGAAGAGTTAGTGCTAATTCTAAATCCAATGGAAGAGGGTATATGTTTGATAACTGAAGGGGGATGGTTGGAATTTGGATGAACGTATATCGGATTGGAATTAACCTTCATATATGGTTGGAAAGAGTTGTTAGCAAGGTTTAGGGTGACGTCTAGAAAATCTACTTGTTTAACATTAGTAGTGACTATTGTCCTAAGACCTAAATCCTTAAATACCCTATGAATCATTTTCCTAATACGGTCTACCTTAGTTTTAGTGTAGTTTTTAACAACTAATAAACCATCATCTCTATACAATCCTATACTATCGGAATCCAGACAGTTAATATAATATATATATATATATATATATAATCCAGACAGTTATATAATATATATATATATATATATATTAGGTTGGTGCAAAAATAATGACAGTTTTTGACGTTAAAAATTACGTCAAAAACCGTCATTATTTTTGCACCAACCTAATATATATATATATATATATATATATATATTATATATATATATATATAAAGGGTTAAATATTATTTTCCCCTTCTATCTATATTTTTACAGTGAGGTTCACCCTGTACAAAGCCCAGGGATCACTTGTGGTAATGTAATCCTCTACCTCAAGTGGGTCCCTGGCTTTGTACAGGGGGAACCTCACTATAAAAATATATCCCTTGTTTTCTATTTAGGATTGGGTTTCCAGTTCCTTCTAAAATCTTAATATCTCTCAATAGCCCCTTGCATCTTAGTGGCATTTTTGCCTTGCTTTGGTGAATTGATTAAAAAATCACATGGAAGGGGGTCACTTTTTATTTTTTGGAAGTTTGTCTCACTCCTCTGCAGTGGATGCAGTTAGCATATTCTAGGGGTCAACAATAGTATAAGACAAAAAAAGTTTTCTATAAGTGAGAGAGAGAGAGAGAGAGAGAATGTTTGCCACTCTCAAAAATTCAAATTTATGGGTATAAATTTTTCAAAAAATATTTATGTTTGTCACTTCATTGAAAGATGTATAAGTATACATATATGATACTGAGAACATAAAATTATATATAGAAGTATAATATAATATTATAAGTTTTAATATATATAATTATATATATAAGTATAATGCATATGTTCTACTGAGAATTAAACAATTTTTTTTAAATTTCATGCTTGATCCTGAGAACTTAAAATTCCCATTGAAATAAGCTAACTCAAATTAAGTATATTAAATTTCACAAAAAAAATTAGCAGTGATTTTTCAAAATTTTCATGTTGCAGGCACATCCCTATGGTAATGATAATGGTAAAATTAGCTTTTTCCAGACACAAAACATTTGGCATTTATTTAGTGTTGACATTAATTAAATTTTTTTTATTAAAACAGATTTTTAGAAAATTAGACTTCTTAAAATAAAATTTTATTGCAAAATCATTTACAATGTATTCTTATAGTAAAATCATTTACAATGCATTTTTATAGTAAACCCATTTATAATGTATCCCTATAGTAAAATCATTTATAATGCATTCTTATAGTAAAATCATTTACAATGCATTCTCATTTGCAATACATTCCTATGGTAATAGTAGCAGTAAAATTAACCATTTCCCCACATGGAGTATTCAACATACATTGACTAAATATTTAGCATTAAATTTGTCTGTTTAAAACAGTTTTTCAGGAAATTAGATTTTTCAAGTCCACTGTTATTGCCCTTTCTAGTATTGACAGTAGTTTCCTTCCAAACTTTTTGTTTTTGGTAATGTGGAAAGTAATACTGTCATTATATATGATATTGATTATACAATTATTTTCTCTTCTAGTTACGTGTGCTATTCATTTTAACTGTTACTACTCTTAGAGTGATGTAGTCTTTATTATTTGGTAATGCTCTTTGTTATTTTATAGCACAAGTCCATAGGGTCTGATGAGCAACCATCTTAAAGATTTATAGGATTTCATAGGAAGAAAATAATTATTTATAGAAAGCTAGCTTTTCAATCATCCCACTAGTGTCATGGTCTGTAAATTTTTTTTAAAAATTTAAAATTTGTAACTCATAATAAATTGGATTTAGTTTGAATATTTGAGCGCTTCATGTTTGTAAAGAAAAATTTTTTAAATATTTTTTAAATTCAGTCACTTTCCCATGACCATAACATAGCTTTCCTGTCATTTTATATATTTTCATGGTAATTATTCTGATGAGATTTCCTCTTTGATACTTAGACTTTATAAATTTAAGCACAATACTGGATTGGCAGCTTGGTCCCATTATTTTTAGTTGAAATTGCTAGATGTAACAGATAGGCTAGATATGCTAACAGTTTCTTCTCTCGGATTTCTTGCATGTGGAATTCTCTTTTAGCTTCTTGTTTTACACTAAAATTTGATCTTCAAAAATTTAGATGCATTGTCAGTTGTTATCATCTGTTTCCTTAATATTCTGTTCTTTTATTATCCTCTCTCTTTAATAATGTTTTTCCTCATATTCTTTCACACTCAGTAACCTCCTTATCTTAGTGGCTTTATTGCCTTGCTTGGGGTGCAATGATTAAAAAACACCCTAAAAATTTGGTAAAATGAAGAAGTTAAACAGATTCAAATTATAATGGACACATTATTCTATTAATTAATCAGTTTCAGACAAAATAAAAAAATCTCTTTTTACTGAAAATTATTAATAAATGATATTCATAATGTGTGGATACCAAATTAAAATTTAATTTAATTAACTTATAATTTATGAAGAAAGATAAAATTTATACATTTAAAACGTATATCAAATTATTAAACTGAAAAGTTTCAGTTTGTAAGTATAGTTATTCATTTATTAGAAATTTTTTATTCTATAAGTAACACACATTCAACTAGAGCCATACATTTTTCTGTTAAATATCAATGTGTATTCTTATATCAACTACCATGTCAAACATACCAGGAATAAATAAAAGGACAACATATCAAGTAATCAGTCTATGTGCTTTCTGTGTCTGCAGTTAAAGCAACAGTTCCAATCAAAGTAGTAAGAGGAGTCATTAATTAATCTCCCTATGTAAAGTCTATTTTCTTTTCACCAAGATTTTCTAAACAACAAATAATTCTAAAATAATTTCATTCATTGATGAATAAACCCTGAAAGTTTCATTAAAATCTGACAATTATTTGATTTTTGCAAGAATTTCCAAATCATTGTGCTTTTCACTGCAAAAAGACTAAAATTTCCTATACTAACTTCTCGTCACCCACTGACACAAGAAAAAATATTTATAACCAAAATTTTGAAGGTTCTAAAAAGGATTAAAAAATATAATTTAATAATGTAAAAATCCATTTATTTTTCTTAATAATAACATAAAGATTTTGATGATAAAAGTTTGTTTTTATTAAGTTTGGGTCATTTTTTCATTGCTCATCTATTACTGAGTGTTTGGTGGTAGCTATGTATATAATTTGTATGAAACAGCATTAGTTAAAATCTTTTTGAGAACTATGCTTTGTTGTCTTTCCTTTTTTTCAGCTAATCTGTTTCATCTATTTAATAAGGTTTTACTATATCAAGGATATACTAATGCCTATAGTGGGGAAATGGAAACTGGAAATATTCTCTCTTTCCTAGTTCTGCATTAGAAATAATAATAATAATAATACTGAAGTTATGCAGGGTGCAATGGGTAAATTGTTGCCATTTTATATTTTTAATTTCACACATGCATGTTGTTTGTTTTTGATTTTGTTGACCTCACAGCATAGTAGGGTCAATTGAGAACCATCTGTGAGAAAAAGAGCACCATTATGTAATTCACCCCACCAGAAATTTGGAAACAGCATGCTGTACTGCTTGGCATTCATGCCAGAAGCTCCAATATGAACATTTCAGAGTGTTTGGGTGTCAATTTCAGGATAGTGTAGAGAATTTGGAAAGAGTTGGCTGAGTCTAATGGTGATTATAAAGGTGATCACTAGTGATGGCGACATTATACCTCTATTCATCTTCCTACAGGGCCTCAGACTCAACATGGAGGCCTACATCAAGTGCCTTGAAGAGGTAGTGATGTTTTGGGTCAAGTGAGTGGCTACTGGAAGACTCTATGTCTGGTAACAAGACTCTGCTCTATGCTATACAAGTAGGAGAACCCAGTCATGGCTCTCAGATAATTTCTGTGACTACATCATCTCTTAAATCTGATCACCTAACTCCCCAGACTGCAACTCCCTTGATTATTATGTGTGGGGTGCAGTTGAGCGAGAGACCAACAAAACTCCTTGTAACACCAAAGATAAACTGAAGGCAAGGATTATGCCAGCATTCACCAACTTAAACAAGGAGACCGTGCAAAAGAATTGCAGGATATTCCTAAGTCATCTGGAGACCATGGTTGAAGCCAATGGTGATTTTTATTGAGTAAATTTGCTCTTTACTATTTCAAGATATTTTTGTGTAATTTTGGTAAATGTATTTGTTAAAATGAAATGTCAGTGTTATTTTCATTTTTGCATAATTAGACGATAATTTATCCATCGCAGCATGTAGATAGTCTTCAGATGCCCACATGAAATAAGCATTAGAAGAAAAGTCCTTAAAGAATAAACTTTTATTACATCCCAATATATAATAATAATGTTAATATAATGAAGTCATAGATAGTCATTGTTTTGGTTTGTAAGTAAGAATAGATAATATATTTTTTGTTTATTTTTTTAATGAACTTAATGCACTTTATTTATTGACTTTTGTTCAGCATAAAAAAGTTTAGTCGTATCTAATAAGAGGTTTCTATATTGATTGGATTTCGAATGGTTTTAAATGCTTTCTAAAGGAAAGATGTCAGAGTCAGCCTGGCCAGGATGTCAGCTTGCTCAATGGCAATTGATCCCCTGATGAAGTGGGCCCGCTATATCAAATAAAAATGTAATACAGAAACAAACAGGCAACTGATTTAGTAATAAAAAGGAATTTATTAACTCACACACATAGTCATACTCACACAGACTTACTAGAAAAAAATTCAGTGTTAATAACTCATTCTCAAATTGCCCACCTTAAAAATCAAATTACCCTCTGTGGAGCATGCACCCCGCATTGAAAACCATAAAACTAAAACTTGTTATAACTTAGACTTGAACTTACTATGTTCAAGCATAAAAATTCAATCAGTTCATAAACTTCTTGATAACATATTCTACTTACACAGCAAGATTTTATATTTATTTTATATTTATTTATTATTTGTATTAATAAAAATACAAATTATAAAAATAACCCATTGGTTCCTCTCTATATTGACCTTGTGCCAGACTATGCTAAGCTTCAAAAACAGCCTATGTTCACTTCTTGAATTATGTTAAATTTATTCTATACCACTTATTAGATATTTTATAACTGCTAATTTAAGCAGAAATTCTCACAAGTCAACTATCGACTGTCGGCATAGGTAAGCCATCAAATATTTACCTACATCCACCCACTCCTACTCCTGTTTTTTTTTTCATCTATCTTGTGTTTTCTAAAGGACTTACTGTTGAGATAACAATAATCAAGTAGTGTATCTTTATTCAAGAAAACTGTACAAGTGTGTGATGAAATGTACTTGGATGATAATCTTGTCATCAAAGAGATTTCACCATCTGAAATCAGATAACAACTGCTTTGTTTTCACCTCATGTGATCATTTCAGCTGAACACTTATGGCATTTGTGTTTTGATTTTATATGATTAAGGTAATATAGGAAAGCCAGAAGAAAGGACTAACTAGCAATTATAAAAGGACAGTATGTAAAGTTGCTAGCAAAATGGACAAACCAAGATGTGAGCTACAAACTAGAGCTATCAAGCAAGTACAGAAATTTAAATATGTGGAAGTGAAAGCAAGAACAGCAACAGTAAAATGTACATCTCCAAGTTCTCCACTTAGAATTGTCCCATAGGACAATAGCCTAGTGGAATAAAGCATTGGTTTTGCAAACTTTGTGACATAGTAATTATGTGTTTAATTTCAAGGCCAAGTAGTAACTCAGAGAATGTGGGGTGAGAAATAACTGAGCAGTACTACACAAGATATTCTTAGACATGGACAACAGAACAAGAATGATCTACTCCCATAGATTAATTAAAGACTTCAGTTCAGAATTCCCTGGAAGTTAGCAGTTACCTGATGAAGACAGCAACAAAAATGGTCTACATCAGTGGTTCTCAACCTTTTTTGCCCAATGTACCTTTATCACCATATGCCAGAGTATCATTCCCCCACCTTTCCAAGATTGTCTGACTCAAAATCCAGAATGAAGATTTTCAGTAATATATACATATTAGCATATATTACTGAAAATCTTCATTCTTTTCCATATTAGTACATATACATTTACAAGGATTATTTTTTATAGAGGAGTTTTACACATTTAATAGGAATAGAAAAGGTTGATGAATATTTAAACTTGAATACATGTACAGTAATTTGTTTTTTTAAGTCATAACTAATTATTAAATAGATAAAGTGAAGTAAATACTTCAATAAACAAAAAATTCAATACAAGGCCAGGGTATTGGAATTCAATAAACAAAAAGTTCAATACAAGGCCAAGGTATTGAAATTCAATAAACAAAAAATTCAGTACAAGGCCAAGGTATTGGAATTCAATAAACAAAAAGTTCAATACAAGGCCAGGATATTGGAATTCAATAAACAAAAAATTAAATACAAGGCCAGGGTATTGGAATTCAATAAACAAAAAGTTCAATACAAGGCCAAGGTATTGAAATTCAATAAACAAAAAATTCAGTACAAGGCCAAGGTATTGGAATTCAATAAACAAAAAGTTCAATACAAGGCCAAGATATTGGAATTCAATAAACAAAAAGTTCAATACAAGGCCAAGGTATTGGAATTCAATAAACAAAAAGTTTAATACAAGGCCAAGGTATTGGAATTCAATAAACAAAAAGTTCAATACAAGGCCAAGGTATTGGAATTCAATACAAGGCCAAGGTATTGGAATTCAATAAACAAAATGTCCAATAGAATGCCAGGATATTGGAATTCAATAAACAAAAAGTTCAATACAAGGCCAAGGTATTGGAATTCAATAAACAAAAAGTTCAATACAAGGCCAGGATATTGGAATTCAATAAACAAAAGGTTCAATACAAGGCCAAGGTATTGGAATTCAATAAACAAAATGTCCAATAGAATGCCAGGATATTGGAATTCAATAAACAAAAAGTTCAATACAAGGCCAGGGTATTGGAATTCAATAAACAAAAAGTTCAATACAAGGCCAAGGTATTGGAATTCAATAAATAAAAAGTTCAATACAAGGCCAGGATATTGGAATTCAATAAACAAAAAGTTCAATACAAGGCCAGGGTATTGGAATTCAATAAACAAAAAGTTTAATACAAGGCCAAGGTATTGGAAATCAATAAACAAAAAGTTCAATACAAGGCCAAGGTATTGGAATTCAATAAACAAAAAGTTCAATACAAGGCCAGGGTATTGGAATTCAATAAACAAAAAGTTCAATACAAGGCCAAGGTATTGGAATTCAATAAACAAAAAGTTCAATACAAGGCCAGGGTATTGGAATTCAATAAACAAAAAAGTTCAATACAAGGCCAAGGTATTGGAATTCAATAAACAAAAAGTTCAATACAAGGCCAAGGTATTGGAATTCAATAAACAAAAAGTTCAATACAAGGCCAGGGTATTGGAATTCAATAAACAAAAAAGTTCAATACAAGGCCAAGGTATTGGAATTCAATAAACAAAAAGTTCAATACAAGGCCAGGGTATTGGAATTCAATAAACAAAAAGTTCAATACAAGGCCAAGGTATTGGAATTCAATAAACAAAAAGTTCAATACAAGGCCAGGGTATTGGAATTCAATAAACAAAAAGTTCAATACAAGGCCAAGGTATTGGAATTCAATAAACAAAAAGTTCAATACAAGGCCATAGTACTTAAATCAATTTTATTTAGATGAATATTACAGTCAATGAGAATTATGTGAGAAAGTAAAAATGTTTTTCCTTCCTTCAGTTAAGAACACCTATCATATACTCATCACTAATCCCTCTTAAAATTACCAAATTTAT
This sequence comes from Acanthosepion lycidas, assembly GCA_963932145.1. Lineage (NCBI taxonomy): Eukaryota > Metazoa > Mollusca > Cephalopoda > Sepiida > Sepiidae > Acanthosepion > Acanthosepion lycidas. Next base: position 8,033,586 of record OZ010608.1, on the reverse strand, counting down.
ATTTAATATATATATATATGTATATGTATACCAGATGCAACAGCGAAATTGTCCAAATCATGTAACAGCAAAATTGTCCATTTGTTAGATTAAGATTAGTACTGTTGTCTTAGAAATGATTAAAGATATTTTAATGGAATTCTCCATGATTTTTATAACACTATTGGACTCTATTTTGAGCAATAAGAATATATAATTACTCTCCAAGCTTAACAGAGGAATTGTGATGAACTCATTCATAGACAAAAATGACATGTTCATCATTAATTAATCATAGCTAAGGATCAGAAGCTCATGAAGGATTGAAATAAAGTTCAAATATATATACATATATATATATATATATATATATATATATATATATATATAAACTTTATATATTATATTTGAACTGATGTCATTGGACTGTAGGGGTTGATCCCAGTGTGCAGTACCTTTGAAAAGTGCCTGGAAACCATAACACGGGTTGACCCAAGCCTTGTGAGTGAAATTGGGTAGACGAAAGCCTTGAGGGGCCATCAATAGCTGTGCTAGCACAAAGTCACAATTCATCATGGCTCAGGATTGAGTGTACTGGCCTTGTTCAAATTGTTGATCAAGCTAGATAACATGCTCTTTCCCAGAAACTGTAACTAAAGTCTGCTCAGCATAGTTGTAGTCTAAACCACAGGTTAAATAAACATAAATATGCCTGAGCAAGCGTCTGCAATAGGGATTGTCTAGCCATCCTAGTAGATGGGTATCCTTGAATACAAGTGGACAGCTAAACATATATATATATGTATGTATAAAAAATATTAAAAAACTGTATGTATATTGTGTATGTATATATATATATATATATATATATATGGATTAATAGATAGATAGATAGATAGATAGATAGATAGATAGATAGATATCAGTTATGATTCATAGATATAGATAAAGATCAGTTGTGACTCTAGGTTATCAGTGTTTGTGGGGCTCATTACAATCTTTAACAAAATATACTATTGGTATAACAGATGCTAAAATGATTCCTTTACTCTAACTAAAATATATATAATTTTGAAAAATCTCTAGCCAGATACTTTTTTTAAAAAAAATAACCTGTGTAGCTATCTCAAGTTTGTCCTTGTATATATGTCTAGGCATTAGTGTGTTTATGTATCTCTCTGTCTGTGAATATGTAGTGTAATTTATTGTATGTTTATGATCAGTACTGCTGATCGATATCATATTTCCTCAAGACTACCCCAGTCACACTCCTCACCCCAACTCTCCAGTTGACAAGTTAAAGCTGCCTCTTTCTTTGATTTTTGCTGACTTAAGTCAGGCTAAATTTAATTTGCCCTTTTTCAATTGATTCATTATGCTAAAAACCATATAGTGTAGGGAATGAATTATTTAAAATGGACATTTGAAAACAAAAAATTGAAATTAAATATGTTCTTTAAAAAACAATTTTTAAAAGATTATTTACAAAATTAAAGCAAGAAATATTAAGTATGTCTCCAGTTTAGATAGGGCTCAAACCTACACAGCCTGACTAGCCATATTAATTTTATTTCATTCCTTTTTTACTCACTTTGTTTATTTTTTTTCTTTCTTTCTTCTTTATGATGAACAATATCAATCAAATGTATTTCAGTCAATATTTTGAGGCATGGAGTTAAAACAATTTTGGATTCAGCTGAAGTCAAGAATGAAAATGGCGTACTATGAAAGGTTTTTGTTACTTTGAAATAGTTAAACTTGAATGCTGACTAACTCAGGCTAAGCCCAACAAGCCTGACTCCCCAGAGTCACCACTGATAGATAGATAGATAGATAGATAGATAGATAGATAGATAGATAGATAGATATTTTAAGACATTTTTATGTTTATACATTCTTTTTAATGTCTTAAAATAATTGTTGAACTTTGTCCGTTTCATAACGTATAGATAGATAGATAATGAACTAACAGAGATAGAGAGAGATAATGAAGAGATTGTGATAGATAGATAGATAGATAGATAGATAGATAGATAGATAGATAGATAGATAGATAGATAATGAACTAAGAGAGATAAAGAGAGAGAGATAATGAAGAGATTGTGATAGGTACATAGATAGATAGATAGAAAGATAGAGAGATAGTGGGAGAAAGAGATGAAGAAAGCATGATAATATATATAAAATCATGTTTGAATAAATATCTATATCTCTATGAAAAATAAAAGAAAATTAAATTTTCCTATAATGAAAACCAGAATCAAATCTTATGCCTTTTGGCAACTATCATTTCCACTAATTACCAAAAAAATAAATAAACATTCTATATGGAATGAAACAATAAGGTTTTATTCATTTTTTTTTCAGATATGTCTCTGCTTACTTAACCAATTTGATGTATAAATCCTGTTTATTATGTAATGAATTATTACATCATATTTTCATGGATTGGTTCATATTGTTTCTCCTTCTGAAACTACTGCATATATAGTTTATCATACAGTGTTGTCGTCATTCATTGAAGTTGGTCTATATATAGGAGGGATTGACTTTTCTGGAAATTTCTCACAGATTCTATCTATAAAGCTCATTGTTGAATGACATTTAATGATCAATATTTTATTACTGTTAAAATAAGTGTTTGTGAAAAGCAAAACAAACTTAAAAAGCATTATAATCGTTTACTATAAATGTAGTATAAATAATGTTGATAAGTATTTAAATACTAGTAGCACAATGTGGGAATTAATTATACTAAAAAAATTCATAATAATGATTTTTAAGAATTAATTAATAAAAATAATTATTTTTAATTAATTAATAAAATTAATAATGACAGTAATAAAAAAAATTCTTTTGAACTCCAAGGATGCAAGTTTAAAGTTTTTGAAAAAGGTAGAGGTGTTTTTTTTAGGAATGCATCTTTAATTTTTTCCTTCAGGAATTGATTGTTGATTTGTTTTTTATGGTTTATCAACCCTTTCTGGTTTATTTAAAGCCAAGTAGATGCACAAGTAGTGTAATGAATAGGAACTTGGAATGAGAAATCAGAATGTTGTGTTCAAATTCCAAACAAGTCCTACTATTTAATCCACAGCTGGGGAGAAGAGATGAATTACATACCTTTCAAAAGGCTATTTGTACATAAGTGAATGTAATGAAAGCAAACATGGACCTTTGTAACCACAAAAGAATGAGTGTCAAAAGGATGGCTTTTCCCTTGACACTGATATTATTCTTAACTACGTTTACTCCTTGGCAGTGAATTTATATATTTTTTGTTCTTGAGAATTTACAACAAAAACATTGAACACTATTTATTAGATTGTTTATTTAAAAGAATAATTTTATATTTACAACTTTCTAAAAACTAATATAATTAAAATTAAGACAATGCAATATTTATCATTTACCAATTTATAAACACATCTCTTCCACGTCCTGCTAAATACTAATTATTTTCAGGTTACCTTTTGTTTGTTGCTATCAATTCAAACAGACAATTCATTAAACAGAAACTCTGATACAGGAAACTAGTCTCTGTGAGAAGTGAGATTAAGTAAAAAGATATCTTGTAAAAGGTATTTGATCCTTTCTTTTATTGGATCTTTCACATGATAAGATAAATAAATATGGTAACCAGAGACTCAAATACGACTAACGAAAACTAGTTTGAGTCGTCTTCTCTTCTATAAAAACAAAAAAAGGATAAATTTTCTTTGCTAAAGAGGACATCAAAGACACTCGTGTACACGTTTTTAGGGCATTTTGTAAATTCTTTTGGCTACCCCTGGTTCAACATGAGAAGGAATTACCAACGATTTTAAAAACATAAAATTCTGGAACACTACTAGAGCATTACAAAAGCAAATAAGTTAGTGCTCCACCCATAAGGCCTTGTACCAGACATAGTTAAGCTTGGTAAATAACCTGAACAACTTGCTGTAAAACTAAAACTAATTTTGCAAATGATTACTGCTCTAAGGAGTTTGATCCTCTTTGGGTACCCAACATAAATACAAAAAATTGCATTTATGAATATTGCTCAATTACTCAGAAAGACTTTCTCAATAACTTTCTTAGAAAGGCCTTCCTTTACATCAAGCATCAGGTAAAAGCATTGGCAAACTTTGGGAGAGTGGGAGAGAGCGACAAGTTTTATGGTGAGTGGCAATTAAGTTCCATTCAGACAGCTTCTTCCTGAAAACTGCTACTTAAAAAGATCTTGATATTGCAAACCAATATTTTACAGAAAGGAAAGGTAGAAAATGTTGTTTTTATCTTCTTTTTAATCTGCAAATAATGTAAAATTTTGGAATGAGTAGCCATGGTCAAATGCAAAATAAGGAACAGAACTGCTCAATAAACAGAATTAACAAAGTTTGCAATAAGAAGAGAAAGGAACAGGGCACAAATGAAATAATATCTATTAAACAAACAAATAATATATGCAAGGCCAATTAAAAGTAATAAGGCAAAAAGTTCACAAACTAAGAATTGGCATCAACACAAAAGCAAGTTTGAACAAGTGAATGTAGCATTCTAACTTCTAGACAAGGCAGATCGGGATTGAGTATTGTCAAACAGCAAGTTAGCCTATTTTATTGGCTAAGAAAAAAATCCCAGCATGCATTTGTTTGCTTTTGACTATGAAAGAGGAGGAACAGGTGTTCTGCTGTCATTTCTATATGGATTGAAATCAACAAAAATAAATGGCTTTAACTAATATTTCTTTATATTTTGTAGATGCTGTTCATTTATGGAGTATCGTTTAGAGAGGGTGGCAAATTCTACAACAACAAGACTACCCCCCCAACACATTGGCTGTGTAAAAAATATTCAACTCATCCACAAAGAAAAATTAAAAGAGAAGAAGAAATCAGATAAAGTACAAATCCAAAATGCTTATATTTTAGAAATTGTTGAAGCGAAGATTTGTTTTCCTTTCTTTTTTTTTCCTTTTTAAGCCCACTTGCTTCTTCTAAAGACAATTTTTGTACAACAGGAAATAGACTAGACACAGGAAGATTTCTTAATAACTTCAACTCAGGCTTCTACATCCTGCTGCTACTCTTACATGAACACTTACTGACTACTACATGCATTGTATTATATGTGAGTAATTACAATATATTGGATTAAGTACATGAGATATTTTACAAAAATTGTTTTCCTTTTTTTTCAGTTCATTTTCTTCCTATGAAGAGAGATTTTGTATGACAGGAAATAGAGTAAACAGTCAAATTTCTCACTACTTCAACTCAAACTTTTACTCCAACTGCAGACTTTCATACTGAATGCTTACATTCTATTCTCTTAGACTGGCTGACTTATTCAAACTATACAGTTCTATCTTGTTGGTACTCCCACATATTTAAAAAAAAATTACCAGAAAAAGAATCTTCACCTAAAAGCAAATTTAAGACCTAAGGAGATCTATTTTCATAGCACAGTCTAAGAAACCCAGTGCAAATGAATGTGAACTCCATCAGACAATCAGTTAAATGAGCCATATAACAAAACTTATTTGAATTTTGATGAATAGAGCATGCAGCAGAATCAGACCAGGGAGAGGAGAAGACAGTGAGAGTTCTATAAAGATACTGAAACAAGGAATGTGATATTTATGCTCAAAATGATATCAAAAAGAGCAATACAAATGCAGAAGTATGTGTACCTGTGTTTTAAAGAACTGTTGTAACCCTGACATATTTGGGAAGGCTATTAGAAATATCCAGAACCTATACTAGCAGCAATCCACCTGTATATGGATAGAAAATAAGTTCAGTAAATATCCAAAAATAGAAAAAGATGTAAGACAAGGATGTATCTTCTCACCAGACTTATTCAAACTATCCTGTCAGCATATTTAAAAAACAACCAGAAGAAGAATCTTCACCTAAAAGGAGGGTCACAGTTGTGAGGCTGATTTATCATTTTAAAAAAAAGGATTTGAAAACAGATTAAAAAATTCAATCTGCCACTGAGATGACTTGGAGTGTGATTTGGGTTGGAACTTTAGCTGGAGAAGAATTGGTCAGAGGTACTGACAAAGGTAGGAGCATTGATCCAGACTTAGTTTTGAAGGCAGTTGTCCTTAAATAGTAGGGCTGATGTGTGCTGCATGTATATCTTTCCCCTCATCCTTTACTGAATGTTGGTATTCCCTCTCTGCAAGAATCGTTGGAAGGCAATCATGTGCTTGTTCTTCTACCTCTTGTGGTGGGGAGAAGGAAAGTATCTAGTGTCTGTGTCATGGGAGTTGAGAATAACACACTTGATGAGTCACAGACATGTTTCAAGGTTTGTTTTCTTATGCTGTGCATTGACAGATTTGTTGTGGGCAAGGAGTGTTAGGGAAGCCTTCCTTAGCTTTACCATCATTCCTTCCCATTCCGGGGTTGAGTGTAAACCTAGAATCAGTCTCTTCACTGAGTGTTGAAAGGCCTTGCTGGTTACTCCTTGGTCCAGTAACCTATCACAGCCTAGGAGGACATTGTATCAGAAACTAGTGGAGGGGGTCATGTCAGACCCACTTTGTGAGCAACTTGACCTGTCAGCAACTAAGTTGCACTCTTTTTGGTCCTGAGTGACAGCAGTGGATTACCTCGGCAATACTGAATTTTTGCTTAGCTGACAATTGATCTGGAACATGCTGCTTCTCAATGACATACCTTTCAGAGCATGCTTGACAGATATTGTAACTGGTGTGGCCTTGGTTTAGAGAAAACAGCTGTGCACACCTTCCATTGTCCGGAGGTGTGCCTGTTTTGGGATCATGTTGGCAAGTTGGCAGTTTGTATTGATCTTGATCGTGTCCATTGATTTCGTATATGTGTGCAGCAATGTGTTGTCCCCATGGTCTGGAGTGAAACAAATGGTGTTTCTTACACTGCTAGTTACACTGTGGTAAGAATGGTAGTGTGGACAATACAGATGGAGAGAATCTTATGATATAAATGTTACTTTTATCAGGACTTGATTGGATTCTTTGGGCATCAGCTCAGGGTGAAGATCAGAACTGATAGAAAGCATTTTCTCTTAACAGATTTCAGCAAAATGTGGGTAAAAGTTGTGAGCTTGGTTTGAGTGTATGGGGCCAGCCTTGATTTCCTTTTTTAGTCCCCTATAGATACAAGAGGGCAGATTCTTGATGGACCCACCCTTTGTTAAGCTCCTTTTGTTCACGTAGTTAATGTGAGTGATTGTTGTTCCTGGCCTGCTCCCTCTCTTTTTTTATGATTCTTATCAAGACTCCCAATCTCTCCAGTTTGTTTTTATCCCCTTTTTTCTTGACTGGATCAGCCATTTATATTGATCCACACAGAAATTTATTTTTCCCTCCCTCACCTTTAGTGAGTAAGCTTCTTGATTCTGTCTACTGGAAAAATACAGTGGCTGCTCTTATTCTTCTGTGGCGGGGGGGAAAGATCTTACTAATATAATTTTATTTTAGTTTGAATGTTTTGTTATTTTTATTTCATTTTTCATGATATTATACTTTTATAAGAAAATCCAGCTTGAAAAAAAACCACAGTTGTATATATCAAACTTTTTATACCATGGGGTTTTTCTGAGTAGGTTCCCTTCGAACATGTGGTATTTTGGTAAATATTGGATTGGGTGATGAAGGATGGGTTGTTGTGGTGAATGAGTCAATTGTAAGAATGAATGGGTTGTGAATTAAATTAGCTAGGTTTAGGATTGTCAGTGGTGACCAGCCTTTCCCTGCTTTTCCTCACTTCCCCTATGGCCTTGTGCCACAAACATGCATTTTCATGTTAAATAAAGACTAGGATCAAAGTGTAGTAACTGTTGCAGCCACAGCCAGCCCTTACCAGAGGCATCTCCAGACTGCCCTCACCAGCAGCAGCAATATATGATAAAACTGTCCACTTCAGGACAATGCCCTTCTCACATTCTACATGTATATACAAAGATCTTTTATCTATTGAAATGTCACCATATTTTATCAATCTATTTTTTCTTTAACAACAATAAATTTGACAATATATTTGTTTTACTCAAATCTTCATTTTGATTGTTGTTATCACCCATCATTCAATATCCGTTTGTGGACAAATATACCCTACCTGCGACACGGTGAGGCAATTCTGAGAGTCATAGAAGTCCTACCAGGATTCATTATTGACAATTTTGACAACATAAGATATGCAGATGACACAGTGCTGATAGCAGACTTAGAAATGAAACTAAAAGAACTCCTACAGAATGTAGTGAAGGAAAGCAAGAAGAAAGGACTAAACACCAATTGGAGGAAGACAAAATGCCCAGCTGTTAGCAAAAGGGACAGCCCAAAGTGCAAATTACAAATTGGAGATAGCAAAATTAAACAAGTACAACAATTTAAAAATCTATAAAACATTTTACCAGAAGACGGGAAATGTGACATGGAAATCTGAAGGTGCATTGGGATAGTGAAAGATGTCTTTGAAAAGCTAAGCAAAGTATAAAGAAGTAGAAAAATTATGTTAGAAACAAAGAAAATAGTTCTTAACTGTTATGTGATATCAGTTTTCCTATATGGCAGTGAATGCTGAACAATCTCCTTGCAGGCAGATGAAGAAGAGACTTGACACAACAGAAATGTGGTTCTACTGAAGGATGGTGAGAATATCGTTGACTGAACATTTCTTTTATTGTTCTCTCTCCTTAATAATGTTTTTTTTCTCATATTTTCTTACACTCAGTAACCTCTTGCAACTTAGTAGCTTTATTGCCTTGCTTGGGATGAAATAATTAAAAACATAATAAACATTGGTGTTATCTTTCTTAAAATATAATAAAATCTGTATTGTAAAATCTTTTTAATTTAAAATTCATTTAATTTTAAATTTAAAACATTTATCAATGTGTTTTTTTTTAATTTAGATGTGGCTTTTAAGTTAACTTAAAAAGAATCCCAAAACTCCTAAGATTCTAAATATTTGAGTATTGGAAATAAGATATTTCTTGGATTATTCACCAGAATAATAATTTAGCATTATTTAAATAGAGTGGTGCACATGAATAAAATAGGGGAAAATTTTTTGTGCAATAATTTTTTGTGCAATAATTTTTTGTGCAATAATTTTTTTTAGACCTTTTTCAAGCTGTGACATTGGTCAGAACAGAAAAATATTGACTTTTTTTATCAATTTAGAAGACAGGTCATGTTCATAATATCAGTACAGCATCAAATTAATCCCTGACTTTTTACAGAGTTATCTGCACTTATTTTTTATTTATAAATGTTGTGCTTTGAAAATGTGCTTGCATCATTGATATTTTATAATTTTTTTAATTTATATAAATTTTTGTTCTTTAATTAAAAACATAGCACTACTTTAAAAATGTATACGTTGTATATGTATATGTTTGTTCTTTAATGACAAAAAATTTTCTTGTAAAATAATTAAAAAAAATGTTACCAGACAATTGCTTGTTTAAAATATTTCCTTAAAATAAAACACATAAAACGTATATATATCTTTATTTCTTATTACTATAAATGTTATTTTTTAATTGGTATATATTTTTAATGGGTACACATTTTTAATGGGCACACATTTTTTTTAATGGGTACACACGTTTGCGTTGCTCTTCTGGTTTTTTATTTATTTTATTAAACTGTGAAATTAATAACAACCGGACAAAATTGAGAAGTCCTACTAAAGAAAAATTTTATTTCTGATGGGAATCAAACCTGCATCCCTTTTTTCAACCATCTCCTTGTTATGATACATGCTTAGGCAAATCATGTATCTTTTGATACATGACAAGGCAGTTTTTTTTTCCTGCAGTAGGTTGCCATTTCTTTCTGCAGTATCCCAGTTGCCATCCAAGGCTATAGAACCCGGTCTGTCCTGCTATTTATTTACCCATAGCTTTTAGAAGAAGAGGATTCATACCTTTCCCAAGGGTATTATTAGCACATAAGTAAATGTAATGGATTCGACTGGAATTTGAACTTTTTTTTTTTTTTGTTTCAATCATGGTAACCATTCTTTTGGCCAAAGTGTGCCTTTACCAGTTTCGTCATGGAGACCAACCTGATAGAACACGGTTTGTATTGTCTATTTACAGAAAGTATGTTTCGCATTGAGACTTCTATGAATCTATATCTGCTAGCTTCAGTTTTATACCCAAACAAACACGTCTACTTACTATAAAAAAAAAGAAAAACTTTTATAATGATAGGAAATAGTATTAGCTAAAAAATTCATTCAGGTACAAAAACATCTTTATTTAAAAGAAATCTTTTTGAAAAATAAATAAAAAATATCTGTTTTTGTATGTAGATATCAATGATGTAAGCATAGTTTCAATCTTAAAATTTGGAAACAAACTGCACAGTCATGATAACTCTGTAAAAGTCAGGGATAAATTTTGCACAGTATTGATATTATGAACAGGACCCTCCATCTAAAATGATAAATCAATATTTTTCAATTCAGTCAAATGCCATGGCTTAAGGAAGATCTAAAGAATGCTAATCTACAAAAATTAATTCCAAAAATAATTTCCCTATTTTTTATGAGTGAATCATTGAAATTATGTAGTGCTGATAATTCATAAAAAGTAAAAAGTTGGAACTTGTAGAAACATTTATCGAAATAAAAACAAAATGAGGAAATGCTGAAATCCATTTTTATTACATAACATTCAAAGAAGAAAAGAATATTCAAAATGTATATTAAATATTATATTGAAATATTTTTACTTATTTGATTCTTAATCAGAATTTCCATGTAGCATACTGGTTACTGTCGTGGAATGAGGTCTTGGTATGCAGAGTTCAAAATTCTAACCGAGGGCATTGTGTTCACTTTCACAGAAATTCCCTTGTAAAGTTATGAATCCATCTCTACTCTCCTTCTCAGTAGGACAGACAGGACTCTATAGCCTTGGTTGGGAACCAGTCTAGAACAAGTCTTAAACTAAAGCTGGTTGGATGTGGGTTTAGCAATTCTGCCTTGCAAAAACTGACTTGCTACAGAAACCACAGAAGTAAAGGTTAGAAGGGTCAGTCTGTGGCTATCTATTCCACAGGGGAGTCTATAGGAAGTACATTCATCATCATTATTTTCTTCCTCATCATCATCAATTCTTAATCAATAAGATTGTTTCCTTTATAATCTTCACTTGTGGCAGAATATTTTTTTCTTTTTTTAAAAACTCGTAAGCCTCTAGGGTTATAGGAGCACCATATTTACTGCAGCCATAGTAGTGGAGTTTCCTGGGCAAGATAGCCGGATGGAGCCTACTCCTCTTCAGGATGGTTTTGGAATTCAGTGGTGTCTTTCTTCTAGACCGGCTGTCACTTCTTCTATTTACCCATAGCTGAGGGGAGAAGAGATGGATTCATACTTTTCCCAAGGGTCTTAGTACATAAGTGAATGTAATGAACCCAACTGGAATTCAAACTCGGCTATCCGATTCCTCAATCTGAGTCACTATCCATTACTCCACCATGCCTGCTCAATGGCAGACTGTACTGAGGTGAATCCTAAATGAGTGCTCTAATACTGTGGCCTTGTGCCAGACTAAGTTAAGTATAATAAAATAATATATACACTGTGTATACAAATTATTATTGAGATAACTTTTTTCTAATATTTCAAAAACCGTCCAATCAATTCACACAAAATTTTCACACAATGTTGGCAAATTTTCGTACTGATCTGTGCAATGTAAACAAACTGGCGCCATATTTGTTATCAGCATGGTGATTTGAGCGTGCCAAATTATTATAAAAGTGTAAGAATTTAGTGAAAAGATGGGCTTTAAAAGAAGTTTAATTGATGCTGAAAAGAAAACTATCACCTCAGAACTCTCAAAAGGTAAATCTACCCTAGAAATTTCTAAAATGATAGGGAGGTGTCATCAAACAGTGAAAAAGTTCACCACCGACCCTACACAAGTATGCAAAAGGGCAGATAAAGACAAGCCGAGGGTTATTTCACGTTGTCTCATGTCACGACTTAAACGAGAGGCCACGAATAACCCTGGACTTACCAGTCAAGAGCTTTTCAGTTGCATTGGGGATCCTACTGTGTCTAAAAGTACTCGGTGTTGGTATCTGAGGGAAATAGCAGCAACAGTCAAACCTGTATCAAAGCCTCCGCTGACTAGAAATCACATTCAAAATTGATTGAAATGGGCTGAGGACAATATGAAGATTGACTTCTCTAAAGTTTTGTTCCCAGACGAAACTCGAGCAACACTTGATGGGCCAGATAGATGGTGCAAAGGCTGGGTAATGAACGGACAGAATTGCCATCATCGTTTGGGACGTCAATAAGGCAGTGGAAGCATAATGATCTGGGGGTGGTATAATTGGAAAAACATTAGTGGGCCCATGGAGAGTACCAGATGGCATCAAAATGAATGCTGATGCATACATAGCATTTATGAAGGAGCATCTTGAACCGTGGATGAAAAGGTAAAGAGTTGCCTTCAGAAGGGCCATTCTTTTTATGTAAGATAATGCTCCCTCACATGCTGCTCACAAGACTACTGAATATTTGAAACAGTTAGGCATTGATGGACCTCAAAAAATGAAGTGGCGAGCAAATTCTCCGGATTTGAACCCAATTGAAAACCTTTGGAGCATCATGAAGCAAAGACTGTACACCAACGGATGACAATTCAGGAGCAACGCTAAGTTGTGGGAAACAATTCTTAACATATCTCGCAGCATTACAGCAGATGACATCCTACAATTAACAAATTCTATGGATCGTCGACTTCTTCAAGTAATTTCAAAATAGGGAAAGCACATTCCCTATTAATTTGTTTAAAACAAATGCCTTTGTTTGTATCTGTTATTATTTGTTTGATTATCTTATTTTTTAGCTTCTTTTGATCATAAACATTCACGTGCAACATTAATAAACGTTTCGTTTGCTCAATTCTGGGAATTTTACTAAACCTTTCTAATAATTTGGCACGGTCAAATCACCGTGCTGATAACAAATATGGCACCAGTTTGTTTACATTGCACAGATCAGTACAAAAATTCCCATGATTGCGCAGGTCAGTGTTGCCAACATTGTGTGAAAATTTTGTGTGAATTGATTGGACGGTTTTTGAAATATTAGAAAAAGTTATCTCAATAATAATTTGGCATGCAGTGTAGCTTGCTTGGTAGATGTAAATGTTATATATTTTTCAATGGAAATTGGTTTTAAACCCCAAGTAAAAAAGCCAGAAATTGGAATGCTTATATTTTTAGGCAAGCTCTACTCACTAAAGACCTCTTAATTGGTGCTGTTCCCAGGTCCACCCTGATCTGGGGTGATAGCATCTGTTAGGGCCCCAGCTATGGGCAAATAGTGAACCCCCAAACTGGGGTCAAAACATTATGAAAGTATAAAAATACATTGTTGTTGTAGGAATTCCAGCAATATGTTTTAATAGTAAAAAAAAAAAAATACCATTAATACATTATTGAAAAAGGAAGAAAAAATTACTAGCAATTACATTTTTGAAAAAACTTAGGAAAAATGTTAAATTTCAGCATTAATTAACCTTTAAGAAGTTGAGATGTTGTTAAACAAACTAAACCAAACCTACTCACTATAAAGATAATATTATCTTGACCCAACTTCTCTTCATTTAAGCTTGTGCCATACCATGCTAAATATATTAGATATCAAAAGCCATGTATGTCTTGTTATATGCTAGGTATTGCATTTGTAAGCATTATCACTCTTAATCATTTTGTGTTATCTTTTTGTATTTTTTATTTAAATAGAATTTGATTTAACTTATTACATGCCCCGACAAGAAAGGTTTGTTCTGATATCTAATATTGATTATCATCTATTTGTTTCTGAGTATGAGTTTTAAAACCACTAAGTCAGAGATTTGAAAACTGTGTCCCTCGTGTAATAGGAGACAGAAGAAAAGTGGAAACTTGTCCCAATGACAGGAATATAATTCATTCGTATAAATATCCAAGGAAACAATAATCTGAGAAAAAAAAGAAAACAAATCCTGAAATTCCTCAAATATTTGTGGAAAATGATCATTTTACTGGATATTTTGTTACCACTGAAGTATCTTATTGGTACAGCATTCCTACATTGATAGCAATAGCAGCATTTGGAGAATTAAAAAAAAACAAGTAAAAAAACATGTCACAGAATATATCAATGTTTCAAAAGAACAGTATATTTTAAAGGGACAATCATTTTTGGATATGCCTGCAAACACTCTATATAGCATGAATGCATTTGTGTGTATGCATGTCTGTGGGGGGAATTAAGTGGTGTGTGCAGGCATGCATACATTAGTGTGTATGTATAACAAGAGCATTATATTTAAATAAACAACATCTATTTTTTTTTTCAAATGAAATCTTATTTCTTTAATATTATACATAGTCTTTTTTTCTTGCAGATTTCTTTCTGGATTTGTGCCCGCCGCCACACAAATAAATAAACACGCACACACATGCGTGTGCACACACATATATGCACACACATACACAAGTGTACACGCATGCACACACACGCATATACATGTATGCACGCATACATGTGTGCACATGCACATACACACACACATATATACATGTGTAAACACATGCACACACATTTACATGCACACACACACACACATATACATGTACACACATATACATTCACACACATTTACATGAACACACACATATGCACACATACATACACACGTACACACACACACACACACACACACACACATATCTACAGAGACTAAGATACAATCTTATAACACGTAAAAGTAAGTCTGAGTTCTATTCATGAGAAATTTGCCTTAGGGTATCTGTTTACGACTTGATATGCTCCAAATCCGTGATCAACACGCGAAGAAAACTCAGTACAAATAAATTAAAGCATGAACCACCCAAACTGGAAAAACTTGTTCCTACTAAGTTAATTGGAGAACTGACTTCAGTATTATTTTAATATAAACATATAACACATTTCCTCCTTATTCAAAATATGAAGGGGTTATGTAAATCGATATGTGTGGGTAGAATATTGTTATCAGCACACAATTTCTCTCTTCACCAGAATCTATTTTATGCTTTTATAAGTCTACCATACACATCCATGTATTGAAAAATGCTCCCATATCTTGTCTGGTTCTTCTGTTATATATCCAAAGATTCTTGACAAAATGCAAAAAAGAATCTGCTATAACATTTGTTCTTTTCTGACATCTCAGCTTCAGTCACTTTCCCCCCCACTGTAATATGCCTTCCCTATGCCTCTTCTATAAATATTTTCATGGTAATTGTTCTGATGGGCTTTTCTCTTTCGTACACTCTTGACCTGGCATCTCAGTTTCAGTCACTTGCCCACCACCATAATGTAGCTTTCCTGTGCCTTTTCTATAAATACTTTCATGGTAATTGTTCTAATGAGCTTTCCTCTTTGGTACCATGACTTCATGAATTTAAGTACAGTACTAAATTGGCAGTTAGGTCTCAATGTTGAAAATTTTTTATTGTTTCAGAATTTACTAAGATTTTAAAATATCTATTTTTCATTCCATGTCAAGTAAATTCATGTAATTATATATGATTACATAAACTTTAGTGTATTTTATGCATTCATATTTTGGTTTGCATTAAAATTGATTGAGGCTTTCTTTTATATAATTGGTCTTGTGCAATTTTGTTTAATTAAAACTTTTTTTAATCATTTGATCCCAAGCAAGGTTATAAAAACAATTTGGATGCAAGGGGTTACTGAGAGTGAAAGAAGCAAATGACAATGAAAGAACAAGACTCAAGTGTACATAATGATGACTGACATTTGCATTTTAATTTATGAAGATTAGAGTTTACAGAAAACAAGAAACCCAAAGAGAATGTAACTACAAAAAAGCGAAAATTGCAAAAAAAGAAATTATTAGTTTAGAACTTACAACTTCAACTAGTAATTACAACAGTGAAATTATGAAAACTAATTGCCAATTTAGTAATGCAATTAAATTTGTGACATCGAGGCAGCAAAGAGGAAAGCTCAACAGAACAATTATTGGGTAAGTATAGAAAAGTCAAAGGGAAGTAAAGATTCAAAAAGATCTAGAGGAGTTACCTAATAGAAAGACTGGCATTCTGGTTGTCAAAAGGTGAAAGGTTTTGGTGTTTCTGGCTATTTCTTTGATTTTATTCAGTCTTTCTCATCAAACTGTATAATGAAATTTTTGTCTCTCATACTTCTCACTTATTAGAAATCTTGTCTAACTGTTTGATCTTCAAAACTTGAAATGCAATTTCATCTTCTGTTACTTTGAACCTTGTTCTTTTATTGTTTTTTTTTGTTTATTTCACTCTCAATAAACCTTTGTATCCAAGTAACTTTTATTGTCCTTGCTGGGGCTGAAATGATTTAAAAAATGGAATCAGCAAGACAAGTTCCAATTTTGGCCTAGTCTGTTGCATTTACTTTGACTTAATGCCCTTGGGAAAGGCAGGAATCCATCTCATCTACAGCTCCAACAAACAGCAACACTGAGTTTTCTAGGGGGACAACTCAGGATTCAAAACTATGAAAAAAGCAATTGAGAACCACTATCATATCTTTCCCAATAAGTGATGGCAATAACAAGATAATAAAGAAAAGGAAGCTGTGGAGAGCCAGGATTGCCTACATCTTGAAAGGAGAAAGACAATACTGAAGTGAAATCTTTGTAGAAGGCAGCAGGAAACCACTCTGCTATCTTTCTGAAGAAGCCCTGGCAATTCACATATAATAAAGAAAAAGAAGCTGTGGAGAGCCATAATTGCCTACATCCTGAAGGGAGAAAGACAACTCTGAAGTGAAATATGTGAAGAATACAACAGGAAACCACTCCACTATCCTTCCCAAGAAACCCTGGCAATTCACAGATAATAAAGAAAAAGAAGCTGTGGAGAGTCATTATTGCCTAAATCTTGAAGGAAGAAAGACAACTCTGAAGTGAAATACATGGAGAATACAACAGGAAACCACTCCACTATCTTTCCCAAGAAGTCATATCAATTCCCAGATAATAAGGAAAATGAATCTGTGGCATTTTTGATCGATTTGGCGTTACTTGTGACTTATCAATACTTTGAGGATTATTTAAAGCTGAAACATATTACAGATGAATCTGTGGAGAGTGATGCTTAAAAACAATAACAATAAAAATAAAAACAAAAGCATTAGAAAGCTAAATGTAGTAATCTGGGTTGTGCATCTAGATATACCATACATAAAAAATGTAACAATTTACATTTAAAGCTAAGCATCCTTGTATCTTCAGGATTTTTTTATATAGAAATGCAACTGACATTTGGTGTATTTTGTCTCCCTCCATACACATTTTTTTTTTACCTCAGTTCACCCCAAGCAAAGCAATAAAGCCACTAAGACACATGGGGTTACTGGGTCTGCAAGAATATAAGAAAAAGACAACATTATTAAAGAGTGAGAACAATAATAGAACAAAAGTTAACAAGACAGAAGATAGCGATTGACATTGCATTTAAATTTTTGAAGATCTAAGTTGCCTGGAAAGCATGAAGCCAGAAGAGAGTTCCACATGTGAGAAGTGTGAGAGAAGAAATTGTTAGCATTGTAGAAGACAGTTGTCATGCTGCATTCAACACATCAGTTGAGGTCAACTTATCTGCTTATATATCTTTGATCTTGACATGTGCCAATTTTGTGAGACAGTAACTGTTATTCTTGCCACATGTTGTCCGTAATATTTTGTCTGATCAGTATAGTTTTCTTTCTTTTGTTCTTTCTTTTTTCATTTGATCTTTCTTACATTCGTTCTTTCTTGCTTATTTTTTCTCCATTTATAAAGCTGGAAGAGTGTTTTTTCTTTCTTCAACATTAGCAGCCATTTCCCATAATTCCATCTTCTTCCCACAATTCCATCTTTATCTCATAATTCCATCTTCTCTCTCCATAACTTGTATTTATCTGGGTTCAATAGAGGAGGTGCCAAATATTTTGAAGCTAATTTCCTTGCACTTACCATTTTTTCTTTTAATCATTTCACCCCAAGCAAGGTGATAAAGCCACTAAGGCACAAGAGGTTATTGAGTGTGAAAGAATCTGAGAAAAAAAACATTATTAAAGAGAGGGGACAATAAAAGAACAGGAATAGAGAAGATAGAAGATAATGATTAACATTGCATTTAAAGTTTTGAACAACAACATTGACTGAAAAGCAAGAAGCCAGAAAAGAGTTTCACAAGCAGGAAGTGCAAGAGAAGGAACTGTTAGCATAGAACTTACACTTATATCTAGCCATTTCAACTGATGATGAGACCTAGTCACTAGTAGTAAGCTTAAATTAATAAAGTCTAGGTATTGCTGAAATCATTATTAATCTGAAGAAATCCTTTTGAATGACAAAATGGTAAGATTTTTTCCATTTTGTCTTTTAAATTATTTTCTGCACTATGATTGCTTCCATCCTGAAGTGATATAACATTTAAAAAAAAAAAAAGATTCATTTTTGGAGGCATTTGTCCTGAAGTTATAATTTCTAATTATTACAAACAGTTAGAACGTTGAACTGTATATAAAAAAGTAACTTTGTTTTACAGAATAGAAGTTCATGAAGAATTATATTTTCTTTGGAAAAAATATTGTGACTTTTTAATATGTTGCATTGTTTTTCATCATCAATATAAAATTGATGTTATGTTTTAAATAATGAGCTCTATTTGCATTATAAAACTAATAAAGTTTAATTTATAGTGGTGGGAAGGAGATCGATTCATACCTTTTACAAATTTATTTGTGCATAAATGAATGCAATGAACTCAACTGGAATTCAAATATGGATCTCTAATTTCTCATTCCCAGCCATTATTGACATTTATTGTGTGAAATACACAATTATGGCACAAGGCCAAAATGGGAAGGGGTTGAGGCTGGTCATCACTATCTTATACCTAACTAATCCAATTAATGCATTACAATTTGCCCATTCATCACAAAAACTTGTCCATCACCAATCAATCCTCCATGCACCATAATACCACATCCTCTCAAGGGCGACCTACCAAAATGTGCCCCATGACATAAAAATTTAATGATAATAAATAATTATATATAAAAATCTATGATGAAATATGAGAGGGGAGGGAGATGAACCCAATAACAAACTAAAATGTTAACACAAAACAAACTTCAAGGAATGCATAATTAGAGGGTTTGAGGTGTATTATTGAAATGTTATTATGTGACTTCTGTTGGATTGGCAGAATGGATAATCCAGCATGGTTCTGGTAGCAACAGAGTCAGAAAATCAGTGGAATATCTATAAATAAATTAAACATAAGATAAAATAAAGTCCAAAATAGAAGAAAGAGTTTGTATGAATTTTGCATCTCAAAATCTTTTTTAATAGTCTTTCCATATTTTGATCTCCTTCTGTCCATCAGCTTATTGTTTGCTCATGAAACTGTAAATTTTTAGGAGAACAAGGATAGATAGATAGATAGATAGATAGATAGATAGATAGATAGATAGATATGAATATGCTGAGATAGATAGATAGATATGAATATGCTGAGATAGATATGAATAGACTGACATAGATATGAATAGTTTTTCATAGATAGACAGATATGAATAGACTTTGAGAGATAGACAGATAAATAGCTAGATAGATAAACAGACATACAGATAGTCTTTCACAGACTACTCAAATCTATCTATCTATCTATATATCTATCTCTATCTATCTATCAAGCTAGCTAGCTAGCTATGTCAGATTGTTCTTATCTATCTATCTATCTATCTATCTATCTATCTATCTATCATAGATAGATATGAATAGTCTTCCATAGATAGATAAAGAGATAGATAGATAAAGAGACAGCTAGCTAGATAGATAGATATGAGTAGTTTTTCATAGATAGATAAATAGATATGGATAGTTATGAACAGTCTTTTATAGATAGATAGATAGATATGAATAGTTTTTAAACATAGATAAATATGCTATCACTCACCTCTGGTCAAAGGACTTCCTTGACATAGGTCACCACCGACTGGGGCAGAAGGGTTCCTCAGACGTGTTTGTGACCAAGGCAAGCCACCTAGTTGAAGGACATTGTCTGTGGTCTAACCTGAAGAGCGATGGGCTCTACCAGGTTAAAACACCCATGACACTCCACATGATGAGCACACAAAGAAGCCATTCACAGAGACACAGGCTCTGGCACACAACAGCGACCGATGGAGGAGAATGGTGGACAGGTCAGTATGTCAGAACCCTAACAACTCCTTCTGTGGTTAAGTGTAAAAGAAGAAGAAAATAGATATGAATAGTCTTTCATTTATAGATAGATAGATAGATAGATAGATAGATAGATAGATAGATAGATAGATATGAATAGTCTTTCATAGAAAGAAAGAAAGAAAGAAAGAAAGAAAGAAAGAAACAGTGTGGACATAGAAACTGCCAGGCACCATTTTGTTATTTAACTAAATGGTGCCTGGCAGTTTCATGTCTTAAATGATCATTAAATGTGTGTGTGTGTGTGTGTGTGGTTTTGCAGAATGGACTTTTTGATGCACTGGGGAGTGGGCTCATCAGTGATGTTTTATAACTGAGATTATTGGAGATTTCAACATCAAACCCTCTTCCCTTTTACTTCTTTATGTGCCATGTCTCCTTAGGATGTAGGCGATCATGGTTCTCCACAATTTTCCTGTCCATTGTGGCTCTTAAAAAATTTTGTCTTTTCACTACTTCTCCTAAACCCTGTTCTGCCATCCATTTACTCATGTTCACTAAATAAGTTATGCATTCTCTTCCTCTGTTCCTCTAGCCCTCAGTCTGTCCTGTGAGTATCAGATTTTCCAAGCCCTCTTTCTTTATTATGTGCCCTAGAAAGTTCAACTATCTCTTCCTGATCTTAAGTATAAGTTTCCTTTTTGTTTCCATTTTCTTTAAAACTTTGTCGTTGTTGAATTAATTGGTCCATGTTATCCTCAGCATGCCTCTGTAGAACCACATTTCTAGTGTTTCAAGTCTCTTCATCTGTGAGATTATCCAGCACTCACTTCCATAGAGGAGGACAGATATTACATAAAAGTTTGGTACTCTTTTCCTTGTTTCAAGTGAAATTTTTCTATTTCTTAATACTCTGCTTAGCTTTTGGAATGCATCTTTGGCCATCCCAATGTGTCTTCAGATTTCAGTGTTGCACGTTTTGTCCTCTGTTAAAACACTTCCTGCATATTTAAAGTTTTGTACTTGTTTGATTTTGGTATCTCCAATTTGCAATTCACACTTTGGGCTCATCATGTTGCTAGCCACGATGCATTCTGTCATTCTAAAATCTGAGCTTCTGGACCTTCATACATCAAACACAACAGGAGAATTCTTCAAATATATATATATATATTTATCCACAGACAGACTGTGTCGCTGTATCACAGCTCCTCAGTGTGGTGAGACATCCGATCACTTCAAGCCTGGACCAAAACCGGACCAATTTGGTATCACTCAGAGATTCTAACCCCTAGGCTATTGATGCCTGGCAGAGAGAAAGGTGAATTTTTATGTATTTATATTTTCATAAACATACCAGTGACCTAGAGAACTCAGTCTAATTTGTAGAGTCTTGCATTATCAGCAGTAATAGTGACTGTTTACAAATTCGTGCTTGTCTCCCCACAGTGCTCAACAAATTTAATTATTTTTTCAGGATTTAATATTGTCATCCACAGATGAACTGTTTCGCTATATCACAACTCCTCAATGTGGCTAGACATCTGATCACTTCAAGCCAGGAGATATATATATATATATATATATATATATATATATATATATATATATATATATATAAAAGTGAATATTGAAGTCAATACTTGTCTAGCATGAAACGGCCTGTCGCCTCTGAGTGTTGACTTTGATGTTCACTTTTATATTTATATACGCTCTATTTCTGATATTGAGCACTTTATCCCATAAATATAGCACACCTTAAAACTATATTTCTTCATATATATATATATATATATATATATATATATAGCACATATATATATATGACGCATACATATATATATATATATATATATATATATATATATATATATATATACATACATACAAACACACACACACATATATATATATATATATATATATATATATATATATATATATATACCCAAGTATATGATTGGTGTATATGGAATGAATTCCAATAACTAACAATTACTATTCTTAAAAGAGTGCTCAATACAAAGTAGAGCAGATATAATTATTTATTTTTAAAGAAAAAAAATTTATAACATAAATATGTTATAAAATCACTACAAAAATAGCCATTTTGTTTCAACACCCTCGGTGTCTTATCAAGTGATGACGTTGAATAAAATAAATGGTTTTAAAAGTTTCAAATTAATTAATAATCCTACGCAAGGGGAAAACGTTGTTACAAAGGCTAGATGGACCAATCAAAACACAAGTACAGGAAAATTCAAAAAGCTCGATAACGAAGTCATGTTATAATATCTATTCAGATGTTTAGTATTAAAAAAGAATTTATTCCAACCAATAATTACTAAATTATATGATAAAATTTAATATTAAAATTTAAAACTGCTAATTACAAAATCAAAATTTAACATTTATTCGCTATCAAGTTTACAACTATAAAATTACTGAGGAGAAAAGAAGAAATATATATGTTATTCAATTTATTTTTTCATTGAAGTTACTTTAGCTATATTTAATATCCAGTCTTTTTACAATGTATACATTTTAATCCTCATGGTGCGTAAATGGGGTTCTAAACTCACGCGTAAAACAAACGCAGTCAGATTCTAATACATAAGCACCAAGACATATACACACACAAAAAAGGGACAAGACAGAGAACATCTCCACGATCTGTCATGAAAAAAAGGGCGGGGGGGAAATGGGAGAAGGGAAACCAACACACACGTACATACATACATAATTAAAAGTGGATGCACTTTCCATACACATAGATACATATAAATACATGCACACACATCCACAGACATTGACCCAGACAGTTGGATACCCCAACCGATAAATATTTAAGACAGAAAATGTCATTGCATGAATGTTAACAACCTATTGAAATCTAACTTAAGCGAGTAAATATACAAAGATAAAAATGATTAAAATTAATATTATTTAATATATTAAAATATTGTATGTAAAAAAAAAACAAAAAAAAACGGACATTAAAGTCAACACCCATTGGTAACTACGATGTCCACCTCATATACATCAGTATATACACAACCACACACACATACACACACATATATACGCATACAAATATATATATATATACACATATATACATACATATACACACATATATACATATATATACATATACACATACACATACACATACATATACATATATACATACACATACACACATACTCACACATATACATAAATATACATACATACATACACACCGAAATATCTACACATACATACATAAACATATACATACGTATATATTTCCATGGTATCAAGTACACATACACATACATACACATATACATATATGTACCCACAAATATACACACAAATATGTATACACATACTTACAAATAAATACATATATACACATCAATACACAAATATAAACATATATATACACATATATACTAACCCATGTGGCCGTAATGACATACCGAAGTTTCCCTACCTACACGTACACATAAACAATATCATATACACACAAACAAATACACACACATACATATATACATATATATATATATACAAAACTTAGCAACATATTAATACATTAAAATACAAACATACACATTTCGCAGTACAAACACACATAACTACACATAAATATATACATATATATACAGACATATACAGAAAAATGATAACTTTATGTAGTTATACCATACACATTCATATCGTCAGATTGACCATCAGGCAATAAAAGTTATATTCTATTAAACTTACAGCTACGTATCATTATCATTTAAAATATACGACCCCTATAATAAGTTAAATTTATAACGGTGTTTACAATTAACCGTTAGTTCATATCTTTGATTTAAGAGATCAGCCTTGTTTTTAAATCTAATAATTTCAAACTTTTCGTTAAGACACAGGTAACACGGGGAATATAGGGATTTACGGATTTACATGTCCGGGCTTTCTTAATCAAGAATTTGTATGTGTGCATGTATGTGTAGGTATATGTATATATATATGTATATTTACGTATATATATATATATATATGTGAATATGTGTAGATGTATGTGTATGTATATATATATATATATGTGTATATGTTTGTATGTGTATTGTTATATCGTGTACCTAATTTTATTTATGTATATTTATGTTGGTATGGATGTTTTTTTTTTTTGTTTTTTTTTATATATGTATGTTAGGATATGTGTATTTTTGTGTTTGCATGTATATCGAAGTATGTCTATGCCTATGTATGTGTATGTATGTCTGTATATTTATATATGTTTTTGGTCAAATGTCGTTGCATTTATGTGTATGTACGTATATATGTGTATTTATTACTATAGATAAGTATTTTTATGTAGATATTTATGTGTATGTATATTTCTGTATGTGTGTGTGCATGTATGTATGTGTATATGTATGTATATATATATATATATGTATATATATGTGTGTGTGTATATGTATGTATGTATGTGTATGTATATATATGTATATATGTGTGTGTGTGTTTACTTATGTAGGTTTGCAGTTGTATATATGTATGTTGACACCTACTGTATATGATATTGTTTATGTGTACGTGTAGGTAGAGAAACTTGGGTATGTCATTACGGCCACATGGGTTAGTATATATGTGTATATATATGTTTATATTTGTGTATTGATGTGTATATATGTATTTATTTGTAAGTATGTGTATACATATTTGTGTGTATATTTGTGGGTACATATATGTATATGTGTATGTATGTGTATGTGTACTTGATACCATGGAAATATATACGTATGTATATGTTTATGTATGTATGTGTAGATATTTCGGTGTGTATGTATGTATGTATATTTATGTATATGTGTGAGTATGTGTGTATGTGTATGTATGTGTATGTGTATATGTATATATATGTATATATGTGTGTATATGTATGTATATATGTGTATATATATATATATTTGTATGCGTATATATGTGTGTGTATGTGTGTGTGGTTGTGTATATACTTATGTATATGAGGTGGACATCGTAGTTACCAATGGGTGTTGACTTTAATGTCCGTTTTTTTTTGTTTTTTTTTTACATACAATATTTTAATATATTAAATAATATTAATTTTAATCATTTTTATCTTTGTATATTTACTCGCTTAAGTTAGATTTCAATAGGTTGTTAACATTCATGCAATGACATTTTCTGTCTTAAATATTTATCGGTTGGGGTATCCAACTGTCTGGGTCAATGTCTGTGGATGTGTGTGCATGTATTTATATGTATCTATGTGTATGGAAAGTGCATCCACTTTTAATTATGTATGTATGTACGTGTGTGTTGGTTTCCCTTCTCCCATTTCCCCCCCGCCCTTTTTTTCATGACAGATCGTGGAGATGTTCTCTGTCTTGTCCCTTTTTTGTGTGTGTATATGTCTTGGTGCTTATGTATTAGAATCTGACTGCGTTTGTTTTACGCGTGAGTTTAGAACCCCATTTACGCACCATGAGGATTAAAATGTATACATTGTAAAAAGACTGGATATTAAATATAGCTAAAGTAACTTCAATGAAAAAATAAATTGAATAACATATATATTTCTTCTTTTCTCCTCAGTAATTTTATAGTTGTAAACTTGATAGCGAATAAATGTTAAATTTTGATTTTGTAATTAGCAGTTTTAAATTTTAATATTAAATTTTATCATATAATTTAGTAATTATTGGTTGGAATAAATTCTTTTTTAATACTAAACATCTGAATAGATATTATAACATGACTTCGTTATCGAGCTTTTTGAATTTTCCTGTACTTGTGTTTTGATTGGTCCATCTAGCCTTTATAACAACGTTTTCCCCTTGCGTAGGATTATTAATTAATTTGAAACTTTTAAAACCATTTATTTTACATTCAACGTCATCACTTGATAAGACACCGAGGGTGTTGAAACAAAATGGCTATTTTTGTAGTGATTTTATAACATATTTATGTTATAAATTTTTTTTCTTTAAAAATAAATAATTATATATATATATATATATATATATATATATATATATATATATATATACACACATACAAATTTTGTCTAATTCACTCACAATAAATTAAATGCCTAAATCAATAGACAGCACATAAACTATTTTTTAAATAATGAGAATGAGAAAAACAACAATTTTCAATTTAATCGACTTCCTAAAGAGCAGATCAAATGATTACAAAGAGGTTTGTCTACAATATTCTGGAGTTAGAATGCTGAATATGACATCAATCAGCTAAGTGACAAATTTTATATTTGTATTAATTACATATATATATATATATATATATATAATGACGCATTTGGCAGAGGAGGGACATATTCAACAAAAAATCAAAAATTGCTTTTTTCACTGCAAATTATTAATTATATCCTATCCAAGTATTTTTTAAAAAATTAGGGCCAATTGCACAATATTTCAAGTTCAATTTATGTTTATAGTTCGTAACCATGCAATGAGATGAGGTAACATAAACCGTAGATTTGTCTGTGGAATATCATTACATTATTGTTACATAATTATAGCGAAATCATTAAGGTTTTTTGTCAGAAGCATTTTATTTTTGATTGTATATTAATTTTAAATGTTCCTTTTTACAGGCTTTATTTTTGAAATGGAATAAAATCATTCTAAATTTTAGAATTTTGCTATTGCCCATCAAAATGAGTAGAAAAATACAATCTAAAAACAACAAAGAAAAAGAGAGGTAACAAAGTGTAAACGAAATAGCAGCATTTTGTTCAACTTAGAAAATTTAGCATTTCCCCCAAAATATACTAAAATTCTGCCAATAACAAAGGAGAAAATGAAAAATACCTAACATCAAATTGAATATAGCATCAAAATTTATACTATTTTTGTTTATTTGTTATGTAACTAAATACGTAATTGTCAACAATGTTTACATAAAACTTGATATTTCCTGTAATAATTCTTTATAAATATTATTATTGTTAATATTTTACTTAAGTGTAAGGTATGCTCCAGCCTTCTTCAGGTGATTGGAATTTCACACCGAACACTTTATTTCACCCACCAGGCTAGACTGTTCTAGTTCCATGTGCCATACCTCTGGCAGATATTTCAGTTTCAGTTATTACTCTTTAGTAATTCAAATCTCCAAATTTTTATTCACCTTGAATTCACAACACTTTGGGTCAAAACCAATTACTGGATTACTTCAACCAATGTTTTTATCCACTGGCCCATGTATAATAATAATACCAAATCTGCTACTATGTTTCAGGTAATGGCAAACATCATTTTATATTGTAAGCTTTAGCATTTATTCTTACTATTCGTGTGCATATACACCCACACACACAACACACACACACACACACACACACACACACATATATATATATATATATATATATATATATATATATATATATATGAGCCAGTTGTGGATACTTGCTGATAAGCGGACCAAATGATTGCAAAAAGATTTGTCTACAAACCTCTGGAGTCAGAGTGTTGAATATAACATCATTCAGTTAAGTGACAAATTTTATATTTGTATTAATCCTACATATGAATGTACATATATGAGAACAATGAAAGCAAAATGTTTTTGTTGTCCTAGTTACATTAAATCCAAAATTGTTGAATTTTGAAATCAAAAACATTTTGCTTTCATTCTTTGTCTTGATTCTTTGTCAGAAGACGAAACATGTTGGCAAAAAAAACTAAGATGTTTTCCAACTGTCATTCTTACACCAATTTGTCTTATCTACAGTATTGTTCTGGTAATTTTATTATACATATATATATATATATATATATATATTGAACAATAAAAAATATTAAAACATTAAAATCTTCAAACACACTGGGTTGTATATTAATATTCTTTTGTTTTTATTATTATTTCATTTAGATTCCTCAACTAGGCCATCATCAGAAGAAGAAATTTTTCTGCTTGCTGGTAGCAGTAAACTACAGAAATGAATGTCTTGACAGAGAAAATAGAGGTTATATATTAATACTATCTATATTGTTAAATTTGTGATTGAGCCCATCTGGATAGTGCGTTTTTAAACATTGTATCCACTTATTTTCATGGAACTCTAAAATCTTTCTAATGTTATCTGCTCTGAACTTTATATATATATATATATATATATATTTATGAATAAAAATGACAATAGGAAAACTGGTAATTGCTGACGCGTTTCGTCCAATGTGGACTTTATCAAAGCAAAATATTTTGCTTTGATAAAGTCCACATTGGACGAAACGCGTCAGCAATTACCAGTTTTCCTATTGTCATTTTTATTCATAAATATTGTCTCTCTACTGATTAATTTGGAGAAATTTTCATATATATATATATATATATATATATATATATATATGAAGGATGTGCGGTGGATAGTGGCTCAGATTGAGAAATCAGAGAGCCTAGTTTGAATTCCTGTTGAATCCATTACATTCACTTACGTGCTAATACCCTTGGGAACGGTATGAATCCTCTTCTTCTCCATCCAACTAAATAGCAGGACAAACTGAGTTCTCTAGCCTTGGATGGCAACTGGCCTAGGAGTAGGACAATTCTGAATTCAAAACCTGCGAAAGGTCATTTGGGGACCTTATGACAAGTAGTGCACTAGGTCTCTGTATTTGGCCCTTCAAAAAGTGTGGTTGGTTCTGCACAAAGCCTTCACCACTATAATCAAATCATATGTGCTGGTGTTGGGTTGTTGGTTCCTAGGAACTGAGCTGCTTGTTTCTCATACGTCGAATACAATGGAAGTGTCCACCGTATATATTAGAGTGTACAGCTTATATTTTATATCATAAAGAAACAATTTATACAAAGAATTAAATAGCAATGTTAATGTGATTAATGCTGAAATGACTTCACTAACAGGACTTAATGAAACATTAACTTACTATCAATTCCTTGAATAATAAAATCTTTATATTCGAGTTGTTGTCAGATGGAAGACACATGCCAAGTACTTTTGACAATTTCAAATTGTCATCTTCAGGGTC
>OZ010608.1:7904349-7999349 GCA_963932145.1 Acanthosepion lycidas | reverse complement strand
TTGGTTATAATGTGGATTTGTTTTAGCTTATATATTTTATTCTTCATATTTTTGCTACTCGTGTTTCCGGTCTTATGACCTTCTTCAAGCAAATTAAAGGAATCAATTTTTAAAGAAATAAAATTTCCTTATGTTCTCTTAACATTTCATTGTTCATTTTCTATATTTGTGGTAAGTCTTGATCTCATTTTTTCGACTTTTGTCAAAAGTGACTCTCTACCTAAGTGGTAATAAAGTCATTAGGTTCAGTCTTGGAAGTGGTGATGACAGGTGTATTGATGACAGATGCCCTCCTAGTCACACATCACTCACACTCACATGCATGCACACACACACACGTGCGCGTGCACATACACACACACAAATGCTACACACAAATGGAAATATATTTGACAGTCTCAGGAAAAAGGAAATGGTTAAATTTATTACTTCATGTTTTTGAAGATGTACAGCACATCCATCCATCCCAAACCATAACAATCTGATCAAAATTTAAACAATATTCATTTATTAAAAAAACATTTGTTGAATATTACTCACTTACTTTTGCCTTACCAG
Organism: Acanthosepion lycidas; assembly: GCA_963932145.1. Lineage (NCBI taxonomy): Eukaryota > Metazoa > Mollusca > Cephalopoda > Sepiida > Sepiidae > Acanthosepion > Acanthosepion lycidas. The sequence continues at coordinate 7,998,791 of OZ010608.1, read as the reverse complement.
ACTTTGAATTATGATACTTTGTGTCTGCCACATTTTTTGACTGACCTTTCAACCACCTGATGAATATTCATGAATATTCTCAAATTTAAAAACATGATTAAACCAATAACATCCTTGCTTTTACATATAAACACATGCAACAAAATAAATCCTACATTTACCTTGATGAAGTCCCTCAGAGGATGAAATACGTCTTGTTTTTTTATTCATTTTGTTCCTTTACAAATACACTTTATCTGAAAATAATTTACATATATATATATGTATATATATATATATATATACAGCAAAAAACAAAAATTACTTCAACATAGAAATAGTCTATTTCAAACCATTCTGTACATGGCTATCATTAGCCTCTAAGTATCTGTCTCAGAGCCTTGTTTTAAATTTATTTTCAATGTCAGTCCTCCTCTCATAGATGCCTTGTTAATGAGAGTGGTTTTGTGTTAACGATTGGTGTGGGCTTAAGGTATCTTATCCCAGGAGAAGCAGTCTGGGGTTGGAGTTTATTTATGGCCAGGATTTGTTGTTTGTAGTTTTATATCAGTTCCTACTATGTGGTGTTTCTTATAAGAGTCCCAGAGTGTCTTTTTCTGGAATTCACAGTAAATAGTTTTTGTACTACAGGTGTCCAATATTATTAATAAGCGATGGGGGATTTAAATTTAAGCCCATTAAGATTAATGTAAATTAGTTGAATTATAAATTTATAGATTGTGGGTAATACCAGAGCACCCAATGGAATAAATCATGCTGTCCAACACATTTATATGCGTACATATCTTCATACATATATATATGTACATTTACATGTTCATACATACATGCCACTATACGTACACAACCGCCCCCACATATATGCACATGTATTCTTATGTAATTTGGAATTTATTTCTATGTCTATATTTTGTGATTAGTTCTCTCCGTTGATTTAATAGTTTACATTGATCTTTAGATTTTATTATGCTGATCTTTTCTCCTAAACATAGCTTGCACCTACCCCTAAAACTATTGGGGGTGTTCACGAAACCTAGAATTTTCCAAGTTATTTGAAGATTCAGAACCTTTTCCTTCAATTCCCAAAATTTTTTTGAAAGGGATGTTTGGTGCTTTAATTTTGGATTGGTGAATGAGTGTCTATGTGTATTGATTCTTTTTTTAAATTCTCCTGCATAAATGCCGATGTAAATATTATGGTTTGTCATATTTTCTTTAGGGGTAATGATCTATATATATATATAGAGAGAGAGACAGACATATAGACAAAAAGTATATTGCCACTGATATTACAATAGTAATAAAGATGTTTCAGAAATGACTAACATTAGAAAAATGCTGAACTCCCTTGTGAACTGATTTAAACCTGTTGTTCTTGTAACAAGTACAGGTGCATAAGATTGCTTTTCCTCAAATATGTTAGAAATTTACCAAGGTGATTAGTTCTGTTGGTCTGCTTACTACAGGAATTATTATCAATTTTTTTATCTTTTTGACTTTACTGTATACCAGTGTTTACAATTGGCTTCATTGTTAGGAAACAACAATTAATGTGTTATTCTACAGTTCTAAAGTTCATTGTTAGGATATTCCAACAAAGATGGGACCACCATTTTTATCGCATACTGTTTATTGGTCTATTATGTGCAGATGTTTATATTAATACTAGTTAACTCACATCATTGGAAAATGACAATAATATTTAATTTTTAGATATTTTATAAGTACAATGCAACTACAAAATTTCCCTCTTTCTCTGTTGTTTTTAATAATTTAGTATTTGCCTTAAAGAACATTTGCTGCCAAAAATCATATAATATATATATTTCCATGTATAAAGTGACCTATTGATAAAACAAGACCCAAAATCTAGGTAAATTTGCATGATTTGGACCCATATGATGAAACTGTAAATGACAATGTTTATAATGAGACTTTGCATCAGATGGTGATGACCATAGTCATTTTGAAGGGTTTTAATTATGTATGTGGGTGTTATATGTTTTTTTTTTATCCTGTAATGTGAAATAAAGATTTTTCTTGCTTAACACCACAAAAATACCATATAATGTATGCTATTAAAAAATAAATTTTGCATGTTATACTAAATGTTGTTGTTATTTAACACGACAATGATAATGAATTTTAATTAGGAATCAAGATTGTATGTCATCCTACATATTGTTATTAAACACTACTATGAGAAATAATGATTGGTGTGAACACATCCCTAGCTCTATAAGTCAAGAATGAAAGATTTGTTCACTTCTTATTTGTTGTGTGTTGCTCAACAGAACTTTTACAAACTATTGTGTAATCATCTCTTGAATATTGCATTTTAATGCGAAATCAAGAATTTAAAGTAGTTTTGTTACATATATAACTGTAGTACAGAATTATAATGTGAAACTAGAAATATTTACATTGGTAGTTATCTTACCAAGGCATTTGTTAGCTTACTGCGATCCATGGCACAAGCATACTAGCCTACTTACCAGTGCCGATTCACCACAGGATTTAAGGTAAGCTTTTTGTAACTGTTGTATTAGATGATCCCCTATTTTTATTTTTTTGGGGGGTTTAAGATTTAAAGGTCACTTTATATGGCATATATATATATATATATATATATATATATATATATAGATAGATAGATAGATAGATAGATAGATAATTGTTAATCAAACAAATTCTCACATGGGGAATTCCCCATATGAATTAACAGGGTTTGTTTGATTATTAATTATATTGCACTGTATAAATAAAATACATCAAGCTCTTTTTTGTGGATCAGTTCTAATATTGTTATATTACTAGGATCCATTTGGATTATATATCAATGGATTTTTTACCTTACTATATGTGTGTGTGTGTGTGTGTGTGTGTGTGTGTGTGTGTAAAAATATATTAAAAATATATATTTCTGAGATTTTGAAATTCCAGTCACATTGTGAATATGGCAACAAAGATTAGGACAACAGACTGAACAATGAAAATAATGTAAATGATAAAAGATATAATTTTATGGTATGCTCTATTTCTGGGTAAAAGTGCTCAATATCAGAGAGAGCATATGTAAATATAAAGTGGACACTGAAGTCAACACCAAATGATGACAGTCTATTTCATACTTGAATGCAATATTCAGGTTGTGATGATTGCATTCAAGATTGAAACAGACTCTCACTGTTATATATATATATATATATATATATATATATATATATATATATATTTTGAATAAAAACAGATCACTTTAAGGTTCCATGTAATAAGTTATTTCACCACAACCCCTTTAACAGGGCTCTGGATCATCAGACTTTACTTCCAAAGGTTGAAATGAAAAATGAAAAGAAATTCACACGTTTTTGATGGACTTCATATTCAAACATATCTGCTCTGAATTTTACATTGAGCTCTCTGGATATCATCCTCCTTGGGTCTACCCATGTGGATTACCTAGTTATATATATATATATATATATATATATATATATATATATATATATATACACACAAAAGTTTCATTAAAAATAACTGACATGTTACTGTGGTTAAAACAAGGTTATTCTGAATGTTGTAGTGTTATTTTCCTTGTTGGCTGCCTGGTCATGTAATTTAATAATTGTGTATTTAGACAGCAATCCCTCTTTTATACAAGTTTCATTAGAAATGGCAGCCAACAAGGAAAATAACACTACAACATTCAGAAAAAAAAAACTTGTTTTTAACCCCAGTATCTTGTCAGTTAGTTTTTAAAGAAATTTGTATAAAAGAGGGATTGCTACCCAAATACACAATTATATATACATACATACATATATATATATATATATATATATATATATATATATATATTATAATAATATTTTTTGTTTAAAAATATGATTCCTTCGCTACATAAGAGTTCTCATGCTTCAAAAACGAGAGCCGAAATCATCCAAATAATTAATAGAATTAAGTTGGATTGTGGTGTTTAGTCCCGTTTCATCTTCAAGCGAAATTTAAATTTATTCCTTAAATTTCCCTTGAAGATGAAACGGGACTAAACACCACAATCCAACTTAATTCTATTAATTATTTGGATGATGTCGGCTCTCGTTTTTGAAACATGAGAACTCTTATGTAGCGAAGGAATCATATTTTTAAACAAAAAATATTATTATAATATAAGCTCTACTTCTGTATGGAGCACTGTCTTCTTAAAAATAAAAACAAAAATACTAAGGAACCCCGGATTATGCACCCAACGTGTTCTTTTCTATTTTCTGCATACCTGCACAAGGATATATATATATATATATATATATATATATATATATATATATATTTATTTTAGGATATTACATTGAAAACATGTAAAATTGCTACACAATTGCAGTCGTGTTTCAACACATATCAATAAACCCTCTTAGTAAAATATTTAACAGAAACACATTAAAACTAATTTATAGCTGCACCAATAATCTTGAGAAGATTATAAACTTACACAATAAGAAAATATGAAACCAATTTAATAATCTGAATCATAATACAAGTTCCATGGAAAATATCATAAATCATACTGGCCAGTGTAATTGTAGAAATTCTATCCAATGCCCTTTGCCAAACAAACGTTTAACTAAATCTCTTGTTTATCTTTGTACTATCTCTGCAATAGACAATCCAACAGTTGAAAAATTATATATTGGTAGTACTAAGAATTCTTTCAAGACTAGGTGGTATCAGCATATCTTGTCCTTCACCAATAATACTTAAAGAAATAATACACCACTTTCTAAATATTTATGGAGTTTAAAAGATGATAATAAGTCCCCTGAGATGAAATGGAAATTTTTTAAAATGGCAAGGACATATAGGTCTTTATATAAACCCTGTTTTCTGTGCTTACATGAAAAATTGGAAATTACCAGATTTAATAAAAATTCCTTATTGAATTAAAGAAGTGAACAGACAGTAAACTGTAAATATAGTTTACCTTTAACCTTACAATTTAGTTAAACTTTGGAATTTTATTATGCTTTTTCTTATATTTTTAGTTGTACTGCATTGCATCATATATGGCTTATCTTTCTATTTGCAAGATTAATTTGGATTTAATAAAATTTAACATCGGTCATATTTGATTGGTTGATCAGGGTAAAGCCCTCAAGCCTTAAAACTTTTTTTTGAAAAAAGAGAGTGTATTTTGCTTTTAAATCCAAATAAATCATTCACTTGCCAGTAATTTAAAATCGCCTGATGAGACACATTATATGTGTTGAAACACGACTGCAGTTGTGTAGCAATTTTACATTTTTTCGGTGTAATACCCCAAAATAAATAATATTGCTCTACTCTGTATTGAGCCCTCTTTTAAATTAAGTGTTACGAACATTGGAATTGTACTCTATTCATTCTCATCAGACCTGGATATATATAGACACACACAATTTCATTAACAAAGACTTACAACGTATTGGGGTCAAGTATCTTATTTTATATTTTTGTTTTCTTATAATTTTTTCTTTTCTGGACATAAACTATGTAAAAATTGTCTGAAAGTTCAATATGTCTGAGCCCTTTCAGCTATTCTTTCAGCCATTATCAAGGATGATTTTATTTTTACTTTTAACTGAATCTATGGATTTTTTATGCATGTATCTAGGGTTATAGGAATGTTCTATTTTCCAAACATGCTCAGTACAATATGGCCATGTTCCTAGTTGATGTTATTGAGTGTTGGCTTTTTCTTTTTTATTAATAATGCTTCCATTATTTTTAGCCTTTTTTTACACGTGGATGAGGCTACTATATTTGTATTATCAACAAGTATGTTGTGGATTGTTGTAACCTAGGGAAGGTTACTGAATAGAATAATCAAAGAAAGGTTGGTAATGAATGATAATGCTTAGGACAAGAACAACATGTATAAGATTTGCCAGCAGCACATAGAAGTAGTTGTCAACTGCTAGAAGTGAGTGAAGTGAATTCCACAATGAATCTCTAACTCTAGACCAACATACAGTATTTAATACTGTATTTATGTGAATGGAGACATCGTCCATAGGTATGCTACAAAATGATGGAATTTGGTAGGTCTCCATGTGTATTTAAATGAGACCTAATTGTGCTATGGTCAGAGAGATGTAACATAGCTCAATTAGAACTCACTGAAACATTCAAATTTAAATTTATGTCTTAGGTGTATTTAGACAGCAAGAATTCTTTTAAATAAGGTTTAGTTAAACAATACCAACAAGATCTGTCTGTCCAATTTTTTAGTCACTTCTAACTTGATTTATTCCAGAATTAAAATTGGTAAACTTTCTGAAGTTATTTTTTTTAATCTAAGTACTTTAAACTGCCATTACAGTTTTTATCAAGCATTGCATGTTTAGTTTGTTTATGAAAATGTGTTTGGTTGATTCTAATTTTCTCTAGTTTGCTTGAACCAATTTCAAGTCACTTAAAGGTGACATCTTTTTACAATTTTTATATTTTCACTTCAATTTACAATCTTCTATGGAGTGGGATAACCTATTTAAAATCTTTCTTTGCATTGATCCTTACATAATATTTTTTTAAGCATTTCACACCAAGCAAGACAGGAGTGCTACTAGCATGCAAGGGGTTACAGAGAGTGGGAGCAAGAGTAAAGAGGTGTGATAGAGGAAAGGAAGAAGAGAAGGAATAGATTAAGGGATCTGAAGATGTTGATTGACATTGCATTTAAATACTAGAATATTATAGCTATCAGGGAAGCAAGTAAGAGGAAGGGAATTCCACTGAAAAGAAGTGTGAGACATGAAGCTATTGGAGAAGACACTGCTACATTTAACCATTTTGACAGTGAAAAGGTGGGAATGAGATGCCAACCTAGTAGCACACTTAAATTCATGCAGTTTGGGAACCAGTGAAAGTAAACTCATTGGAACAGATATTTTGGTATTATCTATTAAAATATATATAATTCCCTTCAAGATAATGAAGATCATGGCTCTCCACAGCTTCCTATCTTTCTTTTTTAAGCTCAACACTACTTTCTCCTTTAAAACCCCACTTTGTGTTCATGGCATGTATTTCTCCATTTTCACAAATTTGCCAAATACCTCACTTCTTTTGTCCTTGACACAATCTATGAGTGCTAAATTATTCAAGCCTCTACCTTTTGGCTAAGAATAATCTGTAAGCTGAAAATAATTTTAAGACAAATTATGTTATTTTTTTGTCAAGTTTAAAAATAACAGAAATTTCTATTTCTACTATATCATCAGAAGAGTTCACTTCATGAAGATGAGCAATTCACCCATCTCCACACAGTAAACTCCTCTGTCAATATAGAAAAACATCACACATATGGATCATTCAGGATAATGAAGATCATGGCTCTTTACAGCTTCCTATCTTTCTTTTTTAAGCCCAACAATACTTTCTGCTTTAAAACCCCACTTTGTGTTTATGTCACTTATTTCTCCATTTTCACAAATTTGCCAAATACCTCACTTCTTTTGTCCTTGATACACGAGTGCTTGATCTATGAGTGCTAAATTATTCAAGCCTCTACCTTAAAAATAATTGGTAAGCTGAAAATAATTTTAAGACAAATTAAGTTATTTTTTTGTCAAATTTAAATATAACAGAAATTTCTATTTCTACTACATCATCAGAAGAGTTCACTTCATGAAGATGAGCAATTCACCCATCTCCATACCATAAACTCCTATGTCAATATAGATAAACATCACATATATGTGAAAATATATATATGGATACACACATATAAATAAACATATATAGCTGCACATTGTACTTTATATATGTAAATATCACCACAAAACTGGCACAGAGTGACTGCAATGGGTTTGAGGTGGGAAAATATTCACTCATGCATGATATTTCTCTCAGATTTCAATTCATGTTTGTCAGTTAAAGAGATGATATTTAAATCATGACTTTACCACTCCTATTTAGTGTGACTATTCATGTATACATTTCCTTTAAAATTTAGATCTATTGAACCAAGTATCAAAGGAACTATTTTTTTCATCCACAGAGACATACTTCAACAGGTCAAAAACTTAGCTTAGTCTGGCCAAGTGACAATAGGAATGTATCCAATGAGAAGTAAACTTACTACACTCGCAATGGTCAGTAAGACAAGCTTTGGCCACCATTGTTCTACATCAGCCACCAAGTTACATCACTTATAAATTAATTAAAACAAATAAGTTTGGAATATGTTTCTTGTTACATAATATAGAAATACAACTTATGGGATATTTTAAATATTTTTGCTTAATCCATTACAAAGCCCAAGGTCCATCTTTAAATATGACTTTACCTGAAAATGAATACAATCTTTAATTATGACTTATCCAGAACATGAATATGATCCATAATTATGACATAGCAAAAACATGAATATGATTTTTAAATATATCTTATCCGGAACATGAATATGATCTTTAATTATGACTTAGTCAAAATATGATATTTAAATATGTTGGAGCCAGAACAATTTTTAAATATGAATTTACTTGAACATGAATATGATCTTTAAATATGCAACCACTGATCCCTGGAGGTTTTTTTTCTTTAAACCTCTAAACGAAGACAGCCTTCTGGACAGAATGCTCTGAGGTTGAAACAATCTATCATAGTGCATTTGATATCATGGCTCTCTTCCAAGACACTGCATAGCTGTCTGGCCCCTTCTTTCCAAAAGGTTGCTGATCCTTGATTTAAGTTAATGTTTATTGCAATGTTTGGTAAAACATTGGCTAATTGCCAATTGATGTGAACTTTATAAAATGGTAAATAATAATTTAACTATATTGTCGACATAAAAAAAAAAAATCCCTTAAAGGTAATTTACATTAACCAGAAAATTTGGATTTTTTAATGTAACTATAACAACAAAAACATTTCAATTTCATTTTTGCATTGAAAAAGTCGGAAGACGAAACGTGTCAGCAAAATCTAAGATTTTTTTCTAATTGTCATTTTATACCAATAAGGATTTCCTTATAGTTGATTCACATATTTGAATAATTTAGTAAATGTTTATAAATTTATGAATAAAAAATTGTTTTCATATTTATTTCTTTATCTTATAGGAAATAAATTGTTTTCCACTTTGCAACCACTTTCTCACAGAGAGAATGTCACAAGCTTCTCACTGCTCTATAACCATTTCCATGGTGAGTGTGCAGATGAATTACACTCGTTAATTCCAACAGTCCTAACCTTCACAACTAAGACCAGCCATGCCATGCACATTGTAGTGGACCACCCTTATTCTCTTCTTATTCTCCTGGTGAGCTGTAAGTTCCACTCAAGCAGCTTCTTCCTACAAACTGCTGACTTGTGGAACCGACTCAAAACAGGTTTCTTTCCTCATCATTTCCTTATCATTAATACTGGATTTTTATTTTTATTTTTCATAAATAATCCTGGATATTATGATGGGCATTAATGGGTTAAATTACAAATTGTATTAAGGAACAGAAAAAAATTGTTAGAAGCAAAGAAAAGTTATGTAATATCAGTCCTCCTATATGGCAGTGAATGCTGGACAACCTCCTCCAAGATAAAGAAAAGATTTGATATAAAAGAAATGTGGCTCTACAGAAGGATACTGAGAATACCACAGACTAAACATGTGAGCAATAACAAAGTTCTAGAGAAAATGGAAACAAAAAGAACACTTATATTTAACATCGGGAAGAGTTAGTTGAAATTTCAAGAGTACATAGTGAGGAAAGAGGGCTTGGAAAATTTGACACTGACAGGACATATTGAAGGCAAGAGGGCTTCAAACATGGCACATAAAGAAGTTGATGTTAAGTATGAATTAATTTTTAAAGGTGGAATAACAATAGAACATTGGGCAAATTCATTCATCTCACAGTCATCAAGTTCTTTCACCCTTGCTTATATGCAAAGGTGTGTCATAAAATATCCAATTACAGAAACTTTATACATTTTACTGAACAGATTTTGTCATCAAATGTCTCTTTTTTTCTACTGATATGAAGTGGAGTAATTATATTGAATCAATTGCCAGGTCTGCTGCTAAAAACATTAGTTCACTGTGTTATGCCAGACAATTTTTCTCATCAGAATCAATCATGCACATTCATGAAATCTACCATTTGTTAGGATCTGCAATATTATCAGTTCTGGGCTGGCATCTCAACTTCAGTTACTTTCCTACGACCATGCCGTGGCTTCACTCTGTCTTTTTCTAGAAATATTTTCAGAGCAATTATTCTCCTTGGTGCCTTGATTACATGAATTAAAGTGTACTACTAGATTGGCAATTAGGCCTCATTGTTTTACTGGAACTCACTAGATATAACTATAAGTTCTATTATAATAGTTTCTTTACTTGTGCTTTGCTTCCATTTTTTTTTTTTGCTTCCCTGTCACCTACAATCTTCAAAGATTTATTTGCAACATCAATCACCATCTTCTGTCTTCCTAAACTCTGTTCTTTTATTGTTCTTTCTATTCACTAACATCTCATTCTCTTCCAGTCTGTTATATACTGTATCTATGAACACTAATGGGTATGTCCCAATCCTCATAAATATCTTAGACATTATTGTAAGTGGGGGTAATATGCTGTCTAAGTAGTCCACCATTAGCAGTGGTTTACCTACTTCATGCCACTGACAAGCATTGTATTTTGTTGATGTTATAAAGATTACCATTTCCTTTCCAACCATCATTTTGGTTATTCTTCATTCAGTAACCCTTCCTAGGTTACAACACAGTCTTTTTTAGAATTTCTCAAATCTGGTCCTTTCCAAAATATTTTATCCAATCAATCAACATACATCCAATATATTAATGATGCTCCATTAATATATCTTTGTGATGCTGTATTATCTGATCTTGTAGATAAACTAAACAAAGTCGAACATACAATAGAATTTACATAGTAAATGGAAGAATACAATTCTTTTCTGTTCCTAGATATGCTACACTGCATTAACAATAGTTTAAAATTTGGTGTTCACCAGAAATCAACCAACAAAAAAGATCTAATACATTCTCATCATAACAACAAAATAAAATCCTGTATAATCATCGGATTCTACTTAAGAGCACACAGAATTTGCAGCCCTCAATGTTTACATGAAGAGGAGACATACATGAAAACACTTTCAAGCTTCTTCAGTTCCCTAATTATTTTATGTTCAATGTGAAACAAAAGACTCATAAAATATTCCCAAATAGAAAAAAAATGCCTCCTCTTAACAAACCCAATGAATCGCAAATATATTAGGTTGGTGCAAAAATAATGACGTAATAATGTTGTTTTTGACGTATTTTTAACGTCAAAAAACGACATTATTACGTCATTATTTTTGCACCAACCTAATATATGGTCCTTCCAACTAACACTGTCACATCTACAATTAAAAGGAATATCTGTATATAAACTCAACATAAAATCTGTTACTCTTACATCCAAAACAATAAAAGATAATCAATACTAAGCAAAAAAATAGGCTAAAACTTGAAGGATGAATTTACTCTAACAGCTGTAATAATTGTCACAAGAGATACATAGGAGAAACCTCAAGGAATTTACATAAAATATTATGTGAATAAAAAGGGACATTTTACAAAACAATACATCAAATGCATTGGTTGCCCACCATAATGAGACTTACCACAATTTTGACAAAAAAATGCTACCCAAATCAAAGCAAAAAACAATTTACTATGATGAAAATATTTAGAGACTACCTTGATTGCAAGGTTATGCACAGTAAATTTGTACCCAGGCTCTTACAACATTTCACCATTCCTGGCAGATCATCTATTATCACAGTGTGGGATACCTAATAACAAAAGTGATGGAAATGAAAAAAAATTTAAATGGAACCAGCTGGATTATATAAAAGAAAAAATTTTGATTTCAAATTCCCAGCACCTCTTGTTCATGTACATAAATAGTCGCACCAACATAAATTTAGTCTGATGAAGTCCTAAAGGACAAAATGTGTCACACAAAACCTTTTTCCACTTTGTCATACATTTTCATGTGTGTGTGTGTGTGTTATATTTAGTCAGCAAGTATTCATCCAAACAAATTTGATTAAAATGAACTGTCATGGTTAGTTTGTTTAATTTTTCATTGCATTTTTCCAATTTTCAAATAAGGTGTTGAGAATTGTGATCAAAATTGTGGATAAACTGTCCAAAGTTCATACTGCGTTGTTGTTTTGTTCAAGTACTTTCGACCATCTCAGTCATTTTCAAGAACCATGTAGCGTCTGTGTGGTAGGCAGAATTCCTTTGTCTACATCATGGTATTCTTTGGAAAGCTGAAAGTTTGAAATTGTTTACAATGATGGTTATTGGAAGTGAGGCCACACCAAAAAGAATGTATTTTTTTTTTATTTATATAAATATATGTAATGCTGGATTTCTTTACAAATGCAAAAGTTATTTCTGGTCAAATTTTTTATTTGATTTAATCTTTTCCAATTGCAAAATGAAAGTTGTCTTGAATGGCTACTTTCTAGAGCTTTTTATATTAATGTATGTGTCCCCCAGGTCTCTATCTTTGGACCTACTTTGTTCATAATTTTCATCAAAGGTTTTTCTGAAACTATTTACTCCTGTCTAAATGGTAAGTCTAATAGGTTGAATAAGGTCAACTTAGCAGCTGATCTCAAAAATCTGTTAACAGGGTCAAGAAATGGCTTGTTCATTTTAATGGCTCCAAAATGAAACTGCTCTCTTTTAATCATCTCAGAGAACCTTTTTAGAGAAAAAATACTGTGATACTTATTACCATAGAGAATCTATCTTACACATTCCTACCATTTGTTCATGCATTGAATATTGCTGCCACATCTGGTCTGGTGCTTCTGCTATTTATTTAGAGATTCTTGATGACATCCAAAAAAGAATTTGCAATGTTATTAGTCCAGACATGGCATCTCAGCTTCAGTCACTTTCTCACTGCCATAACATAACTCTCTTGAGCCTTTTCTATAAATATTTTTGTTGTATAGTGTTGTTTTGCGACATGTGATCAGTAGTCATCTTACTCTCATCTGACACTTTATTCTACACTGTATTTATCCTATAACCCACATATGGAAATAGGTAAACTCCTATTCGCCAAATTCATTACACCTTAACCAAAGAGGTTTAATGCCTTTCATTATTCTTGAATTTCTTCTACAACCCCTTTCCTCCAGTCTCCCTTGAGGTTTATGTCCTCTTCTTTTTAATGGCAATCTTGGTCTCATCTCATCTTCATCTGTGCCTGAGTCCTCCTGCTATCAGCCATAGGCTTGTTTTCTATTACATTATCCTGATCTGAAGAAGTCATCCTTTCTTCCTCATCAAGATCTTCTTCCATCACAACATTTTTTTCAATTCTGGATCTTAATTGGTCAGAAGGGGCCATTAGGCTTTTTCATTTCTTTGATGTAATGGTCGTGTTAAGTCCCCTTTGCATGATGAAATTAGCTCTCACAGGACTTCCTACTTTGTCTTTTTTATACCACATCTTTTTCATTTGTTGAGTAAGATTCTGTTAATGGATATCTCGTCCTCCCATTGATACAGATAAGCTTTGTAATCTGTATGTGGAATCATCCTATAATTAAGCAGTAATCTTAGTAAGCAACAGTCTATAGTATCTCTACTTGGGGAAAATGCCTTCAATCCCATTTTTACTGTCTGCATCATTCATTCTTCAATCCCATTAGATTTGAGTGATACAGTGGTGTTTTGTAAGGGAAGCAACCAATCCATTTCAACCAATGGTATAAATCTTCATCACAAAATTCTGATACCCAGGGCCAGCACTAGGGTCTCAGAGGCTACTCCCCCAAATCTGATACAGTCCCCCCACACACCTTTTTGCTACATATAGATTTCAAAGTTTCCCAACTTGAGGGTCACAAACCTTTGAAAGAAAATTGTGGGGGAAGGGCAGCACATTTTTTAAATTAGCAAAAATCAGGGAATTATCCAATTTAAATGAAAATTTCAGTATATATTCATTATTTACTTACTCTCATAATAGGTTAAAAAACCTATTATGAGAGTAAGTAAATTTTAAAAATATCTGAGAAAATGTTATTCTTTTTGTAACAACCACCAATATTTTCATGAGTAAATTTTACAAAAAAAATGTTTAAGTCATAAATTTTTACATTTCCATAAAGATTAATTGCCGATGATGCATCGGCAATTAATAAATAAAAATTTTAATAAAAGTTTAAATAAAAAAAAGTTTTACTAAGATCCCAACACAACACAAATGGGATTGTCTTAAATTTTTTTTTAAAAACAGTATTTCAGTTTTTGTGAAAATTTTTCATGTGTTGAAATTTTTAAATAACTTTACTTTTTTAAGTGATCATTTCTTGATTTTATCTTTCTAGAAATGTAAAAATTAGGGATTAGAAATTTTATTTTAATCACTTGCCATAGACTTCTGCTTAGTATTACTATTAATAAAAAAAATCAGAGATCCTCTTAAAAGGATGATCTTGATATAAAAAATGATTTTACTGAGATAGATTATACCCTCTTAATTGATTTAAAAGAACTGTTCAGAAAGAAAATTACAATTTAAAAAAATAAGTGCTACTGAAATTAGTACTTCTGCCCCACCTCCCCAGTAGGCATGGAGCCCCCACATGGTTGAGAGTTTTGGGGTAGTAAGCAATCAAGCTGTCAATTATTATAGTTGATGACTGACAATATAACTTATATAGAAAAAAAAGTAAAAAGTACAAAAAGCAAAAAAAAAACACTGCTGAAACAAGCCTTTTTGGGGCTCCAGCCTCATTGGAAGTTCCTGCATAGTATGCATTGCACTGGCTATGCAAATACATGCTGTATATTTGTTGTAACCTTGACAAGGCTATTGAATAGAATAATCATACAAAGGTTGGTAATGAACGATAATACTTAGGACAAGAACAACACATATAAGGTGCACTAGTGGTTCATAGAGGTAGTAGTCAACTGCTAGAAGTGAGTCAAGTGAATTCCACAATGAATCTTCAACTGCAGACCAACATACAGTATTTACTACTGTATTTATGTGAATGGGGACATACCCATTATCATCTGTAGGTATGCTACAACAATATTATTAGTTGATGACTGACAATGTACCGTCAATTTAAAAATAATTTAAAAAAATGGCAGATGACCATAATACAGCACTGAAAAAAAATGGCAGAGGCCACAACAGGGTCCCAAAAAAAGTGACCCAAAAATGCGCCCCCATGCCAATTGAAGGTTTCAGGGATAAGATGCGCCATTCCTGCTGATACCAATGTTTTAGATAACCCATTTCTAGAAAATATGACTCTTAATATTTGCTTTATTGTAGTTGTTCTTATATCTTAAACAACTTCAGCCCATCCAGAAAATGAGTCTATTAAAATTTAAAATAGTCTCATGCCATTAATATGTGCACAGTCAATATAAACACGAGACCATGGTTCCATTTCTTTAGGCCATGAGTGCATTTTCCTCTGTTGAAAATTCTTTATTTTCGCAAATTTTGGTCATTTATGTACATATCTTTTTATATCATGATAACACTCCAGCCACCATGCCGCCTCAAATTTTAATCTCCTCTGTGTAGCCATTATCCCACAAAGTGCATCACCATGTAAACTTTTAAAAATATGTATTCTTATGTTTCTCATGGTAATATCACATCTCTATTGCATATAACGCCATTTTCCATCATTAATTTATGCCTTATTTCTTTATAAAATCTTTCAGCATTGGAACAATTAATCCACCTGTTTCTTTTTATTCTCTCAGCAATCTTGCTTAATATCAGATTATGTATAGTTTCCAATGCCAATCTTTGTAGAGATAATATGTCAGTTTTAACTCAATGTAATATTTCTTCATCCGGGATATACATTTTTTTATTCTTATTAAATTGTAAACCTGACAGCACAATCAACATGTGGTATTGTATTTCCTTTTACATACTCAATGTCAAAATCATATGCCATTAATTTTATTGCTCACCTTAGAATTCTAAATGAAGCACTTTTACTAGATCCTTTCTAGGGGTAAAAATATACTCTAGAGGTTTATGATCTGACTTTAATAGGAACTTCTTACCTAATAAAAATTTCCAAGCTCTGTCTGTGCTCCAGATCCTGTCCAATGCCGCTTTTTCAGTATCTGAATAATTTATTTCTGCTGCCATCAATCTTCTTGAAAAGTACATTATTGGATTACTTGCAATAAAATTACTGACACAGCTCACTCACTTACATCCATAGTTAACGTAACCTCCTTTTTGGGATCAAAGATTTTTACAGTGGGTTTTCTGCAAGCATCTTTTGTAAATCATCAAATGCTAAGTTTTGTCTTTGAGTCCATTTGAACTCACTATTCTTTTTATACAGTTCAGCAAATGGTTCTATTAAGTCACTGTAATTTGGTAGATATCTATTATAAAAATTAACCAGTTCTAAAGGATTCTAATTCTTTTTTATTAATAGGTATAGATACCTCTGAAAATTTCTTAATTAACTTTGGATCTGGTGCAATACCATCTTTTGAAATCTGGGACCCTAAATATGATGTTGCATCACAATCAAATTTACATTTTCTGTATTTAGTGTCATTCCAGTATTTTTTAACTTTTTTAACATGTTTTGTTATTTGTTTTAATTCATCCTTATTGGTGGCAGTGAAGCAAATATCTTGATAAACAGTCATGTTACAATTTCATCAGCTAACATGTTTTCCATTGCACTCTTAAAAATTGCACTTGCCATTTTCACTCCAAAGGGTATTCTTGTCCATCTTAATAATTCTCAGGGTGGGGAGTGTTATTGTGGTAATTTCCTTGAATTTAACATCAATCTGTATTTGATTATAGGCAGATTTCAAATCAAAATTCCTTCCTCTACCATTTTCTTTAACTTGGCAACCACTAAAAGTAGACGGTGAACAGGTAATTTATAGGATTTTTTTTGAAAAAATTTCCATACCCAATAATTTGTGAGTAGCAGTTTCAATTTTGGGAATAGGAAATGAGTCCAAGCATATTTTATGATTTACACCTATTTTAAAATCACCACATATTCTTAAATCTCCATCTGATTTTCACAAAGGGAGAGGCCCATTTACTGCCACCTGGAGGAACATGCTCTAAAATTCCTTCCTCTACCATTTTCTTTAACTTGCCAACCACTAAAAGTAGAAGGTGAATAGGTAATTTATAGGGTTCAAAATAGGTGGAGGTACTATTTTCATTTAATTGTATGCTAACTTTATACTCCTTTAACACTTCCGTTTTTACTTTGATTTTACATTATTGATTAATTTTGATGTATGCACCTTTAAAACATCTATTCCTAATAGTCCAGGAATTTTTTACATCCCATTACTGTAATGAGAATAATTTCAAATTAGTCACAGGTTTCAAAAGTTCCATTTAAGTAGACCAAAGTTTTTATGAAAGATCCATTGAATTGTCTCAATTTCAGATGACATCTTAATTTTGGTTTACCCATTTGTTCCCAGAAATTTCTTGGAGTTATAGTGACCTCACTCCCCATTTTGCATTGGAAAAGTCATGCCATTTAATTTTTTCAAACAAATTCTTTTCCTTAGATCTTTGTACTGAAAAGACAACATCAATTCTTTATTTTTTTAAATTTTTTCTATGCTGTCTATTTTCTTTTTAACTTTGTATACATACTGAAAATGATTTTTTTCTTCTACAGCAAATTTTTCCAAAAGCTGGGTACTTTTTTCTGTCAATTTCATGTGCATACTTACAGTATTTGCATTTCTCACGTTCCTTTTTTATACTATATTTTTCAACATTGTCCTCAGTAGAATTATACTCTTTAATTAATTCTAGCTGTTGTATAACTTTCACACATGCAGTTAGAGACAAATTATTCAATTGTAATTGTGCCAATATCTTATATTTATAAGATATACCAGCCATACTTTCAATCAATTGTAATTGAATCAATTTATCCTCTATTGTCAAATCTTGAATTCCCAGTCTCTCAAATTTGCAGAATCTCTTAGCTTCTCTTAATCTGTAAAGATATTGTATAATTAATTCATCTTGTTTCTGTTTAATGCACAGAAATTTGGTTCTTTCCATGATGACAAGTTTCTTTTTAGATTGTAAATTTCTTTTTATAATTTCCCATATTTCAACAAAAGTCAAATTCTCCAATTGTTTGGAGTATGCCATAACAGAAATTTTCATTACAGCTTCACAATCTGCTGAAGCTAGGAAGAGGTCATTTTTTTTAATTTTCTCCTTATCTTGTTTTGCCGTCTTTCAAATTTTTAGTCCTCACCTGAGTTGCAAAACACCAGATCCAAGTTTTGACAAATTCCGGTTCATCCAAGCAATCTAAATATCCTATCAGTGATGCCATATTGTTGCATAGTGTTGTTCTACAACATGTGACCAGTAGTCAACTTACACCCATCTGACTCTTTACTCTATATGTTATTTCTTTTATAACCAACAAATGCAAATAAGTAATATCCTCTTTGCCAATCCCATTACAATTTTCATGGTAACTGACCTTTAATTTAAACTCAGTACTAGATTAGCATTTAGGTCTCTTCATTTTACAGTTGAAATTGTTAAATGCAACTGTAAGTTCTATGCTAACAGTTTCTATAACACCTTTGCCACCACCTATGCCCAGTGGTGTAACCATATTTAGTGATCTGGTCCTCAGATTCTTAGAATGACATTTTAGCCACAAGGCTAACTCTGCTCTGGTCAATGCTGACACTGATCCAAGCTGGTTGCTAATTGCTGGCCACTTTGATTCACAAAAACTCTGCCCATATTGTGTTCTTGATCTCAGAGCTGAGGAAGATCAATGGTCATAGTAATCACAGCACTGGTTCAAGCCATGGTGAGTACTACTTTAAGGAAGAAAAATATCTTCATGACAAAAAATAAAACAAAAGATTCATGTGGTTAATCTCCAATTGGTTTAGATAGTCTTGGTAAAATGGGATCCTGCATCAATCTCTATAGTGACACTGGGCCTTGTCTAAAATTCTGGAGGAGCTGAGTTCAAAGTTCTTTAAAATCAGGAAATCTGGTGGTAGCTAGATGGATTCCAGAGGCACCAAATCTCTGAGCTCCCCAAAATCATATGCATCTCAGCCCAAAAATGAGCATGGGGCTGAAGGGTTCTGGGGATTCAGTGATTCCCCAATTTTCACATTAACCCCACAAGGGTTATTTTTTGTTCCCTATTTCTGCTTTCTTGATCAATTTTCCAAATTTGGAGGAGTATCCACTCTCCTTGGGAGTAGTCACAGGGATTGCTCCTCCCTTAACTCCAACCTGCTCCACTTCACATCTCGCACCACTACTCAGCACAGGCAGGCTAAATTCTACCCCTATCTCCTTCCTTCTCAGTATTCTAACTTTGCCCATTTCTCAGGACTGGCATAACTATCTTTGTGACAAATCTAATTTTTAAAGTGCATAGGCAAAAGGGTATAGTTTATTCTCATCCTTAATTTTAATTCTCTGACTCCTTTCCACATCCCTAGAATTATCTCTGTCCAGCAAGAATACAAACCAGACCATTGCATTCCCATTTAACCTCCTGAGTGAGAGATAAAATTATTTCCCAATTTGTTTTCATCAACAAAAATATATTTGTTTACCTAAATTCTCAACAAAGAGACAAGCTGTTCTCCATCCATGAGCTAATAGCTGTCTCGGTGAAAACACAAACCAGACCACCTTTCTGCCATGACAGGATCAATTTTCATCATCCTAACCCTCACAGCAGGTTCATTTCCTGTTTTCATTTCTCAATTCATTTTCACCAACAAAAATATAATTCTTGTCTGTCTCTCTTCTTGCTAATGAAATGTGCTTTTCTACTTTCTCAAGAAAGAGATAAAACCATTTCCCCACTTGTTTACCTGTATGCCAGATTTTTGATAGATAAAAAATGTAAACTTGTAATTTTGGGCTTAACTCTTTTTCTGCTCAGAATCAACATTTAACCACCTTTCAAAATTTTAAATGCAATGTCAATTGTTATCTTCTGTCTCCTTAATTCCTGTTCTTTAATTGTCCTCTCTCTTTAATAATATTTTTTCTCAGATTCTTTCACATTCAGTAACCCCCTTGTGTCTTAGTGTCTTTATCACCTTGCTTGGGGCTGAAATGATTAAAAGAAAAAATAATAAGTGCTAGGAAAATATTTGGCATTTCCTCTACTGAACCCAGCTAAATTTAAGTTATAGAGAGAAGATGGAATTATACGAAGAAGATGGAATTATGGGAAATGGTTGCAAATGTTAAAGCAAAGAAAACAGCACCTATTGTTTTTCATTTTTGGCAACTAAATCTGGAGAAGCTGCACTGGATGTGAATTTAAAGAATTTGAATAAAAAAGATGGAATGAAAAATCTTTATAACAAATTAGACACCTTGTTTAAAGAAGGCAAGGATTGGAGTGCATTTATATCTGTAGCAATGAACGTTTTTTTCCTTGGTGGATGAAATGTATGCATGTTGCTTGTACCTTTTGCTAAAAGTAAAAAAATCTGAGTTGTGTCTCTTTCTCATTGATATAAAAATCTGCACTATATACAAATTTTGGCAAACTTGGACCTTTATACCCATAAAAACCAGTCTCAAAAGGACGACTTTTCCCTTGACACCACTATTATTTTAACTATCTTCACTCCTCAACAATGTTTATTCTTTTAAAAATGCAATGATTAAAATTGTAAAGAAATCTAAATCTACCTGGGATGGTAGCACCTGTTAAGGTCCTACCTATGGGCTAATAGTGAACCCCCAAGCAAAAACAAAACATTATGAAATTATAAAAATACATTTTTATATAAAAAATACCAACAATACATATTTATAGTAAAATGACTAAAATTAAATTTCAGCATTAAATGGCCCATAAGCAGTTGATATGCCATTAAACAATCAAATCAAATCTCCCAAGAAAATTAAATTTCACTATTAAATGACCCATAAGGAGTTGATATGCCATTAAACAATCAAGTCAAGTCAAATCACACAAGAAAATTAAATTTTGGTATTAAATGACCCGTAAGGTGTTGATATGCCACTAAACAAATCAAATCAAATCAAAGATCCCAAGAAAATTAAATTTCAGCATTAAATGACCCATGAGGAGTTGATAAGCTGTTAAACAATCAAATCAAATCAATCTCCTTTTGAGCCTCTGTTTTTTTGCAGGCACGAACATCCATGTTTACCCTAACTTCTTCATAGTTTTCTTTGTTCTTCCAATGAGCCCAAATATAAAATGGTTGTGTTACAGCTTTTATAAGGTACGTTATTAATAATCTGAGCATACAATGCTCAAAACAAAAAGAAATCTTAACTAGGACACATGTAAGGGTGTGGCATCAATGTAAAAGTCAGTTGTGTTCAGTCATGCAGTTCATTCAAATATCTGTCTAGAAGTTTAAATTTTTTTTTTAAATACAAGCCCCTAATGTAGGCCAGTAGTTGAAGACATAATTCACAATTAGAACATATGCCGATAGATCTACAGACTTTATATATTATTCTGAATGCTGTGTTTGTGATACTTATTACCATAAATTTGTATGAAAGGAAGAAAATTTTAATATGAAAATGGTGCAAGAATTAATTCACTAAGAACTCATTCAAGCAGTGGCTACTGTTTCTACTTTTTAGTTGAATAATATATTTATGTGTACACATATAGGGTGCTGCAAAAGTAGTAAGCTTTACCAAATAACAAAAACTGCACGACTTGAACACTTCCAGCAACAGCATCAACAGAAATGGTTAGTACATCTAACTAGAAGAGAAAACTATAATATAATTAAGCTGCTAACTTTCCACATAGCTAAAAACAAAAGGTTTGAAAGGAAATTTCCATCAATATTAGAAAGAGCTATAACAGTTACTGACTGTAATGCTAACTGTTCAGTTAATAATTAATGTTTCATGTATAAAAACAGACAATTTCACCATTACAATTACACTGTGTGAATTTTGTTTTATAATGTGTTTTTCTACTTCAACTCTATACTTCTAACATCTCCACCTAAAAGTCTAAAATTTTATTTATTATTTATTTACTTTTTTTTTCTTAATAGGAGAAGATAGGTTTCCCTATCATATGATTCACACTCTTCCCCTGCCTCCTATTCCTTGTTTCCTGTTTGGGATTCAATTTCCAGTTCCTTTTAAAGTCTTTTCCCTCTCTTTCACTTTTGGTGGTTCCCTTGTGTCTTGGTAGCGTTATCACCTTACTCGGGGTGGTGCGCCTTGTATGTGTATATATATACATATATACATATATATATATATATATATATATATATATATATATATATAACAACATGAGTAATGATATTTATTTTTAATTTCATATATATCAACATACATTTCATGTATGTCAAGAAGCATTTCATATATGTCAAGATACATTTGGGGAGCTAAAATGCAAACTGTTCAGACATTTTTTTTTCATTTTTTCTTTTTGTTTTCCTTCATTTTTCAAACCATACAGAACTATTACTTTTTACTTTTTCATATATATGTATCTAGAATATATTTCAGAATATATAACACAAAATATTTCTTGTTTTCTTTAAAAAATAAGAAACTACCACTTTTTAATGCATATACTCAAAATGGATATGCAATAGAAGAGGCAATGCTCTAATCAGGTTGATGATACTCATTAACATGGAAGGAGAGTACATCTAAGAAATGGAAAACTCCACTACCGTGTGGACATATCCAATCATAGAAAAGATTTCAGGAGCCAACTTAATGGATAAAATTTGTAGCCAGATTACCAAAGGCAAACCAACTTCATTCTGGCAAGTCCTGCAGCAGCATTTGTGCCAAGCATTGTTGACCTCTGACCATTTTTTGGACAATATCAATAATGTGATGTACTGCATGGACAACTGTTGATTTTGCATTAAAAAAATGCACAGGATTGCACTAAGGAGAGAACACTTGTTGCAAGAATAGATGTCATTCATTTGTCCCACAAACAATATTTAGAGAACTCATGTGAGTCCAGGCACCCCCCCCCACAAAAATGGAATTCAAATAAACAACAATTAATAAATGTATTAATCAAACATGTGACAGAAGTGTAAAATAAGAAATTAAGTTAAAGTTGTGAGAATTCAAAGCAACCTTCAGTATAGGTGCCTCTGAAGCACTTACATGGACCTGTGTCTATCAGAGCGAGAATAAACATGTCTTGTCATTTTGCAAGTCAAAGGAGAAAATTTCATGCTACCTATGATTATCATCAGAGGGTGGTAATTCAATATGTCACCGCCTGTGATTCTCAAATGGTAGTAATGTAACACCCTCCAGTGTTGCATCAGTTATCCATGATTGGTAAAATAGATGCTACACTACCACCACCAGCTGAATTCTTTAAAAAAATCTTCAAGTGCAGATCCATGTTCTCTCATGAGACCAATGGATACCATACTCACACTTGGGCTCAAACATTGACATTTAGCACTGATGAGAAATATGCAAATATTTTAACCATAAAACTGAACACAGTCAGTTTGGTAATTGCAAAATCTTCAATTATTTGAATATTTATTTTTATTTATATGACAGAAAAGAGCCTAAATAAATATATCACAAAAAATAAACCACGGTAAAAAAGAGTGTTTATTTCTCCTTCCAAAGTCAATGTTGCATTTCTAAAGTTCACAATAGCAACCTTAGTAGAATCTGGAAGGACAATAACAATGCCTGAGTTATAAAACAGGATGAAAAAATATAAATTACAAAATTAAGCTAGATTTATAAGAAAGGAAGAAAAGAAGTAATTAAGGAAGGAACTACAAATGAGAGGAGAAAAGAAGAAAAGAAAGAAAAATGGAAAGAAGAAAAAATAATGGATGTAAGTAAGGCAGGAAGGAGAGAATGAAAAAATAATGGAAGGAAGGAAGGAAGGAAAGTACAAATGAAGGGAGGAAAGAAGGAAGGAAGGTAGGAAAAAAGGAAAATAATGGAAGGAAAGTACAAATGAAGTGAGGAAAGGAAGGAAGATAGGAAAGAGGGAAAAATAATGGAAGGAGGGAAGGAAGGAAGGTACAGATGAAGGGAGGAAAAAAGGAAGGAAGGAAGGTAGGAAAGAAGGAAAACTAATGGGAGGAAGGAAGGGTGAAAGAAAAAAGGATGGATCAAACAAATGAAGGAAAAAAACAATAGAAGGAAGGAAAGAAGGAAGGAAGGAAGGAAGGAAGGAAGGTAGGAAAGAAGTAAAATAATGGAAGGGAGGTACAAATGAAGTGAGGAAAGGAAGGAAGATAGGAAAGGGGGAAAAATAATGGAAGGAAGGAATGAAGTTACAAATGAAGGGAGGAAAAAAGGAAGGAAGGTAGGAAAGAAGGATAAATAATGGAATGAAGGAAGGTACAAATGAAGGGAGGAAAGAAGGAAAAATAATAGAAGGAAGGAAAGATGAAAGGAAAAAGGATGGATCAAATGAACGAAGGAAAAAAACAATAGAAGGAAGGAAGGAAGGAAGGAAAGAAGGAAGGAAGGAAGGAAGGTAGGAAAGAAGGAAAATAATGGAAGGAAGGTATAGATGAAGTGAG
Source organism: Acanthosepion lycidas (assembly GCA_963932145.1). Lineage (NCBI taxonomy): Eukaryota > Metazoa > Mollusca > Cephalopoda > Sepiida > Sepiidae > Acanthosepion > Acanthosepion lycidas. The sequence continues at coordinate 7,974,152 of OZ010608.1, read as the reverse complement.
GAAAGGAAGGAAGATAGGAAAGAGGGAAAAAGGAAGAAAGGAAGGAAGGAAGGAAGTTACAAATGAAGGGAGGAAAAAAGGAAGGAAGGTAGGAAAGAAGGATAAATAATGGAATGAAGGAAGGTACAAATGAAGGGAGGAAAGAAGGAAAAATAATAGAAGGAAGGAAAGATGAAAGGAAAAAGGATGGATCAAATGAACGAAGGAAAAAAACAATAGAAGGAAGGAAGGAAGGAAGGAAGGAAGGAAAGAAGGAAGGAAGGAAGGAAGGTAGGAAAGAAGGAAAATAATGGAAGGAAGGTATAGATGAAGTGAGGAAAGGAAGGAAGATAGGAAAGAGGGAAAAAGGAAGGAAGGAAGGAAGTTACAAATGAAGGGAGGAAAAAAGGAAGGAAGGTAGGAAAGAAGGATAAATAATGGAATGAAGGAAGGTACAAATGAAGGGAGGAAAGAAGGAAAAATAATAGAAGGAAGGAAAGATGAAAGGAAAAAGGATGGATCAAATGAACGAAGGAAAAACAATAGAAGTAAGGAAAAAGGAAAGAAAGTATAACTTTCTAGAACTCTCAAATAGCCAATGAAATTTAATTAAAAGATGATAAAATTAATTTTCTCCTTGTTCCTATTCTTCAGTTTCCTATATTCTTCTTCAATGCTTAACATATTTAGTATTGGTTGTAATGTGTGAAACCCACAGTAGTCCAAAGTGGCAAGATTGTAGTATAGTAACTTCAATGAACATGAAAGTGTAATCAGTCAATAAATATTTATAGAAAACTCTCTTTTATGATTAAATAAAAAAAGGGTGGAACCCAAATGTATAAATAATTTTTTTTTACTTTTTTCAGGACAAAAAAAAAAAAAATAAAATTAAATAATATTTTATAAGTATTTCTTTATTATAAAAAATATCAAATTACTAGCATAATAATATTTATTTCTTTTAAAACAGAAAATGTGGCACAAGCCAAAAAGGGGATGGAGAAGGATGGTCATCAATCTTTCTTTTCTTAAACTTAGCTAGTCACAATCACTGACCCAAACAAACTATACAATATTCCTTGCTCCAAAACACCATACTACCCACAGTATCGCTAAAAAATAACAGGATTATTTATTTATTGATTAGCGCTTCTGCTTGAACTGGGTTGCCAGTTTGAATGTTTCCTTATAAGAAAACATTCAATATTCATTGACCGAACTGCTAATGATGTTTTCTGTTGAAATTTATAAAATCTTTGCCTGAAAACAATTTTTCAGGAAAATAGATTTTTCAAGTCCTCTGTTATCACTCTTTCCAGTATTGAAATATGTTTACTTCCTAAAATTTTGTTTAAAATAGTGTGGAATGTCAATATCTTGATTATGGCTTTATTTTCTCTTTGTGTTGTAAGTGACATCCCTTTTAGTTGTTGTTGCTGTTGGTAGTCCTCAAGTGATGTGGTCTACAGTTTTTTGTGATTTTGTAACACCAGTCCACAAGGTTCAGAGATGAATGGTACTCACTGAAACCTACATGCTTCACTCACTGAAAGGCATTTTAAACCATCAATCAGAGAAAGCAGTTGTATATAGCTGGGAGTTTAGATATTTCTGAATGGGTTTGGTGTCATGCATGGTATCCATATGAAAGTCTTGATTTGACAAGGCTATTTAAGAACAAAACTGAAGTTTTTAGGTTAATGTTTTGGTTTTGTAGTACAACCAATTCTATGTTTCCTTATCTCCTATACTAAATTTGTCAACTCATTGTGTGCATAACAAGTGTCATCTTTAGGAAAAAATATTTAAATAAAGAAGCAAATAGACTAGAATAAAAGACAAAACAAAGAAAAAAATCTTTGTCCAATTTTGGAATTAATGGAAACAAAAAGGATACTTAGAATCAGGAAGATATAATTGAAATTTCTCAACCTATTCTATGTTCAATTTCCTTATCTCTTATACTAAATTTGTCAGATAGGCCTACTTTTGAAAAACCAGCATTACTAAATTTTGAATTTGGCTACTTGAAACTTTTTGGAAGCCATTTCAAAATAAACTGGGCTACTAATGAGAGGTAAGTTAACTCAAAATTTAGTAATGCTGGCCTTCTAAATGTAACCCAATTCATGACTTGTCCAATCTGGGAAGTTTTAAGGAAAATGGGTACAAAAATGAAGGACACTTGTGCTTAGGATCAAAAAGAGCAAGTTGAAAGGACAAATAATGAGGAAAAAGGGTTTGGAGAATTTGATACTCACAGGACATGTTGAAGAAGTTAATAGTGAGTAACATACTTAATGGGCTTGTGTGAAGGGATGTCAGAACATGAACTGGGAGGTATAGTAAGAGAACAAATATTGCTTACAGTTATAAAAACAGATGCAACTGCCACTTCTATGATAACAGTTTCTTTTCTCACACTTCCCACCTGTGGAATTCTGTTCTATTTCCTAGCTTCCCTTATAACTACAATGTTCAAAAATTTAAATGCAACATCAATCGCCATCTTTTGACTTCTTGAACCCAGTTCATCTTTCATCTTTTCCACAATCCACCCAATTCTGTCTTCTCTTTCACTTTCACTCCGTGTAACCCACTATGTGCTAGTGGCATTAATGCCTTGCTTGGGGTGAAATAACTAAAAGAAATGTTATGGTGAGTCATAATCAAGATGATGACGTTTCATACTACTTCAAATAAAAAAACACTACTGGCTGCTCGGTCAGTGAATGCCAAATGTTTCTTAATAGGGTAAGCTAATAAAATGACAATAAATATAGCAAGTAATCAATGATCAGTATTGTTTAACTTTAATGCTTGGAGTGATAATAATCACTGAAAATATTAAAAATGAAAAATATTTAAGAATAAAAAAAACAAAAAACTTTCCAATTGACTATAAGCAAGGGGAAATAAATGTTGATAGAATATATTTTAATTTTCTTGAAATATCTAAATTTTATTATTTTTAATAATGTCTTTTTTTAAAATAATGTTTAATTTGAATTAAATAATGCTCATTACAGTAAAAATCAAATGCTCCTTATTTTAAAATGTCATCCACAGCCACTTTTTGCTGAAACTGAGACTAAATTCATCTATCAACATGCTATTTTTAACAAAGCAGTATTGTCTAAAATCATGAGTCATTAATTTTCAAAATAAATCAGAAAAATTCATTATCCATCTTTTTTCTGAATTATTAGTTTCTGACAATTTTAGGTAAGTCTTATATGCAGAAAAAGTTTATTCCAAGTGAAAAAAGCAAATCATATGTATTTAAAATCAAACCCCAGAAAAGGTTTTATAAGATAATGTAATTAAAAATATATTCATTTGATGATCAGATAAAAAAATACAGAATCAGGTATCTTTAAAACTTAATATATAATTTATCACCAATTTTTTTTATATTTTGTGGCAAACTGCTTGAAATTTTATTAATGTCCACCTACAAATGTGATTTTATTTTTTTTTTGGTTTTGAAAAGTAAAAACCATAAATATTAAATTTTAAGAAATATAAATCTACAAGAAAAAAGTACGATAAATGAAATTAATAAGATTATTACATAAATAATCTAAGCATTTTTATAGAAACTGAAAAATTGTTTTAAGAGAAGGATTTTATAAATTTCAAGTAAAAGCAGTACTGGCTTCTCAATCAATGAATGCCAAATATTTCCTTAGAAGGGAAAGGTTAATATTACTATTAAACCAAATGGTTTATTATTACCATTACCATGATTGCTCACATCCTGAAAAAAACACAGCACATAAAAGTATAAGAATCCCAATTTGGAAACCTTCTATGATCAAAATGTTTCCCCTCAGTTATCTGCTAAAGACCAAAGTATACTGATATTCGTTCTTTTCCTTTGTCATGTTTCTATGATTTTTCAAACAACTAGTGGCATAGTATTATAGGAAACCTGGTCTGGGTGATTCTGTGGGGTCACTCACATCATACCAGCAGTGATAACCTTCGGTTCACAGAAATAAATAAACATACAAAGAAATAACACTAAAAGCATGTTACATTGTAAATTAAAGTCATAAAATTTGATTTATTTCTGTGTACTGGTGTGTGCGTATTTTAGTTATATGTGTTGTAAGGTTGCATATAATAGAGGAAGAAAGTTACTTCATCTTATGACAAGCAAGATGTCATGGAGAGGAAATGGACATCTTGACCTTTGTAGGGTCCTTAGCAAAGAGAGTGAGTTTGGTATTTTTTGGTGTGAAGCATCTGCTTCTCAGGCAAGAAAAGTCTCTGTTGCATGCTGGGTGAACTTTTATTATTTTGATTTTATTTTAAACAATGTTTAAATGTTAAATTTTTTATTATTATTTTTCTTTTTCTTCTTCTTCTTCTTCTACTACTACTTCTTCTTCTACTACTACTACTACTAATACTACTACTTCTTCTTCTTCTTCTTTATTATTTATTAGTAATAATGTCCCTACAATTCCAACCATGTAGCTTCTATATTGCACCAAAGATATGTTGGAGTATTCTGATGCCTGCTTAGGAATTTTTGCAGGGAAATGGACAATTTTTGCTCTTGTGCAAAGGTACTAGCAACCCAGGCAGTCACCCTGGGCACCATCATTCCATTGTCATGTGTTTTTGAATCTTCCAAAACTAAAGTTTATAAAAAAATACTTGAAGTCATCCATGACTCAAGATATTATGTTGGTGCAAAAATAATGTCGTTTTCTCACATATGTTACTATGTGAGAAAACGACATTATTTTTGCACCAACCTAATAGATTAAATTCTTTGGCTATTTTATCAATAGAAAATGATCTTTGGTAAAGAAGATAGATGTAAAAAGTTCCATGAAAAGATTTGCAGATCTAAAGGCTAGAAAAAAATGACTTTGGTAGGATAATGAATGTTTTCTTTAGCTTGTATTAATTTGTATATTGTAATAAACTTGTTATTCTACATATTCAGTTTTTCTCCTGAAAATTAAAAAAAAATTTACTTGTAAGAGTGGTGAAGTTCAGCTTGCTGGGGTACCAGCAACTCTACACTGTTGCTGCATACAGGGGTATTTCAGATGACCATGTGTCACATCCTACCAATGTGAGGATGAGTGGAGGTAAATATAGACCTCAAAAAGAACTCATTTCGCTAATCCATTGGTAAAGATGCTGGAAAAAAAAACAGTTGGCTCATTTTACTGATCCAGAAAGTATCTGACTCCTTCTGCCATGCTCTATCCTTACAAAAATCAAAAATGGAGTATTGCTGCCATGTCCAACTGGAGCTGCCCAAATCTTCCTTTTCAGCCTTGATAGAATTCAAAATCATTTATGCTGTCTTATGGGTGATGATGTCGTGGCTGCCATTAGCTGCTCCTTAGATAAACGACCTTGACCTTTCACAATCCCTGATCGCGCAGATTTAAGTCAAGCAACATGCGAGAAACCGGACGACTAGTCCAATATGGTAGAGTCCAAACCGTACCTCGTGAGTATCAGATTAGGCAGCACTTTTTTCAAACATTGAACAACATTGGGATTAATTTAATATCTACAGTTTTCTACTCCTTCTAGCCAGGGCGTACTTGAATAAATTGTTTTACATATTGTTAGCCCCTTTTTTCATCCAAATCCGGGCTGCTCGGCCCGGGGGCTAGGATCAAAGTGTAGTACAATACCTTTGTGAGTTTCCGGTGCCTTCATCGAGAGAATACTCTTCGGCATGATCCTGTCACCACGGTTGATCTGCCCTGTGAAGTCGTATCACTATTCTGACTCGGCCCTGTTTAGGGACTCGGTCTTTGTCAAGTGTTACACTTCAACGCGATCCCGTCTCCATGGTCGATCTGCCCTGTGAAGTCGTATCACTATTCTGACTTGTCCCTGTTTAGGGACTCGGTCTTTGTCAAGTGTTACACTTCAATGCGATCCCGTCTCCATGGTCAATCCGCCCTGTGAAGTCGTACACACTATTCTGACTTGGTCCTGTTTAGGGACTCGTCCTAAACAATACTTTGTGCGACATCGATCAACCTGCTGCTGTTCCCAACAATTCTCTCATCCAGCAGTCGACCAACTACCGCCACTGACCAACTCTACATTCATTTTGCCGATACAACCAAAATCAACTACCCCTAAACAAAAACCAGTCATACTGGACCCAACACCGATACAAACATATTTTTCCAGAGTACACTCTTGTACATTTTGGATAAATAAAATTGATGTTATTGTTTCTTAAACCTTTGCCTTTGTCCCCTCATTGTCTTAGCTGTTCACACCTTTCTACATAAAGCTTGCAGGGGGAACATCCTTATTGGCTCCTCCAACAATGACATATTTCTCACTCTGCAGCCTTTTTCTTGCAGACATAATGTTGCAAGCCCATCACCATTCTATCACTATTTCTATGGCAAATGTTCAGATGAACACTCTATTCTTTAGTTCTACGAGTTCAGACCTTTACAGCTAGGAGATGTCATCTACCTCCATAAAGTTGAAACACCCTCATTTCCTTTGTATTCCATTTGTAAGGGGGTACTTAAAATTAGCTTTTTCCTGTTAAGATCTATTTTCAGGAACAAATTCCTGCTTGCTTAAACACTAGAATTTTAACCATTTCAAATCAAGGGTCAATTGTTGTCTATCGTCATAATTGGTATGTAGTCCTAGCAAAGAACATACTATACAGCTAAGGAAAGGATTGTTCACATTGACTTGAGGATCCCAACTACAGTTGACTCCTGTCTTTTTTCTATTTCTTACATTCATATCACACACCTCATTCAGTAACCCTCTACATTGAGTGGATCTTGAACCTTGTATTGGGTGAACTGTAGATGAGCTGAGCTTGTTCCTGAGGATTCCAACCTTATAACAGTACCTATCCATTATACTAATGAGAGGGTGCTGGGGTACTTGATGCCTGCATAAGAGTGGTTACAGAGATTTAACAATGTTCACTGAATGTATGAGTTTCCTATGTGAAACTGACCATATGTCTGTGAAAATATGAGAGGGTGAAAATTTGCTCTTGTAAAAATATTCAACTCATCCACAAAGAAAAAGAAAGGGAAAGTAGAAAGCAGATAATATAAATCCCAAATCTTGTATTCCAGAAATTGTTGAGGTCCATACACACAAGCCACTAGTGGCCTTCTGACAGCAATCCTCTGGTGGCAGCAACCAGCAGGCTACTGGTGGGCCTCTAGTGCTCTGCTAGTGGTAACATTGCCATGATGAACATGTCAGTGGTCTGACAGTGGTAAACGCTAGTGGCATGCTGCTCAGTGGCAGATTGGTGGCTTGCATGTAGAGATGTTTTACAAAAATTGTTTTTCCTTTTTTTATAGTTCATGTGGTAATAAAATAAATACATCCCATACCCACTCTTGCTTGCAATCATCCAACACAATAAAATAAACGTTTTTCAGCACTAAAGTAGAATGAGCCAAATACAAGCCAGTTTTTTCTTATGGAGAGTTTTGTATGACAGGAAATAAACAATACGGAGGAAGATTTCTTAATGACTTAAACTGCTACATCTGACTGCAACTCATGTTATCACACAGACTACATGGACTCTGACTGCTGCTTTGGCTGACTGACTACTTGATATGTTGTCCTTTAGACCAGGCATGTGGACATAGTAGTGAACACAAGAATATTTATGAATATTAAATAGAAAAATGCACAGTTCTATTTGAATGTATGTTACTTGAAGAGCATATAATTTCCAATAACTTAAAATAATTATATGAGCTTAAAAGCTGAAACTTTACAGATAAATAATTTTGACATATATTTTAAATGCTGTGCAACTTTTATCATTTTTCATGAATTATAAGTTAATTAAATTTTATTTTAAGTTGGTATGCAGTCAATAAGAATATTGCATCTTAATAATTTTCAATAAAAAGAGGTTTTTATTTTATATGAAACTGATTAATTAATAGAATATGTTCTAATAATGTGTCTGCTATAATTTAAATCTGTCCAATTTGTTTATAAATATAGGATACACATGATCGTTTAAATATTTCAATCAAAATCAACATGGGAGTTGTTATTTGAAGTGTTGTGGTATTGCCTACTGACAAAATTGATGGTTAAAGCATTTTGAATTTTAAAAATGTTATTCATTTCAAACAAATAAAATGATAATAAATATAGCAATTAATGAATGATCAGTATTGTTTAACTTTAATGCTTGAAGTGATAATCACTGAAAATATATTTATGAATAAAAACAAAAAAAATCTCCAATTGAATATAACCAAGGGGAAATAAATGCTGATGAAAATTTTTTAATTTTCTTGAAATATCTAAATTTTATTATTTTTAATAATGTCTTTTTTTAAAAAAATGTTTAAATTAAATCAAATAATGTTCATTATAGTAAAAATCAAATGCTCCTTATTTTTAAATGTCATCCACAACCACTTTTTGCTGAAACTGAGATTGAATTCATCCTTTTGTGTTCAATCTATCAACCTGCTATTTTTAACAGAGATGTATTGCCTAAAATCATTACTCGTTAATTTTCAAAATAAATCAGAAAACTTCATTATCCATCTTTTTCTGAAATATTAGCTTCTGACAATTTTAGGTAAGTCTTATACGCAGAAAAAGTCTATAAATCTCGTTCCAAGTGCAAAAGCAAATAAAAAGAATTGTGTCAGTGGAGTAATGGATATCAGCTCGAATTGAGAAATCAGAGAGTTGAGTTCAAATTCTAGTAAAATCCATTAGATTCACTTATGTGCTAATACCCTTGGGAAAGGTATGAATCCTCTTCTTCTCCCCGAAGCTATGGGTAAATAGCATGACAGACTAGGCTTTATACTATAGTCTTGGATGGCAACTGGCCTACCACAGAAAGAAATGGTAACATACTGTGGGCGGAAAAAAAAATCTGCCTCGTCAGTCATGTATCGAAAGATACATGATCGCCTAAGTGTGTATCACGCATGGCACATAACTGATATAACTGACTGACTGTTTTTTAAAATCAAACCCCTAAAAAGGTTTACAATAAGATAATGTAATCAAAAAATGTTCATTTTATCAGATAAAAAAATACAGAATCAGGTATCTTTAAAACTTAATATATAATTTAGCACTGATTTTTTTTATTTTGTGGCAACCTGCTTGAAATGTTATTAATGTCCACCTACAAGTGTGATTTAATTTTTTTTTAATCTTGAAAAGTAAAACCCATATTAAATTTTTACAAGAAAAAATACCATAAATTAAAAAATAAAATTAAGTTTATTGTATAAATAATCTAAGCATTTTTAGAAACTGAAAACTTTTTTTTTATAAAGAAGTTATACTCCCATCTGAATAGGAGATATCGCAAATATTCCTAGTTATTATCGTATTATTTTTAATAATTAAAAATAAAATTTATTATTATTCATCGTTACTGTAATATATCAAATAATGTGTGAATTTTCGATTAATCATGTCGAATATATGCTGCAGATGCTGCTTTAGTTATGTCTTATTAACTTTCAACTTCCTGTCGACTTTCGTCAACATGGCTAACAATCCAAGTGACCGCATGCAAAAAGTGAACATGCAAAAGGAATTTGAAAATCTGAATGATTCACAGAAATATTTCGTTCGGAAGTTAGAAGAAATTAACAGAGAACGGGCACAAACTGTTAAGAACTTAAAGAGGCGTAACCTTTTTACGGGTTTTCTTATTGGTGGATGTGTACTTTCGATTTGTATCCTTGTCTTCACAAATTGTTATATCTTTTTTAGTTTTCAGATTTAAACTATTTTTCCATTCAGTAGAATTCAGATTTTTTTTTTTTCGGAAATCTCATAAAATTGACAGTAAAAAGATATATTTATACATTCTGTAGTATTTTGATAGAACGTAATTTGATAATTTACTAAAAAAAAAAACAAACAAGTTGTGTCTCTTGTTTTGTTTGAAGGTGAAACTTTGCAGGTACTTGATTTTTACGTCATATTGTTCTTGTTAAAAAACACTTCACTTTATTTTAAAAATTCTATATATATATTTAAAAAGAAAAACATTTTAAATATAAAAATACTTGTGTGTTATTAATTTACAGTTGTAGCTTTATTGTTTTTGTTATTTTTTGCTTACTACAATTCATTTCATTGTAAAAAAAAAGTTTGCTCGTATAGTCGTATTTTTTCAATATTTTGTTAATTTGTAGTATTATATTTATTTAAATTGTTGTCTTTTTTTCATCATCGACATAAAACAAAATATCTAAGTCTATATTTTACACTAATTTTAGTTTTAACGTGTCTAGTCAAGATAGAAAAACATAATTTCGGCTGTCGAAATGTCAAACGTTTCTTTTATGTTGATGGGAGCACAATATCTCGACATTATTGAAAAATTATATATATGTTTTGTTTTGAACAATAAAAAATATTAAAAAATTAAAATTTTTCGACACATTGGGTTGTAATATTTTTTGTTTTATTATTTCAATTAGGTTCCTCAACTAGTTTCGGTCAGCATGGCCATCATCAGTAGAAAAAAAATCCCTGCTTGTCAGTAGTAGTGAATGAGTGTCTCTGAAAAAAGTAAACCATATCTATCTATAGTTTTCATTTGTTTTGTTTTTTTATTGTTAAATTTGGTCAGTCCTTGTATTAGTTAAACAGCCTCTTTCAAATTGTTTTTAAAATAGAGGCTGGGAGATTCTTGAGTCTCAGAATTCTCTCCTTGGTTATTTTGACAGTTTTATTGGTTGTTGGGAAGGGGAAGTGTGTGTTAAGTGTATGTTATCTTTTAGTTCTTTGGGAGTGTGTATGATGTGTATATATATTAGTTAATCACTGTGTGTATAAGTGTGAGACCCCAACACCTCTTCAAGCATGTCTGTCTTGTGCGGGTGAGAAATGTGGGTAGGGCTTGATTCATGAGGTTATATATTAATTCTATCTATGTTGTTAAATTTCTGGTTAAGCCCATCTGGATGAAGTGTTTTGAGGTGCAAAATCTATTTGTCTTCATATTCCTCTAGTATTTTTCTAAGATTATCTTTTCTGTCTATTTCTATTTTTTCAATTATAGTGAATTTTGCATGGCTTTTAAAACAGGCAGAAAACAGGTAATAATATTTCGTGGGGAGGCAACTTGATCCAATTCTGATAATTATTAATTCCCTAATGAAAGGGCTGTTAAGATTTTCCCACATATTGTTTCTGGCATAGTGTGCATTCTAATAGGTATATATATATATATATATATATATATACATCATACCTTTCATACATATATTTACATGTGGTATTCGTACCTAATTTTTGAAAATGTGTTGGCCCCTTTTTTCTTTTTAATTATTTCTCTTAACCTCTTTCAGATTTATATTCTATGTTTGCAGTTCGGCAAGAGAAATTCCTTGATGATTTTGACACTGTTCCAACAGGAAAGAAAACAACAACATGAAGAAATATTCTCCAAGAACATCATGGAACTGTAATATACAAACCTAATAAACTGTTATGTGAAAATTAAGTGAATTTGAACAATTGCTTTTTAGAAAACAAAAAAAAGATTCTTTATCCTTATTGTAAAGTGTTGCTTATCATAATGACAGAAAATGAATATATGAAAATAAAGAAAATGACAGTTTGCTGGGAATTTCTTTTGCCATTGCACTCTTTTTCACCAAACACAAGTGCTGTCTGGAATCCTCGGGAATGTGTGAATTTTTTTAAGTTATAAAATGAGAATATTTAATAAACTGGAACAAAGTAATTGTTCCACAGAGAAAATTATTGGAAAAATGTGCTTTACTGCATAAGTACTATTCCTGGTGGAAAATTAATGGAAATCATTTAATTATGCCAGCACTTGTATTTGGTACACAAAAACAGTGGTCTCCAACCTTTTTTATACCATGGACTGGCTTGATGATGGACAATCTTTCCTTGGACTGGTAGTGACATATATGTGTAATTTAAATGCATTTGTATAAAGAAAGCAACAATAAAAAGAGCAATTTAATAAAGAGAAGAAAAGTGTATAATCTTTTGACACATGTCTGGGCTCCAGCCCTACCACAATCTTGCATCAATACCTATTATACTATTATCACATCAATATCAACTCACCATAATGTAGAATGAGTGTAGAATTTGAAAATTAGTTGAGATTAGAACATTAGTGGAAAATTACTACAAATAAATAAATATATACATTAATTGTAAAATATACTTACGGTTATGATAGTTAAAGATACGTTAATTATAAAATGTACTTACAGTTATGATAAATAGTATTGAGTAGGTGAATATTTACACAAATCTTTTTAAAGTCCAATATTCAATTTATCTATTATATAATATTAAACAAGTTAATTATTTCTTTGCAGCTCATAGCAAATGAGCCATGGACTGGTATCAGTCCATGGCTCAGTGGTTGGGGACCTCTGCACAAGAGTCAAGTCAAGATCCTTATACTGCAGTGGGTTCCCCAGTGACTGGGGCGGGCAGCAGTTGGTTAGTTCTCACTCCCTCTTTCCAAGTATCCCTGTCAAGCAGGCTAATGTGGGCAAGACTGCACTCCCACGCATCCTTCCCAATGCAACCCTTACATGTCTTCCTAGGTCTACTGCAACTTTTGTGACCAGAGACCTTGAACTCTAAGACAGTCATAATGCATGATGAAGATCTTTGGATATAACCAAACCGTCTGAGACGATAGGTGTGCTGCACTGACGTTATATCCTCAATACCGAGCCTTGTTAAGAACTTAGATGAGGGAGTTTCATACTGAGGTTTGGTGCAGCAGACCCAGTGAATCATCAAGTGGTCATTGCAGCAGAGTCAAAGGGAAAGGTTACTGAATAAGAATAACCAAAATGAAGGAAGAAATTGAACGATAATATTTATAACAGAAACAACATACAAGATTTGCCAGCAGTGTGTAGTAAGTAATCAACTGCTAGTGGTGAGCTAGAAGTGAATCAAGGTGAATCACAAGTGGAAGACAAATGACTACCTCGTACAGTATATTCTACTGTATTTGTATGGCTTGGGATATGCCCATTACAGTTCATATGTACGGTATAGCACACATGTAAATGTTAATTTGGCTTTCATCACATATTGTTAACCACTTGATCTTTGAATTGAGTTGACTTAACAGTTTGCCCTTGTACATATAAAAATAAAAAAAAAAAAAACATCTATTATAATTCTGCCTAGGGTGTAATGATTAGTGAGCTTGTCTCTCTAAAACAGCTACAACTGAATAGTGAGTTTGATCCTCACTGGGTGCCCCATACTTTCGGTCTTGTGCCACATCTAAGCTATGCTTAGAAAATCAATATGTTATAATTCTGCCTGTTGTTTTGTTAGTAAGTTAGCATATGTCCCACCATTACCCTAGAGCAGTGGGCTGCATGATTTATGGCTCATCACAAGGCAGGCTGCACTAGTGAAAAGATTCAAGGTAATTTTTCATAATAAATATCTCAACTACTTTCATTACAGAAGACTATATGCATAAGCATTGGGGAGTGATGACTTTTTATAGCCCAGTGTTCCTTTGTCCTAAATTGAACTTTTGTTCAAAAGTAATGAAAAGGCATTAATTTAGTTTTAGTTCTTGAAAAGGTCACCCCCACACAAATTGAAAATTTTACCATATATGCAATAAGGGTAAATATTTGAGAAAATATTTTTCAATTTACTAACGAGTTTGTGCAGAAAAGGGTTCAAAGTTTTGTGGGCCACCAGGAACCTCTTCTCACCACTGTCAAACAGATAAAAATGTCATCGTTTGGACATGCTACAAGGCACGACAGCCTGTGCATGACCATCATGCAAGGCACCATTGAAGGTGGACGTAGGAAAGAATATCAACACAATAACTGGTTGGACAATCTCAAACAATATACAGGTATGACAATACTAGAGTTGCTGATGGTTGCCATTGATATACTTGTGGAGGGAGATTCAGTGTAACTCCTGCATCTGTATCCCTTCTATGATTACAAAAGTCGAGGAGGAGGAAGAGATGATGATGATGATGATGATGATGGTGGAGGGTGTACTTGGATGGTACTTATGTATTTTTAACACATTTAACAGTTTATAGCCATAGCATAACTTACAAATAAATAAAAACAAGTTCCAGAAAGTAATAATACTAATATACATATATATGATTTTAGAACATTTCAGCCGCTGTACACTCCGGCCTTCTTCAGGTGGTTGGAATGTCAAACTGAACCCTTTATTTCACTCGCTGGGGTAGACTGTTCTAGTTTCACATGCCATGTTTTAATGGATGTCGGTTATCTCCTGTTAATTTCCCTCTGAAAGTTCTCCACTGCCTTAACCGAGTATTAAACTTGCACTCTTTAGGTCCTGTCACTGGATCTAACCAACGCCTTTATCCACTGTGCCATGTATCCTGATATCCATTAAAACATGGCACGTGGAACTAGAACAGTCTACCCCAGTGAGCGAAATAAAGGGTTAAGTTTGACATTCCAACCACCTGAAGAAGACCGGAGCATACAACGGCTGAAATGTTGTAATAAATATGGCAACAAAGATGAGGACAATAGTCCGAATAATGTAAATAATATACATAATACCTCATCTCAGAAATATAGACAGATAATGATTTTAGAATTTTGTGTTGGAGTGACATTTTTAAAAAAATAAACTGAATTAAACCTTTCCTAATTATTTTTTTACAAAAGTTCATCGAATCATGATACAGGAAATTATTTTACAAAAGGTCATAATGCTAGTAAGCATATACCTTAGAAATGGTAGGAAAGTTTTATTTTTTAGAAAAGATTTTTTTTTATACTTAAAAATTGAAGTCTTGATATAATAATAATCCCTGATGACTGTATGATTAACACCTGTCTCTGCATATGATTTATTTCTAATTATTCATTTGAAAATGAAAACATTTCTTCTTTAGAGAAAAGATTCTTATGAATGTTTCCTGTTTCAAAAGCAAAAGATGTTTACATGTATGATCTTCCATAGTGGAAATCACCAAGTGGTTAAAATGCTGACAACATTACTTTTCCCAAAATTTTACAAAATTCAAGAAACATTGTCCTTTATGTATGAGAGAGTGTGTGAATGAACAAGTGACAATAAAATAAAATTTTAAGAAACATTATTTTGCTTATGAAATTAAGCATGCCATTCAAAAAGACCAAATGGGCAGCAGGCAGCCCGCAGTTTGCCCATGAATACCCTAGATAAATAATGGGTCATTCTGTTCTGATTGTGAGGAAAGAGGAAAGAAAAAAAATAATACCTGGTTTTAGTAAGAAAAAGAAAGCTTACAGAAGAAAGAAAGGGGTGGGCACTTCGATGTGGTGTAATGGTTAGCAAGCTTGACTCACTAGATTAAGTACTAGTGAGTTTGATCTTTACTGAGTACTCCATACTTTCAGCCTTGTGTCACATCTAAGCTCCACGTAGAAAAGATGATAACACACTCATGCATTCAATGTCTGCTTCAGTGAAATGGAAAACCTTATCAATTTTGGATCTTTTCATTTGTACCCTCTTACTTCTTTACATGCATTATGATATTACAATATTTTGTTAAAGTCATTAAGTTGAAATATATAATAATGCAATAAGGGAATTTACTCAGGTATTTTATTGTCATGGAAACTGTAAGGAGCTTATTCCATCATTAAGAATTATGATTCTTCAAAAAATTTAAATAGGAAAAGCATAAAATTATCATGTTGTGCTGCTAGTTATTATAAGTATAACAATTTAAATAATTTCAAACTAATGAGTTTTTTAAGATTTGTTCTTATGATATAGCAACAGCTATTTGTTTCATTTTCATGACTAAATAAAAAAAAATTGATCTTAGAAATATGACTTCTTTTATTTGCTGTAGGCTATCATAGCTCTCCACAACTTCCTGTCCTTTGTGGTTCTTAGTAAAATTTGTCTTTTTGCTATCTCTCCTAATCCCTGTTCTGCCAACCATTTACACTGGCTTGTTATTAACTGCTTTCCTCTGTCTCTCTTGCCCCAAATATGTCCTGAGAGAGTCAAATTCTCCAAGCCCTCTTTCCTCATTATTTGTCCCATAACTTTCAACTTTCTCTTTCTGATCCTAAGCACAAGTGTCCTTCATTTTTGTACCCATTTTCCTTAAAACTTCCCAGATTGGACAAGTCGTGAATTGGGTTACATTTAGAAGGCCAGCATTACTAAATTCTGAGTTAACTTACCTCTCATTAGTAGCCCAGTTTATTTTGAAATGGCTTCCAAAAAGTTTCAAGTAGCCAAATTCAAAATTTAGTAATGCTGGTTTTTCAAAAGTAGGCCTATCTGACAAATTTTGTATAAGAGATAAGGAAATTGAACATAGAATAGGTTGAGAAATTTCAATTATATCTTCCTGATTCTAAGTATCCTTTTTGTTTCCATTAATTCCAAAATTGGACAAAGATTTTTTTCTTTGTTTTGTCTTTTATTCTAGTCTATTTGCTTCTTTATTTAAATATTTTTTCCTAAAGATGACACTTGTTATGCACACAATGAGTTGAAACCTTAAAATTAAACTCTAACATGAATTGTTAATAAACTGGACTTTAGATATGTGGTTTCTTTTGATTCCATTAAAATTGTATTTGCTTTTTTTTTCTCCTTTACTTAGAAACATGACTGAATAATTTGTGATCTTGATCGATCTGACAGCAGGAAAGCTAAGCCTTTTAATTAAAACAATTATATTAAGTTGATATAAAAGTCTTCAGAATATTGTACAAAATCTTTTATTCATATAAATTCATAGCATCATTATTCAGTCATAAAAATATTTTCCTTGTCTTTTAATAATTTTATAGCACTTTTCAACTAAATTGTATATTTCATCATAAAAGAATAATTTTTAAACAGTTTTTTTCTTTTCATTGAATTCCTTGATCCTTTCAATTGTGAACTGCTGAATGAGATAAGAATTATTTACACTATTTACATTGTTTAGACTGTTGTCTTCATCTTTATTGCTATATTCACAATGTTTCGGCCAGTGTATGCTTCAGCCTTCATCAGGTGATATATATTGGAATTTTGAACCCAGACCTTTATTTAGTCTACAGTCTAGATTGTTCTAATTCCACGTGTTTTTAATTTGCCTTTTTGGATATCTCAGTATGAATTAATTCCCTTTATCAACTCATCTCTCTAAGGTTTTGATCCTTTTGCTGTTGCCAGGTATTGAACTCACAACTCTTTGGGTCAAGTCACTTTCTAGATTATTCAACCAACACTTTTGTCAATATATTTATATTAAAGAATTGTCACTGTGATGGTGAGAGTCTTAAAGATAGTTGCTGCATTAAAATGGACATGGTCACATAGCAAAAGCAGTCTGACTTCTTTTTCTGTTCTAATATGTCATAAAACGAGCCAGTTGCTCATTATGGACTCTGTGTAATAAAACTATAGAACTGTTTCTTTGTGGAACAGACTACCGAGGGGATGCTTCCCCAATCACTACAATCTTAACTTCTTCAAGTCTAGGATCAACTGATATCCATCCTACATATTCTCATAATATACACTTCTTACTTTCTCCTTCTCTCCCCACCTTATGCCCTTACAACAATCTCACTCTACCTTGAGTGGCTCTTAGGTCTTGTATTGGGTGAATTAAAGTGAAAAACAAGTGTCAGCAAACTTATCTTACACATTTATAAACCTACTATTTGTTCATGTATTGATATTGCTGCCACATTTGGTCTGGTATTTCTGCTATATATTTAGAGATTCTTGATAAAATTCAAAGAATCAGCAATGGTATCAGTCTTTGACCTGGCATCTTTGTTTCAGTCACATTCCCACCATCATAATGCAGCTTCTATAAATATTTTCATGGTAATTGTTCTGAGATTTCTTCACTGGTAACTTGATTTTATGAATTTAAGTGCAGTACTAGATTGGCAGAATGTAACTATACGTTCTATGCTGTTTCTTCTCTTGTATTTCTCATTTATAGAACTTTCTTCTGGCAATATCAATCATTATCTTTTGTCTTCTTAATACCTGTTCTTTTATTGTCCTCTCTTTTTAATAATTTTTTTTTCTGAGATTCTTTCACACTTAGTAACCCCCTTGTGTCTTCGTGACTTTATCACCTTGCTTGGGGTGAAATGATTAAAAGAAAAAATAATAAGTGCTAGGAAATTAGCTCCAAAATATTTGGCACCTCCTCTACTGAACACAGATAAGTACAAGTTATAGAGAGAGAAGATATAATTATGGGATAAAGATGGAATTATGGGAAGAAGATGTAATTATGGGAAACAGATGCAAATGTTGAAGCAAGAGCACCTATTTTTTTTAAATATCTAGATGCAACCATAAGTTCTATGCTAACAGTTTATTCGCACTTCTCTCTCCTTAATGTTTTCTTTTTCTCATATTTTTTCAAACTTAGTAACCGTTTGCATCTTAGTGGCTTTATTGCCATGCTTGAGGTGAAATGATTAAAAAAATCTTAAAGCAAGAATCTAAAAAGGAAATTTTTTTACCGTTTTTAATCAATTCACCCATAGCAAGATGATAATGCAAATGACAAGACTAGAAGGAGCTGGAATCTCAATCCTAAACAGGAAACAAAGGATAAACTCTACTTCTGTTCAAAAGACTGGGAAGGAGTGTGAACCAGATGATAGGTGCCACAAGCAAGAAGTGTCAAAGAAACTACTTGCATAGAACTTACATCTAGCAATTTCAACAGTGAAATTATGAGACCTACCTGCCAATCTAGTACTGCACTTAAATCCATAAAGTCAAGGTACCAAATTTATTACCAAATGCGTGTGAGATAATCAGTAATACAATGACATATAAATAATCTATGTGCCAGTCGTGTCCTTTCACCATGTTGACAATCAGAGTTCTCCACAATTTCATGTCTTTTGTAGCTCTTAATAAATTTTGTCTTTTTTGTTATCTCTCCTAAATCTTGTTCTACCATCCATTTACTCAAGGTCACTAGTTAGGTTATGTATTGTTTTCCTGTGCTGTCCTTTGAGTATCAAAACCTCTTTCCTTATTATGTGCTCTAAAAATTTCAACTGCCTTTTCCTGATGGGAAGTATAAGTGTCCTTTTTGCTTCTGTTTTATCTAAAACTTTGTCCTTGCTCACATGTTCAGTCTATAGTATTTTCAGCATCCTTCTGTAGAACCACATTTCTGTTGCTTTACAATACAGAAATATAATCAGTAATACAATGACATCTACGGAGGTTACGATCCTACTGGATAAAACCCTCCAGAGTAAAATGTGCATTAGATGATCTCTGGCTAATGAGACTGCAACAACCAAGTGAAACATTAGAGCAGTATATGCAAATTCTTATGAAAAACTAATTTTAAAAGGTCACTCTTCTGATAATAAAGTGAAAGACTAAAAGATTTTATGATTTTCTTTTAATTATTTTACCCCAAGCAAGGCAAGATGCACTAAGATGCAAAGAGTTGGTAAGAGTAAAAGAAAGTGAGAAAAACATTATTGAGGAGAGAGGACAATAAAAGAACAGGGTTCATGAAGGCAGATGAAGATGACTGATATTGCATTTAAATTTTTGAAGATCATAGTTGAGAGAAAAGCAAAAAGTCAGAAATGAGTTCCGCAAGCAAGAATACATTTACATAATTAGAAATACAATGACATAATCAGTAATACAATGATATCTATGGAGGCTATGAACCTATTGGATAAAACCTACAGAGTGAAGTGTGTGATAGATAATCTCTGACTAAAGGAATGCAACAACCAAGTGAAACATTAGAGCAGTATATGCAAAGCCTTGTGAAAGTCTAATTTTCAACAGTTTATAGTGAAGAAGCACAATGAACAAAGATGCCTCTTCTTGGAATAGCAAACCCCAAGATTCAATAACAACTCTAAGAAAATGGGGAACATCCTTAACTATGCCCTGAACCGGGTTCCTAGCATCAAAAGGACACAACAGAATGCTAAAGTATATATTTCTTTCAATACCATAGAGTAGTTCACAAGTACAGCCATGAGGAACATGGAAGCAATAAAGGCAACTACAAGGAGAGAAAGAGTATTAAACCTCTAATAACAAGTTGTTTTTTTTTTGAGAGGTGGGAGGACAAAGTCACCCAAAAAAGGTATGCCCAGATTAGGATGTTATGCATTGTATACATGGAAAGATAGGCCACTACTTCAAAATGTAATTCACCTTTTCTTCCCCAAGCTATGGGTTAATTAGTAAAACTTGTATCACTAAACCATTATTATCTCCAAAATAAAAAATTCAGGTTTTAAATAACTTGCAAAGCATTGATAAGCTTAAAACAAATCAATACTTCAAGATGTAGATGCCTCAACATGGGGTAATGGTTAGCAAGGCTAATGTAGTTGACCATTAGTAATGGATTTACAACTCAAATTAAGGAATCAGAGAACCAAGTTCAAAATCCAGTCAAGTTCATATTAGGTGCTAATGCCCTTGGAAAAGGTAAGAATCCAACTCTTCTCCCTCCAATTATAGGTAAATAGAAGGACAGACTTCTATAGCTTTGGGTGGCAACCAACCTAGGAGAAAGAAAACTCTGAATTCAAAATTGTATATAGCCCTGGCGAAGCACACATTATGCAGCTAAAAGAAAGGATCATTTGCATTGACTCGATAATCCTGACTACCATCGAATAGTGAGTAATAATTTTGGTCCTCACAGGATGCCTCATATTAATATTTGATATTAAATATGCCACAAGAGTTGCCATGTCATAAAATCAACCCACCAAGCTTCAAAATATCTTAATAAAAACAAACAGGAGAGAATCGAGCTATCTCCATCATAATGTGGTTAATAGATACAATTACAAATAACTCTGGACAGAAAGCTACAGTCATATGCAAGGTTAATGGAAAGAGAGTTGAGGCTTTGATAGATTCAAAGAAAACTAAGAGTTGTCAACAAGAAAAGGTGATGCTATGGTTGGAACATTCACATAGAAGGTGCATAGTGTGTGATTTTATTTCAGTCTTAAATGTTTGCTTTTTTTATGACCAGCAATAGAATCTGTGAAGTGGGATCTTCAGGATGGTCACCACTTTACTAAAAGAAAATAATAGATAAATGATAAATGAAAACTTGCAGTGGACCTTTTCCAGTTTTTGTGCATACCAATGTGAACCAGAGGATAAAGATGCAGTCATTGTCTGGTCAGTAAGAAGCTGAGAGCAAGACCTGTTGCATGTTTACACAAGCATCTGAAGACCTATACTTGAAGAAATTTTCCTGTGTCTAGCCTATTCCCTCTCATACAAAAACTGTCTCCATAAGAAGAAACTGGACTAAGAGAAAAAGAACAAACAATTTTTGTAAATTACCTTCAATACTGTCAGAGTTAACTCCTCCTTAATTGTCCAAATTATTCACTAGGGGATGCTCTGTTTACTGGGCGATTTCTTGCCTCACTCTCTTTTTACATTGCATTTCAGCAGACACATTTAAAAATGTGATCTCTCGCAAAGATCTGCATTTTGCCCACAAGTGGGCAAAACGCCATCATACACACACACATACACGTACGTACAAACATTCATCAAAATACAAACTCTTTACGTTCACGCACAAACACAAATGTTGATGTCTTTGTCCATTGTAAATTTTGTTGTTTAATACATATACTTGTGGTATACATATCAGTCTTGTTGATTTTCTTTACATCTTCGGTTGGACTCAACTTGATTCTGCTATATTCTGGTAGTGGACCTCTTAATATTCTATCAGGAGTTACACACATGTTACTAATTTAACAACACATAAACCCACGGTCTGCTACACTGTTCTTGGGTTATAAAATTTATATTTTATCTGCTTTCTTCTTTTCCTTTAATTTCTTGTTGTGAATAAGTTGAATATTTTTATATTTTCATCCTATAAACTTTTTACATACCAAAATATGCTGTCATATTTTATGGTATGGTTAATTTGTGTGTCTGTGTGGTGCTAATCACCAAAATTTGGGTATTTTCAACAACATAAACAAATTGAACATATCCAATGCCATTGTAAGCCAATGTGCAAACATCAAGCAAGGAATGCTTTAAAAACAACATTGGAAACCAGGTTAAGTTTTATTTTTCTTTCTTCCACAGGCTCAAATTCCTTGAACATTTTTTGTTAGTACTTGGTACATAACTTATTGCAAGTGGATCAAAAGATTAAAAGAAAATAATTTCATACATTATATTTCATGATCCTGTAATGATTTCATTCACACGTTTATTCAATCCAAATGGCAGATGTTTGGAGGAAAATAATAATTTACGAGAAACAGATCTAAGGGGAGTTAACTCTACGTTGAAAGTGATTAGTTCATTTATATAGTAGAAGTCTTTACAGAGTTGTCTATTCATGCTTTTCAGAGTATATAAATTTAAATAATTCACTTTTTAACATTAACACATTACAATTCCTCCCCTTTTTGATTCACGTATACCATGTGATAAAGAAATAGACTTCCTTTCTGCACAAATTGTTTATACATTGTATATGTTTAAGTCATCCACTTATACAGCTCATGAATCATAATCCAATTCCACTTGACAGAGACAAGAGCTTGCATTTCTTTTTTTTTTTTATTGTTCTCTGCTTGGCTTTTAACTTGAAATGCTGTAACTATAAGTAGACTAGTCCATTCATAATAAAAAAAAAATTTTTTTTAAAATAATTTTTGCAAATTAGCATTTCCCCAAGCCACAACATTTATCAGAATTGAGAAATATTTTTATTATTTTAGAAAGGCGGGTATCCTGTTTATAATATAAATTTAGTGTAAAATTGATCCCTGACTTTTTACAGAGTTATTAAACTTGGTTGTTCTGCACATGAAAACAGTTTTTTTAGCTAAAATATTTCTTTTAAATAAAGAACAGATATTAATTTGTTTTATTTTTTAAGAACAAGAATTTACATAAATTAATAAAAGTATTCATTTATTTTTCCTTTAAAATAAATAGTTATCCTTCTCCAATGTTTGCACATGTGCTCCTGAAAAAAGTGTTGTTTTTTTTTTTGCATCTTAAAAACATGAAAAAATCCAGAAATATGCAGATATCAATGCTATAAGCACTGTTTCAAACTTGTAAGTAACAGTTAATTCCTGATAACTATAAAAATTCCAGGATTGATTTGACACTGTATCTATATTATGAACACGACCTCACTTTTAACTTGTTGGAGTTAACTCCTCCTTTAGTTCGTTAACCCTTTCACCAGGGGTCGCTCTCCCCCGGCTATAAATAGTCGCTGACCCTTCGCCTCTTCCTCTTTTTCCCTCAGGCCTTTGGGCCGACACCTGGAGGTAAATCTCTCTTTTTTCTCAGGCTTTCAGCCTTACCACCTCGAAAATGTAAGTGCTCACAGGGATGGCGTTTCCAAAATGCTGGGAACATGCTAAGCACAATACACACACACACATATAGAATATTCACACACACACTTTGTCCTTTGTAACTCTTTCCATGTAACTTGTTATTAATATATATATTTGTATACATATATTTATCGGTCTTGTGTTTGTTTTTCTTTGCCTTCTTCTTTGGACTTAATTAAAGTCCAACTTTCTTATGTAGTTGGGCCGGCTAGCAGGAAAATCTGAACCCACATGTGTTCTTCTACGTCTACTCAACAACATCACAGCCGCGGTCTCCTACAAACTCGATAAAAAAATATTTTTGATTCTGACAAATGTGGTGACTTGAGGATATGTTGTTGAATGTTAAAAATTATTCCCTGGAAAATTTTTTAAGTAGTGCTGAAATGCTTTTCCAAAATGTTTCCACGGTTCCTGCAATAATTAATTTTGGCAAAATGAAATTTACAACAGTTATGTGATTCCACTCATTTATGACACTCTTGTACTTTCTATTTTGGCATTCAATGCTTGACATTAATAACTGACATCTATCTTTCCTTTAACTTGATGGTCTTCTAGATTCTTTGACACGAACTTACACTAATGTGGAAGACTTCTTGAAAAGTCTGTCTCTTTTTCTGCCTGTAACTGTTTTTGCATCCTGTTGTCATTAACACACAATGGGGTTACATAATAGAGCCAGACATTTATGGCTTCTAATCCCCTAGAATGATTTTCAGCTAAATTATGGAACTATTTTTAATCTTATTTGGAATAATAAAGCAAAATTTTCATATTTCTAATTAAAAAAAATAGCAGTTTAGTGATGCAAAAGGAGATTATCTCACTTTGTGATAAAGTCAAGTGACAGCTGTTTAGTGACGTCAATTCTTAGTGTGACGAAAGCAGTCAATTGTCTAGTTAGCCTCTCAGAGTCAAACCAGGCATTTACTTTTTTAACACTGGAAGGCTAAACTGGCCTCCTGAGACAACTGACATGGGACAGCTCACAAGCCCATAGTGCTGTTTCCCCATTAGGAAATATGTCCCCACCACAGACAATGAAGATAAAACCAATATGCTTGAATTCCCATTGGGAAATATAGCCACACCACATGCCTGATCATTTTTGTTTTTGTTGGGAAAAATATGAATTCCCCAGAATCATAGAAGAATCTTCCAGCAGCTTGAATTCCTGTTGGAAATTATTACAAATAAAACCATTTATCTTGTTTCATGTTCACACTGCTTCTTGTTATATACGTGTGTTATAGTTTCATTGTGTGGGACAAGCTTAAATATTTGTATATAATTTTGTGTATGACTTAGCAGTATAAAAATCTCTTTGAGAAAAAAGAATATTTATCATTCCTTTTCTTTCAGCTATTTATTCTTTTTATGTAATAAGGTTTTTACCATATCAGAGATATAATAATGCCTATAATAGGGGAAATTCAAATGGTGGACTATCCATTCTTTGCAAAGCAAACTCTCAAGTCTACAGTGAAGAGACAAAATTACCCAAAAGAGATTAAATTTTGCATTTAACCCATTTAGACTTCTAGATTTTCAGTGCCAAAAATGGTTTCAGCATCACAAGAAACTTAGGAATCGAGGCCTAGACTATGATTTTCTGATTAATACAAGTAATATCGTAAACTGACATCTGATGCCCACAAAGCAGATGCCAAAAGTGAGTAATGACCAAATTAATGTATGAAATGTTTTAAGCATCATCCCATTCAGTTCACACTCCTCCCTGGTCTTTTGAACAGGAGTAGAGGTTTATCCCTCGTTCCCTGTTTAGGATTGGATTCCTTCTAAAGTCTACTCCAACACTATACTTCTAACATCTTCGTTATTCACTAATTAAATCTTGACTTTTTCAAGTCGAGGATTATCTTTCCTGCTTAGCACACAAGAACTTCACTTCTTGCCCTTTCTTACACTATGGCAATTCTACACAGTAACCCTCTACATTGAGTGGCTCTTGGGCCTTGTATTGGGTGAACATTAGTAAATAAAATAAGTAATTCTGTAATAAATGATTATTAGTTTATTTCTAAATAAATTTCATGGTTTTCTTATTTAAATTTTCTGATGAATCATAATAAAGTTAATGATTGAATAAGCTCCTTGAGTGTTTTAGGAGTATAAAATACTCATGGGTATTCCCCTATTGCATCGCTATATATTTGAACTTAATCACTTAGATAAAATGTTGCAATAACAATCATAAATATGAAGGTGGGTTATTATTTAGAATACTGACTGCTAGAGGTTAATTAGAAATTATGTCTTTACATGCCAACTTTATAATGGCCAACTTAGGCAATAAAACTTTTTTAGGAGTTGATTTATAGCTTTCAACTGAAATCTTAATATTGTTTTCACACTAAAAGTATCACAGTGAATAAATTTGTTATTGGCACCTGCAGGTGAAAATTTATCAGAAGCCTAACTCATAGCTGTTGCCATAATAAAAACTGCCAACAACCAGTTATCTTATTGTTGCCATTCAATGTGTTAAAGAAGATACATATGAAAAGATTTGAGATTGAAAAGTTTTTCTATTTCACTTAAGCAGACGTTAAACACATGAGAATGTCATCACCTTTCTTTCATTCATTCTCTCACTGAAACCAAACGGTATTTCTGATATATCTTTTCTGTCTTTTTCTTTGATCCAAATGGAATAGCCCATTATTTATCCGAGGCATTAGCAGGGCGAAAACATACTTGTAAACTAAGGAACAAGCAGAAATATTTGATAGAATTTTATATGAAGATTTAACTTCTGTCTGAATTTCTAGGATAAGAAGTTTATCATTATCTACACTTGGACTATTCTTCGATTTTTTTTTTTTTTTTACACACACTATTTACATTGTTATTCTCATTTTTGTTGTCATATTCACAACGTTTTGGCCATTGTATGCTCCAGGCTTTTTCAGGTGATTGGAATTTTGAACTGATCCCTTTATTTAATTCACTGGGGTAGATTATTCTCATTCCACATGCCATGCCTTTTCCAGGTATCTCAGTTTCAGTTATTTCCCTTTAGTAACTCAACTTTTCAAGTTTTTGTTCACCTCTGCTGTGGCCAGGTATTGAACACACAACTCTTTTGATCAAGTGACTGGATTACTTAAACCAATGCTTTTATCCACTGGGAGAGTTGAGTTACTAAAGAAAAATAACTGAAACTTAGATATCCAGAAGACCCATAGCATGTGGAACTAGAACATTCTACTCTGGCAGATGACATAAAGAGTTCAGTTCAAAATTCCAATCACCTGAAAAAGGCCAGAGCCGAAATGTTGTGAATATGACAACAAAGATGAGGACAGGATAACAGTCCAAACAATTTAAATCATGTAAATAGTTACAATACCTCATCTCAGAAATACAGACAGATATTTTTTTTTTTATCACATTTTAGCCATTGTGTTCTCCAGGAATTTTGAACTGAACCCATTATTTAATTTACATGGAAACAGAATGGGCAACAACAGCAGTATTAAATAAAAACAAGACATTCTTAGACATGGACAACAGAACAAGAATAATCTACAGTATTTACATTATTCGGACTATTGTCCTCATCTTTGTCGCCATATTTATCACAACGTTTCGTCCGTTGTACGCTCCACCCTTCTTTAGGTTTTTTTTTTAAGCATTTTACCCCAAGCAAGGCGGGAAGCCACTAGGACGCAAGGGGTTACAGAAAATTTAGAGCAAGATCAGATAGGAGTGATAGAAGAAAGGATGAGGGTAGTGGATAGATCAAGGCAACTGGAGATATCGATTGACATTACAATTGAATAGCTGGAGATTATAGCTCACAGGGAAACAGGAAAAGGGTAAGGACTTCCACAGGCGAGAGGTGCAAGACATGAAGCTATTAGAGCAGAAGAGACGGCTACATGTAGGAGTTTCGACAGTGAAGGGGTGAGAGCGGGATGCCAGCCTCGTAAAGCGCTGGAACTCATGACGTCTGGGAACCAGTGAATGCAGCTCCTCGGAGCAATTTCCATGAAAGTATTTGTAGAACAGACAGAGAGAGGCGACGGCGCGTCTGTGAGAAAGTGACTGTAGACGAGACGCCAGGGCAGGGCCAACTACATTGCATATCCGCCTCTGGAGCCTATCAAGAACCCCGAGGCAAACAGAATGGGCACCAGACCATATATGGCAGCAATACTCCATGCAAGGGCGAATTGTTGATTTGTAGATCTGGAGGATCGACTCCGGGGAGAAAAACTTCCTGGCGCAGCTCAGGGAGCCAACTTTCCTTGCAGTGGACGAGGCAATTGATTCAATGTATTTATTCCATCTCAGGTCAGCAGTCAACGTGAGACCAAGAAGCCGCAGAGAGTTGCTCTCGAGAAGTTGAGCGTCAGACATTCTAATGGAGGGAAGGGAAGGATCTCTGTGGTGATTAATAGAGAGCAGTTTTGTCTTGGAAGCGTTGAAGTTGACCAGCCAATTCATGTCCCATTTCACAATCGATTGGAGGTCCTTTTTGAGACGCACAGCCAGGCGAGTTTTGTCAGCGAGACTAGATTTGTTTTTGAGGCAGGAATAAATTGTGGTGTCATCCGTGTAGATGCCAACTTGGGAAGTTATTGCGTCAGGAAGGTCATTTATGTAGATAAGGAATAGAGTGGGGCCTAGGATGGAGCCTTGAGGAACACCTGCGTTCATGGAATAGGAATTGGAGGAGAATCCAGTGAGAACGACCTTCAATTTACGGTTTGACAGGAATGATCGTATTAGGTTATATAATCGACCCGTAATGCCATAACCCTGGAGCTTGCGAAGAAAGCCAGTATGCCAAACCCTATCAAATGCTTTGGAGATGTCTAGCGCCACGGCTCGGGCTTCCCCGTTATTTTGAAGAGCTCGGTAGACTGTTTCAGTGATGGCTGTAAGCACATCGGCTGTAGATCGGGCAAAGCGGAAACCATATTGCTTGTCTGAGAGCAGATTATGGGATGTGAGGTGGTTAACCACCCTGGTATTGATTAGGGCTTCGAAGACTTTGCCGAAGAGGGGAAGGAGACTGATAGGATGGTAGTTGGAAGGGTCAGAGGGGTCACCGGAGTTCTTGAAGACAGGAATGATCGAAGAGGACTTCCAGCAGTCAGGAAAACAAGATTCCTTGAGGCAGTAGTTGTATAGTTTA
Source organism: Acanthosepion lycidas (assembly GCA_963932145.1). NCBI lineage: Eukaryota > Metazoa > Mollusca > Cephalopoda > Sepiida > Sepiidae > Acanthosepion > Acanthosepion lycidas. The sequence goes on along the minus strand of OZ010608.1, from coordinate 7,945,565 downwards.
GAAAGGGCGGGCGCCAGTTCAGGCGCGCATTTCTTCAAGACAATGGCTGGTATCCCGTCTCCACCACTAGCCTTGTTGGGGTCTAAATTGGAGATAACGCCCAGTACCAAAGATGAGGTTATGTTTAACCCACTCAATATGGCCTCAGTTCTAAGAGGGAAGTCGGGTATGGGTACACCGGAAGAGTCGAGCGTCGAGTTGAATGAAAATTTCCGAGCAAAGCGTTCAGCCTTGTCAGTAGAGAAGGTCAGGACTTTGAACTGGTTGAATAAAGGAGGTATAGAGGGTTTGCAATTGTTCAATACGCTCTTGCAGAGACGCCAATAATCTTTGGAGCCAAATTTGCGAGATGCAATACGTTCCTTCATCTGAGCCACAAATAGTGACTTAGCATCGTTGAGGACACGCTTACACTCGTTATGGGCGGAGGCAAAGAGACGTCTATTGCAGTCAGACATGTTGCTATGGAATAGGTGAAAGTAGTGGCGATGGGCGGCTGAGCAAGCAGCTGAGAACCAGGGGGAGGAGCGCGACTTGACCCTATATTTCCTTGATGGGATGAAAGTGTCGATTCCAGTTTTAACCCGGGAAGAGACTTCAGATTCTTGGATGGGGAGCTTAAAGACTCCATCTCAGGGGACATCGCGGAGGAAATGGTTGGAATTTCCAACTGAACCCTTTATTTCGATCACTGGGGTAGACTGTTCTAGTTCCACGTGCCATGTTTGATGGATGTCAGTTATCAGTTATCGCCTGCTAATTTTCCCTCTGAAAGTTCTCCACTGCCTTAACGGGGTATTGAACTCACACTCTTTGGGTCTGTCACTGAATCTAACCAACGCCTTTATCCACTGTGCCATGTGTCCTTGAATTATCTAATCCCTGTAGATTAAATAAAGGGTTTAGTTTGAAATGAAATCTACCCGGATTGATAAGCACGTGAAGGAGGTCTGAGGGCACCACAGCTGAAACATAGAAATAACAAAGATGAGGACAACTGCCCAAGTGAAAAAAATATAAACAAAGATTTAACTTATTTATGCCGGTTTTGTCAGAGTAAATAAAAATTCACTTCAAACATTAAGATATTCTTCTTTATATGCTGTGTCCCTTCAGATCATTAGTGATCATGGCTCTCCACAATTTCCTGTCCTTTGTAGCTCTTAATAAATTTTGTCTTTCTTATTTCTCCTAAATCCTATTCCACTGTTATGTGTTGTTTTCCTGCCCCTCTTTCCTTCACATTTTCCAAGACATCTTTCCTCATTATGTGCCCTAGAAATGTCAACTGTCTCTTACTGATGTTAAATGTTTCCTTTTTGTTTACATATTCTCTAAAACCTTGTCGTTGATCACATGTTCAGTTGGTGGCCTCCTTCTGTAGAACCACATTTCTGTTGCTTCAAGTCTCTTCGTCGTTGAGGAGATTGTCTAATATTCACAGCCATATAGGATGACAGATATCGTGTAACAGTTCAGGCCTATTTCCTTTGTTTATAATGAAGTTTTTTTTTTATTTCTTAAGACTCTGCTTAGCTTCCGGAATACATCTTTGGCTATCCCAATGTTTCAGATTTCCATATTGAACTTTTCATCCTCTATCACATACTTAAATATTAGCTTTTTTTGTTTTCAGCATTTTATGAAAAGAAATAAGTTTTCTGGAAAACAAGAAAAAAAAAATTTTTTATATAGTTTATTTAAGGACTTTTGTACACAGGAATTTAATATATTGAAAGATACAATTTTAGAATAGAAATAAGACTTTCCATAGAAATGCATGTATTTTGACTTTGATTCTGATGCATACAATAAGTTAAAATTTGAAAAATAGTTTCAAAATAGACTATTTTTTAAATTATTAGAAGCAAATATATGAAAGATATGATATAAAAAATATATATATATCAGATTAATAGTTTTGTAGAATGACAAAATGGAAAAAAATGTCTTCTTTGTGACATTTCATTACAAGAAGGAACTTCTTCAGACTAAGGAAGTTTTATTGTATTTCTACCATTCCCTACCTTTTACATCTATGACTGATTCCATCAATAAAGCTATTATTAGCCTGAAGAAGTTCCTTCTTGAAATAAAACATGTCAGTAATAAGTTTTACTGGCTTGTCATTCAGACACATATCTCAAATGGTTATACAAAAGAAAAACTGATATGATGTTTAAAAAATTTTATGAATTTCATTTGTAAAAAATATTTTTCCAAATTGAAATGTTCATATAAAATCAATTTTGAAGATAATTAAATGTATATGAAAATATGAAAAAGAAAAGGTTTATTTTCTTAAAAACATTTAACTAATCTAATTATTTTTTGTTATTGATGAAAAAAAAAAAAAAAAAAAAAGGATTCGTAACTTTTCATACTAAAAATATTGTTATAAAACATTAAATTCAAGCAAAATTATCAAATAAATTCACACACCTAAAATGTACGTTTCTTTTTTTCATTTGTGTATGATCAAAAATTCATGTCGTGTTTGTGAAACCTTACAAGATTACAAAGAATCTCAATTTGTCATGAATTTTTAGCAAAGAAACTTGAGCTAGAATTAGCACCAATAAATCAGACAATAATGTAATCAAACTGCTAAAAATATTAGGCAAACAGCATCAAAATTTAACCAATTTTATCAGAAATCTGAACCAAAATTGTGAAAAGAGACAGAATATCAAATATACACAGAAATATCTTTACTGCTAACATAAGTGGAGAATCAAACATTTATAAATTATATTTTATTCTTTATCTGGAAATTAAGAAACAAATTTCAGGAAAGAATGATGACAGAAAGCTGAACATCAAAATTATTTCTTTTCTTTGTGTTAATAAGCATTAATTTTACAGGTTATCTTTAATTTATATAATTAAAAATTTGTTGCATTTAATTAACTGAAACTAATCAAATGCATTTTTTTTTAAATTATCCAATTGGAAAAATAGTTATTAAAACATTTCATATAACCATGAGAAGTTGGAAGAGAATTTAACAATAGATAATGAGCAATATTTGAAGGAGTTAATTGTTACCAAGAACTGATTTAAAGATTTTTGGTATAGTTTTCACTGGTCTATGGAGAACACTACCAATTCTAGATATGATGGGTTTGATTAAAATACCTGCTTTCAGTAGACCATAAAGTCTGTATTCGGTTAATTTAGACCATATCTTGTCTTCATTACTAAGTATTAGGTTGGGGCAAAAATAATGACGTAATAATGTCGTTTTTTGACGTATTTTTTAACGTCAAAAAACGACATTATTACGTCATTATTTTTGCACCAACCCAATAACTTTCTAATTGCTTTATTTAATTTTTGTGTTTCAGAAATTATTTTATGTTCAATTTTTTTCATGTTTGTATCATGGAGTAATAGTCTTATTTTGTCCAAATCAGTGAAGGAAAACGTCCTTATTTTGGGAAAGCTTTTTCTAAATGTTCAAAAATAAGGACAATTCCATCCATCAACAATTTAGAGAAAAAAAAATAGAAATTAATATACAGAAAATAATTTCCAAAATGAAAAAAAAAAAAAATATGAAATTAGAAAGTTATTTAATAATGAGCACAAGACATGGTCAAAATTAATAAAAAAAAAAAAAAATCCACCCTAAAATAACTGAAGTTTATGATCTACACAAAGACATCCAAAGTGCATATTTCAAGGAGACCAGTGATATCTGGAATTGGTAGTGCTTCCCATAGAATAGCAAAAACCATAATGCTATTTCTTTGAACAATTAGTCTTTCATATATTTAAACCTGCAGCAACCTGGTCAAAAGGTGTGTGTGTATATATATATATATATATATATATATATATATATATATACACACACACAAAAAAAAAAAAGTCACATACCATAGAGGTTAATTAATCATGTTTTAAATGTCTAATTTGTTTGATATTTTCTTATTTTGCAGAAGCCAGACCTCACACCCTTGAACTTTTTTCTATGGGGCCATTTGAAATCAGTAGTTTTTCAAATGTGCCCAAGAAATACTGATGAAATAAAAGAAAGAATGAAATATGAATGCCGTAAAATGAAAGAGGAAACTCTGAGATGTGTTAATGAATCATGAAGGCACAGAAATGTGTTTTGAAAAAGGAGGAGGACATTTTGAACAGCACATATAAAAATTAAATAACTAGTAAATAAAATGTTCATCTTTAATTATACTTTTAATAAATTATCCCTGGGGTGTGCCATATTTGCTTCACCCTCTAGGTAGCATGATATATGCAATCAGAAAACTGAGCAAATACTGAAGATTTTCAATGAAAAAAAAAAAAGATAATGTTAATCAGCAGAATATTTATATTCTAAATAACAAAGAAATGTCATTGGATAAAATTACAAAGAATTGTAATGAAGTGCATGTGTGGCAAAATGATAACATGAGGCTTAAATGTTTTATTGCATAACACTACATTTCATTTAACTTCTGACTCTCCGTCAGACTGTGTTTGTGTGTGACCCACAGAGTCAATTGTCCAATACATGAATCTTTACATTCTGCTGTCACGTCTGAGGAATACCACCCAAATTCTCTCTTGGAACATCTGTTTGTATAACTACATATATTAAAAATAGGTACCTCCACAAAAAAAAAAATAAATAAATAAATAAATCGGCATACCATAATGAAAACATGGTTTTATCATCAAAATCATTATTATCATCAAGAGGAATAATCAAAGTATTTTTTGAATATTTAATTAAATTTTTTTTTACTATGTTTTAGAACATTCTAAATTTTGATTAAAACTTGTTCTGCTTGCATAAGTTGTACTAAAAGTTGTACTAACTTTTAGCACAGCATGTTTTTGCCTTTTTTGTTTTTTGGGGCAGTGACAGACATTAATTTGGAAATTCTTACAAAGATCAAATTGCCTGATTCTAATGAAATTTTCAGGACTTATTTGCAAATGATTGAAATTATTTTTGAAATTTTTTTTTTTTTTATTAGAATATCTTGGAAAAAATATTTTTTTTTATTTTACATGTTTCTCCCCCTTACTTAATTTCATGAAAGCTTGAGAAATTCATCAAGATAATTTTCAGTGACTATATTAGTTAAAAGCAGGATCCTTTGAAGAATTAAAATCACTAAATCTTTTTTGAAAAATCAGACCCAGTCTTATCAAAATCTGTTCTGAATCAAAAAAAAAAAAACGCAATAAAACTATGACATTATTTAATTAGAGAAGCTTTTAATTGCTTTTATGACTAATATACATTAGAGACAATATTATCTGAAAGAAAATTTTTTAAATAATTTTGTAAATTTTTACAAGATTTGTTTTCATTTTTTTTCTAATTTTTCACAATTTAAAATTGAATAATTTATGAAGTTTTTGAATCTATTAAAATTCAATTTCAATGAGATAATTCTTAGGGAATATTGTTATCAAGTAAAACTATATTTACTAATCATATATTTTAAAGCTTATTACAATCTGAAGACCATGATTAGTTATAAAAGAAATTCAATTTTTTTTTATATATGTATATAGATGCAGAATTTCTGAAGTATGGATGTACAAATTGATAAATCTATTCTTAAAAGGTTACATGTTTTAACGATTGTCCCCACTACTTATGAAAAAAAAAAAACAAAAACAAAATCCTAATGAAATTTGTTGTCTTTTTACACCATACTTAACTATGAATACGTTCAGTGGTCAATCCGCCATCAATAAATTGATTAACATGTCAGAAAAACAAGACCCCCATGGTTAGGAAATGTTTGAAAACAACATTTTATCCTATAAGTAATATTTGTTTCAAATCAATTAACTTTAAATTTTCCAATTTTCTTCAAATAACATTTCAGATATATATATATTTTATTTTTGTAAGATTTTTAAAATGGAAAATTAAGTTTTGTTTACAAGTGTCTAAAAAAATGACTGATGTTATCGATTTTACTGAAAAAAAATTGCAAGACTATTTCAATGAATATAATTTCTGTCTGAAATATGCCAAAGTATTTTGCTTACCAAGTATGATAAATTTAATCCTTTAGCTTTCATTTAAAGCTAAATTGAAAGCTTCAGGAAAACTTTTTCATTTTTAAAATTGATTTTAAACTTTATGTATGCCCAATTCATAGAGGTACTTAATAAAAAATCTTATGAAATTATGACTGCAAAACCTGATGCAGGTATGAGGTTATGTACTTCTTCATTCGGCAGCTGGGAGTGCACCTGGCTTCTTTGATGCATCTTGCTACAGAATTATCATTGACTTTGGTTTTCATAATTTATATTTACTAGGATAATCAAATCACAGAAAATTAAGAATTATTTGATAAATATTGTCACAGTATAAACAAATAAGAGAGCTGTATAACTTAGGTATTCCGGGTTTGGTTTCAGACAATAGCAATAAAGTGAGTCACACTAATTTTCTTAGTTTCCCAATATGTAAAAAAAAATGTTATGTTTATACCATTCTGTTGTCTATTAATTGTGCAATGGCATTAGGTATAAAAATAAAATAAAATGTACACACCTTAATTAAAAACAAATACTTTATTGTTATTGTTACAAAAATGTGAGTCATGGAGTTCATGAAATTAGCAAAATGGAGCTGTTCAACTTGCTTGACACAAGATTTCTACAAACCTTGAATTGGTAAAAAAAAAAAAAAGTGAGAACTACATAGTGCAATAAAATAACACATTTCTATGATTGGGAAAAAATGAATTTCAGGAGAATATTTTGCTTTGTCATGAAAACAATTTCCTCCTTTTTTTCTTTTGTTTTATAAATTATTCATACTGGCTCAACCAAAATTTGCTAGTGATAATCAGAGTACGAGCAGGACTGGATTATCCTATAGTTTAGTAAATAGTACAGTCTGGAGTCTATCAAACCTAGTAATAATGCTGGTTGTATAAAAAAAAAAAAAAAAAAAAAAAAACTTGTTTTACTATGGTTGTGTTGAAATATATGCAAATTCAATTTGCTATAAATAGTAAAATAATGGCATTTCTTAAAGCAAATTTTATTGACAAACAAAAGATGGCTATTCTAGTTTATTTAAAAATGTTTACTTCAAGCAATGTAAATGTTGTTAAATTATATCACGAATAAAAAATATTAAGAGGCGGGTGCAGATGAGTTAGAGGTTGGCTTCATAGTTGGAGAGAATTTCTTTTTTTTTTTTCTCCATATAATATAGGTATCATTGTGAAATTTCTTGTATCTATAATACCAGTATAGAATAGATTTGTTGATTGCTTATACATAATAAAAGAGTCTACATGGATTGCAACTCAGATGAATTTAAAAAAATATATATAAAAATATAAAATAAAGAATAAAAAAGAACGAAGGTGGCTGTACATATGCAAGATATTTAGAAGTTAAACGTGTCCCTCAGCAGGATTAACAGTTTCTTTTTTTTTTTTTATTCGATGTAGGGCATATATTTCCACAGGTATATGCTTATTGCCAAGAAAAAAACAATAACTGTACAGCCAATTCCTCCAGCTGCAACTCCATAGGCTAAAGAACCGTATCTTGATGCTTTTTTATAATTACAGTGGTGATAATAGGCCTTGGACTTTTCTGAAAAAAAAAAAAGAAAAAAAAAAAAAGTTATAATGCAATTTATTAAAACAATTTCAAACAAAATAAATACGAGATAGAGTAGTGAAAGTTCTAAGCATGAACCATTCCAAAAATAGGACCAAATATCAAGTTCTTTTTCTTGTTGGAAGAACAATTTTAATGATTATTCATATATTACATTTTCAGTCATTCTATTGTGTATGTTTGTACATTTCGACATGGTCAGCAAGCTTATCTCTCTAGATCAATTACAAATGAATAGCGTGTTTGATCCTCACTGGGTGCTCCATACTTTCGGCCTCGTGCCACATCTAAGCTATGCTTAGAAATCACTATGTATGTTAAACTTTTAGAAATAATTACAAAACAATTGAAACACCATCATCAGCAGAATTCATGCCAATGAGTGTACAACAAAAGTTTAATAAAGCCTTTAATATACCTTTATCTGAAACACAGGGGAAGTTGAAAAGTTCTTGGTCTGACTAAGATATTAAAAAGAAAAATGATGTTTGGTCAAATTTTGTGAAGTAGGTCAGGTTGATAACTTTTCAGAACTCCTTTATAATTAGCTAGGTTGTATCTCTGTTATTCGCCATCTTTGGGATTCAAATATTACAAAACTGAATAAAATCCTAGAAAACAGAAATTAGACCACAAAGAGCCAGCTCCTCCTGCCCTAATAACATAATTTGAATATAATTTATATTATGTAAATTATCATAAAAATTGTGCTTTTTAATTGATTAAAAAACTATTGATTCTTTTAAATGCCATATTCATTTAGGATGTAGGCAATCATAACTCTCCACAGATTCCTTTTCTTTATTATTCGTGAATTGCCATGACTTCTTGGGAAAGACAGAATGAATTCCTGTTGCCTTCTCCACTTCAGAGGTCTCTTTCTCCCTTTAGGATGTAGGCAATCATAGCTCTCCACAGATTCCTTTTCTTTATTATCTGTGAATTGCCATGACTTTTTGAGTGGCTACTCTTCTGGATCTTTTTGCATTAATGCAAGTGTTCCCCAAATGCAGGTGTTGGACCTACATTGTTCCTAATTTTTATAAAATTACCTTTTTGATGTCATCAGCTCGGTATCTATGATAATGACACAACTATTTACTTTTATCTTAATAGTAAGTCTGACTGGTTTGATAAGGTCAAATTGGCAGCTGATCTCAAAAATGACCACAATCTGTTATTAAATGGGGAAAGGAATGGCTTGTTAATTTGAACACCTCCAAAATGAAATTGCTTTTTTTTTTTAATCATTTGAAAGAACCTTTTTTACCTTCCATCAACATGGCTGATGTTAACCTCCAGGAGAGTGATTCATTGTATATTCTTGGACTAATATTTTCCACTGACATGAAGTGGAAAGATTATATTGAATCTATTGCAAAGGAAAGATGTTCACCATGTCAAGCTTGAGAATTTTTCTCATCATGTATCTTACATATTTATAAGTCTACCATCCATATTTATAAGTCTACCATCCATCCTTGCTTTGAATAATGCTGCCACATCTGAACTGGTGCTTCTGTTATATATTTAGAGATTCTTGATAAAATCCAAAGAAGAATCCGCAATGTTAGTGGTCCTTACCTGGCATCTTGCCTTCAGTCACTTTCCCACCACTGTAATGCAGCTACCTTGTGCCTTTTCTATAAATAAATTTCATTGTAAATGTTTGGATGAACTGTCCTCTATGATACCTAAACTCTATGAATTTAAGTGCAATACTAGGTTGGTGGCATAGCCTTATTTTACAGTTGAAATGACTAGATTTAACCATAAGTTCTCTGCTATTGCACATCTTGCTTGTGGAACTGTCTTCTGGCTTCTTGCTTCCCAGTCAACTTTGATCTTTAAAAATTTAAATGAAATGTCAATCATTATCATCTGTCTTCTTAATTCTTGTTCTTTTATTGTCCTCCATCCTTAATAGTATATTATTCTCATATTCTCCGACACTCAGTAATGCCTTGCATTTTAGTGGCTTTATTGCCTTGCTTGTGGTGAAATGATTTAAAAACAAAAAAAAAAAACACAAAGCACCACATTAAAGAGAGAGAGACAAGTGTATCATGAAAAGCTTCGTTTTTGAAGATTTTTAGAAAGAAAATGAATTAAAAACAAAATTATTAATGTTCTGCATAAAAATAATATCAATCTTTTATAGAAGGGTTACATTTTCTTTAAATAAAACTGCATCAGCATGAGAAGTGTCTTTCAGTTTATAAAAGTTGTTAAAACTTATAACAATGGTTCAATAATATTTTAAATGTTTGTTACTTTTCTATAAGATTGGAACATATGCTTCTGTTTTCAAGTTAAACTCTAGCTGCTTAAATTGTCATAACAATAGCAAATACAATTTAAAAGTCGTCCTTGCATTGAACACTGCTGCCATATCTGGTCTAGTGCTCCTACTATATATCTTGAGATTTTTGGCAAAATTCAAATAAGGGTCTCTAATGTAATCAATCCTGACCTGGCATCTCGACTTCAGTCACTTTCTTACCAATGTGCCATGGCATCTGTTTTTTTTCGATAAATATTTTCATGGCAATTGTTCTAATGAGCTTTCCTTCTTGGTGCCTCGATTACATGAATTTAAGTGTGCTACTAAATTGACAAATAGGTTTTGCTGGTTTATTGTTGAACTAGATAGATGTCACTGTCAGTTCAATAGTTTCTTTTCTCACCTGTGGAACTCATTTCCAATTTCTTGCTTCCCTGCAAACTATAATCTTCAAAAATTTAAATACAAGGTCAATTGCCATCTTCTGTCCTACTGAAACCTGTTCTTTTATTATCTTTTTTTCACTTCTCCTCACTAAAGTCTTCTCATTCTCTCACTCCCTGTATGCCTATCACCTTGCTTAGTATGAAATGATTACAAAAAAAAAAAAAAAAAAAATGTCTGTTCCCATACACAGATATCAGTAATGTATTTTCTTGGTCTTCTCACCTGTGGAACTCCCTTCTGAATTCTTGCTTCCTTGCCACCTAAATCTTCAAAAATTTATAGGCAATGCCAATTGCCATTTTCTGTCTTCTTGAAACCATGTTCTTTTATTCTTTCTTCTCACTAAAGTCTTCTCATTCTCTTCCACTCCCAGTAAGCCCCTATGTCCTATTGGTATTATCACCTTGCTTGGATGAAATGATTAAAAAACAATAAATATATAAATAATGTGGTTCTGTGCTGGATTCAGGAAAATAAAATTTAAAAAGAAGATATTTAGAAATAAATTAAGGAAAAATTCCCATTTTTATACTTGGTAATTTTGCAGTATTTGTTTTTTGGGTTTTTTTTGCATAGAAATAGTTTTTAAGTCAAATTTATATGACGAACAGGAGAGATTTTGAAATTATTTGGAAAAAACTTAATAAATTTTCTATTAATTACATGTAGATAAAAACACTTTGCTGATTGGTAAAAATGTTTTTTAAAGTATTAAAAAGTAATTAGTTTTATTCAAAAAGATTCACTGTAATAACATGCTGGTTTCAATGAAAAAGGTCCACACATCGTACTGATGATTCATTCTCTATTGATGGAAATGCAGAATTAACACTGTGAAAATGTGTTGCCTCACATGATGAGCAGTAGAGAGAAGAAAGGAGTCAGAGAAGACTACTAATAGGTCCTAAAAATTTATTGCTTCCTTTTCATTCAAAGCTCACTTCTGAGTTAAGGTTGTTAATAATAAAGGGATAAATAATAGACAAGTTAGTAGACATAGAAGTGAGTTTAATATAAAATAAATTAAGTGTTTAATTATATATATATATATATATATATATATATATATATATATTTATTACACACACACACAGTTGCTTCAGTGAGTTACACCAAATTAATATTGATTATGCATTGGGGATGTTTAAGATGACTATTATTATCATTACTATTAGTTTGTATAAATGGATGTCAGAGCAGGCAATGGGAGGAATAGTAAGGTGACAAACATTGCTAAGAGCTACAAAGAATAGGATTATATATATATATATATATATATATATATATATATATATATATATATATATGCACATATATACAGGGCTGGTGCAAGGGTCTTGTGTCTCCCATTTATGATATCCCACACACACCCAAAAAATCTACTCCATTTCAATTTTCATAAGGTAGAATTCATATAAAATACAAATTTTATTCTAATCTAATTATGTACAATAATGGATCCTATGCAATTCAAGTAGTGAACAATTCAAGTAGAAAAATTGAAAATAAATACAATGTATTGAGATAAAAATTAGAGACCCGTCATAATAGATCATTCCATTTTAAATAAATCAACAATGTTTTGCAGCAATTTTTAACATCAACTTCAGATTTTTATGATAAAAAGTGGCATAATTTTAACACTGTCAACATTATGGATGAAAAAATAGTGAATTTTATATCGTGATTTTTCAAGACTTAACATGAGCAAAACAAATCTGTGAATTCTTTAATAGTCAGTTGTGATCAGTTTAATTTGTAAAATATATAAATGTAGATAGAAAAAAGCAAATGTTAAGATAGCGAGTGTCACAAAGTACTGTTCAGAGATAGTATGCACATGCTCTCTAAATAAAATGAATATTTGGGTTTTCAGTTGTTGTAGTGGACTCAGAAGATTGGCAATTTTAAATTTAAAAATACATAAGTATTTATGATAATAAAATATAATATATATTCTGTAATAATACAATAATGCTTGTCTGTTTCTCGACAAGTGATGAATCAGGAAACTTTGAATCAGCGTCTGATAAGTACTGTGGGTACATCTGATATTATAATATATCTATAAATATAAAAGAAATAATAAAAATAATTCCTATTGATATACATAAAATTATATAATTTAATGTATGTCAAGGCAAACAGAATTTTCATCAACAACTTTAAGTCTTTCATTGATAAGTATCCTGAACATTTTATATTTTTTTATATGAAAATATTTATAAGGATATATCAATTAATAAATTCAATAGATTGATCTGACACTGATAAGTGGTATATCTGTGAAACTTCAAGTCTGACAGATAAGTCATTTAAACTTTTTTTCTGTTAACTATTTTGTTATGTTATATAGGCTTGAGTTTTGTAGTTAAGATTTTTTCAACAAAAATGGGATTTTCACAATATTACCATTGTTTTTTTTTTTTTTAAAAAAACATTGAGATTTCTGTACACAAAAAAAAACGATCAAAATAGTAAATCTTGATATTTTTTTTGCAAATTCATTCAGAATTGTTATAGTTGGTTAAATACAAATTTGTAAAAAAATTTAAAATTATTTTCAAATTGTAACATCAATTTATTTATAAGATGTTAATTTCCCATATATATTTCGTGAAATACATCAGGCCATTAAAGGTTTTGGGTTTTTCAAAATTCTAACACCTCTCCATGGTGACCCAGCCAATATAGATCAGATATCAACTTGTGTGCCACCTGTCAGCTACAACTGTTATATATATATATATATATATATATATATATATATATATATTCATTGAATACAACAGACAAGGTGCTTTGATTTCGTTTTTTATACAATTTCTCATGCAATGTAATAATTTTTTTTTCTTTTCAGATGATAAATTACATAAAAACTGTCCGAATGTTCTATTTTTTCCGAGTGCTTTTGGCTATACATTTAGCCATTTTCAAGGATTAAATATTTTAACTGTTAAATAAGAAATAGTTTGTTGTATGTATGTATTTATATAATGTTTCATTTTTCAAAAAAACAGTCAAGATTTTGTTTCCATGTTCATAGTTGATATTATTAAGTGTTCATCTAAAAAGAAAATAAAATATTAGATTGCATGAGAAATTGTATAAAAAACTAAATAAAAGTACCTTGTTTGTCGTATTCAATGAAATGTACATGAAAGGATTGCTACCTAAACACACACACACATATATATATATATATATATATATATATATATATATATATATATATATATACACATACATACACACACACACACACAGTGTATCAAAAATGTGTTTACAAACTCTGGGGGCAGGTTCTTCACACTAAACCAAAGAGAAAAGTCTATATAAACATATGTCCTCAAATCCTTTGTTTTTGAGTTATTAAGTTTAAAGAAATTTTACATTAGATGCTGCTGTGTAGACTAGGTTACATTTGTTATTTGTGTACATCTGTGGCTATTCTGTCTTCAACATTTAATATGTGTAGTTGTGAGTTAACTGAGAAGTGTTCTATTTAACAATCACAAGATATTCCTATCATGAGCAGGAAGATATGATTTCTACATACAGCTGTGAATGGTAATGGATCCAAGGCTTGCTTTAAATTTAATAATTCAAAAACTAAGGATTTGTGGACATATGTTTATATGGACTTTTATCCTTGTTTTGGTGTGAGGAACCTGCTCCCAAAGTTTGTAAAAGCATTTTTAATACATCATATATATAATATATATATATATATAATATATATATATATAATATATATAATATATATATATAATATATATATATATATATATATAATATATATAATATATATAATATATATAATATATATATAATATATATATAATATATATATAATATATATAATATATATATAATATATATATATATACATATATATTTTGAATAAAAACAGACCACTTTAAGGTTCCATGCAATAAGTTATTTCACCACAACCCCTTTAACAGGGCTCTGGATCGTCAGACTTTACTTCCAAAGGTTGAAATGAAAAATGAAAAGAAATTCACATGTTTTTGATGGACCTCATCAAGCATATGTAAAATTGAGGAAGTGAGGTGTACCATTTCAATTCCTTATTCTTAACCCCACTGTGTGTCGGCAACGCGTCTTGTCTCTAGATATAGATGGGTAAGGGGTGAAGACTGACATTAAAGGAAGAAGCTACAACAACCCTAATAAATTACATTCCACGAGGACAGGTTTCATTCAAATTCTTAGACGCTGTTAATTTGCGTTACTTTAAAGGGCATATTTGGGAGGTTAAGGTTTGATATAAATCTAAATGTCTAAACAATCTACGAAGAATTTAATTTGAAGTTCGTTGGAGTGACGGGTGAATTTCTTTTCATTTCAACCTTTGGAAGTAAAGTCTTATGATCCAGTCCCTGTTAAAGGGGTTGTGGTGAAATAACTTATTACATGGAACCTTAAAGTGGTCTGTTTTTATTCAAACATATCTGCTCTGAATTTTACATTGAGCTCTCTGGATATCATCCTCCTTGAGTCTACCCATGCGGATTACCTAGTTTTGCATAAACTATATATATATATATATATATTTTGATTATAGGTGCAGTTTAATTTATAATTACATGAATCATTCATACAAAAAACAAATATAGAGGTTAATGATTTAAATGGCGAGAATACATCTGTTCAGACGAAAGCTTGTAAAAACTAAAAAAGACCTTATGAAACTGGAATTTATAAACAGGGATCATATCATTCATATACAGGTTCAGGGTTAGTGTATCTTATTGAAATTGTTTGTGAAGATGTATTCTTGCCATTTAAATCATTAACCTCTATATTTGTTTTTTTGTATGAATGATTCATGTAATTATAAATTAAACTGCACCTATAATCAAAATTAAAATAACTGATCCAACGTGCAACTTTCGGATAATAAGTGTGACATTCCTGTAATTATTGAACAATATAGTTTGTGCCACATTGACGGAAAATCTACCAGTACAAAAGAATTCTCTTATTACTATATTTGTACAAAAACGCACAGTCTTAAAATTCAAACTCAGCATTGCGACCGCATGTTCCAAAACAATAACACATTTCTCATAGCATTTTTTCGGATTACATCTATATTTTCGGAGTCCTCTTATTACAGAGAAGTAAAAAAGAATAACAAATCTATTTCCACACCTGAGGATGTCTGTAGGAACAGACGAAAGCTTGTAAAAACTAAAAAAGACCTTATGAAACTGGAATTTATAAACAGGGATCATATCATTCATATACAAGTTCGGGGTTAGTATATCTTATTGAAATTGTTTGCGAAGATGTATTCCCGCCATTTAAATCATTAACCTCTATATTTGTTTTTTGTATGAATGATTCATGTAATCATATTATATAATATATATATATATATATATATATCAATAATCCATTGATATGGAAAAATTATCCCAAACATGTACAGATTGTTTGGTAAACAATTTTTTCTGAGAATAAGATGACCATTCCAAAAAAGGAAAATAAGGTAGTACACCTTTTAATTGTATGATAGCCTATATTGATAGAATTAAAATGCCAATTATAACTGATATTCTGAGCAGTCTTTAAATTCAAATCCAAATAATGTCTGGCAAAATTACAACTGAAGAGATGAAACTCTCAGCAACTCAGAATAAAATTTCTGGAATATTTTATTTCTAAAATTATTGAAAATACATAAAAATTGTTTTTTTTTTATTTCTTCAAATTTGATGAAAATATACCATAACGGCATTTCGACTCCATTATAGTTATTTAATTTCTGTTTAGTGGGTGATATTTTTGGTTTAATTTAGAGGTTGAGTTAACTGTAAATTTTTACCTTTTTTTTTTTAGGAACTATTTATAAGGAGTGATAAAATGGCTGCTACATTGCTTTTATTAAATAAATCTTTCATGTTGTCTGTTTTGTAGAAGAGTTTTCTCATTGATGTAAAATCAGCAACCTTTTGTTAGAATATGTTTCATAATATAAGGATTCTGACAAGGTTTTCATATGGTTGGCTATCTTGAGTGAAGATGTAGGAGTGTGTGATTTCTCTATGTCCAATACATATTCAAGACAGGATGACTTCTTTGTGTTTTTCAGAAACCTGGTTTCCATATGTGTTTTTCTGAATTCTGGGTTGCATTGAGTACAGTTTATTTGACATTTTTATGTTCCATTGTTGCTACCATTTTTTTTTTTCTTTTTAATTAAATATTTGTTTATTTTTGGTTTGAGGTCTGTATATGGGATTTTAAGTTCTTCAAGGTCTAAGTCTACTGCTGATGGGACTGCAGTGTCAGCCTTTTCATTACTTCTAATTCCAGTGTGACTTGCATGTCAGCAGAATAGAAATTTATTGTTTTTGGAGAAAATGTAGAGATTTGGTTAATATTTTGACAAGTAATGTGTTTTCGTGTTTCTTATTTTTTATGGATAAGAGAGCTGATAGTGAATCTGAGATGATGATGAATTAGCATATGTTCCACTCTGATATAATGTCTAGAGCGGAGTCTATTGCATTTAATTCAGCACTAAGTACAGATTTTTTTTTTTTTTTGCAGACAGTTTTTATAAATTGTATTTTTAAATGTGGCTGAATATCCACTTCTGTTATATTTAGAATCATCTGCATAAATTTCAGTGTAATTGGGGTAACATTGCTTGATATAATCAAGTTCTTCTTTGTATATGGTTCTTAGAGCATTTTTGGTTGATCAAGAGCTGTCCTCTGTTTCATTCTTGTCATCTACTCCTAAGGTGTCTGTTTATGATAAATGTTTGCTTCCCAGTTTTCTGGCCTGCAAATTCTTTTGCTAATGATGGGCCATATTGGCTGATCTGTTTTGTGTTTTTGGTTCTTCTGTTTTTAATTGGGTTTTGGGCTAGTATTTGATTTGTTTTGCCTTTGTGCATGGATAGATGGTTGATTTGGGGATCTTGATGATCCATTTGGAGGACTTGAGGATATCTTGAGGTTTTCCTAATATGAAGTTTGAGGGTGGCATCAATTGCTCTTTTTGAATGCTTTTTACTATGGGTAGAGATTCTATATAGAAGGTTTGTTTAATTTGTTTTATACGAGCCTGAAAATCTTTCAGAAATGCTTATATTTTTGCACTTTTTTTTTTTTAATCATTTCACCTTAAGCAAAGCAATAAATCCACCAAGATGGAAGGGATTACTGAGTGTTAAAGAATATGAAAAAAAAAAAAAAATCACTATTAAGGTGAGAGAACAATACAAGAACAGGAATTAAGAATACAAAAGATAATTGACATTCCCTTTAAATTGTTGAAGATCAAAACTGACTGGGAATCAGGAAGCTGGAAGAGTGTTCCACAGGTGAGAAGTGTGATAGGAGAAACTGTTAGCATAGAACTTACGGTTACATCTAGCCATTTCAACTTTAAAATGACAAGACCTTGTTGCCAACTCAACTAATGGTTACATCTAGCCATTGGTTCCTGGAAGGTAGAGCATGATGTTGGCTTTGTTATAAGTGATTAGGATCAAGTTGGGAAAATGGTATCTAGAGTCTTTCATGCCTGAAGGAAAGAGATACCCTGGGTGTATTTTATTTTTATTACTTCTTTCTCTCTTTTCCGAGCTTCACAAGACAGTCCACAGAATGGTCACCACTGCAGTTCACACATTTCAGGCATCCACATGTAGATTCCGTATGATCAGAACTCTCCTCTTCACACTCTTTGCATACTGGGTTTCTTGTGCACCATATTTCTTGATGCCCAAATCTCTGACATTGGAGTGGGTTCAGTATGTATTGGCATTCACTACTGTATAGTGGATTTTGAGTCAGTGTGGGAATTCAGGAACACTCCTCCTTGGTCATTTGTCCTAATCCCAGAACCTGACAGGGTTCATGGAGCCCATCATGCAGAGTGGGGATGCCATATTTCCAAATCTCAGGAGTTATACCTACAGTTTTGCCACATTCTTGCTGCTTTACTGCTTCCTCAATATACACTTGGGCCAACTTAGTAAGGTTTGCTTATCACTCATTTTGAATTGAGCAGTCATGTCAAAGTGTAGTACATGATTGGCAGAAAACAAATTTCTCTCATGAGTATGATGGCTGGGTAAGTTATGCTTGATGTACAGCTCCCTTGATCAAAGTAATCCTTATTTTTTTTTCTTGAAGAGAAACCTAAATCTTATTCAAAGGTTCTTAGAATGACATATTTCATGTGATGAGAGGAAGTATCTTCTAATTTTACTTGGAAGACTGCCTTTATGTCTTTGTTTTGGAATCCCTTATAGATTCCTCTGTCATGCAAGAATATGGTTTACAATGTACCTGTTTTTAGCACACAGTTGCATCCATATCATAGCTAGCTTTATCTGTTGGAATAATATAATGTGTTGATAATGCTTAGTTCTTACTCTATGCTGTACTTAAGGAGCTGTCCATTCTTATTTGCCTGTCCTACCCTATGTTTTCTGTGAAGATTTTTTTTCTCATGCCTTTACTAGGCCTTAAAGTCACCTAGTACAAGAACTTTATTACTGGAATATTTGTTACAAGGTGGTGTAGGTCAAAGTATAATTTGTACAATTCCACTATGTCTGTTTGGAGGTTTGAAGTATATTAGAATTAATATTTTTATTTTCTTAATTAGTTTTATCAATGCTTCTTCATTAAGAGCCTAAGATAAATTTATTTTTCATTACAATTTCTTTAAAAGTTTTGTATTATTTAACATCTTTATTTATATAGGGAGGCAAGGTGGAGTAATGGATAGCAGTTCCGATTGAGGAATTGGAGAGCCAAGTTTAAGGTGAGTTCATTACATTCACTTACATGTTAATACCCTTGGGAAAGGTATGAATCCATCTCCTCCACCAAACAAACACCCACCAGAGCTATGGGTAAATAGCAGGACAGACTGGGTCTTATAGCCTTAGGTGCCAGTCAGTCTAGGAGAATTTAAACTGAATTCAAAATGGACCATATTCCATGGTCTTCAACATTTGGTCAAGAGCATGAAGAGATGGGCGTCACCAAGCTATCTGAAAGACCACTGAAAAAATCATGGGGGAAGAAGAATAAAAGCCTGTTTCTTCTGCCCTCAGGTTCCCTCCACCCAATGATTGAAGCAGTTGGGAGACTGTGATGATGACGACTTATAAAAGTTATGATCTAAACCTTAAAAGTAACCATCAAAACTTAATTAAATAAAATGGTTAAATTAGCCATTTCTATACAGGAACCATTTCCTTGACTATTCTTTGGCCAAACAGTTCTACTACCAATTGAACTACATAGAATGTTCTTCCTAAGGCAGGTTTTCAGGAAATTAGACTTCAATTTCTGTTATTGCTCTTTCTAGTATTAAGGGAGTTTCCTTCCAATTATTTTGTTTTTGGTAGCGTGGAAAGTTAACAGCTTGATTATAACATTGTCTCCTCAAGTCATGTGATCTTTGTTATTTCTTTTTTTGATTTTAACTTTTCTCCACTATTTCAAAGAAAATATTTAAATTGTTTTAATGTTTTAAAATTTTTATGAAAAAAAAAAAAAAAAAAAAGTCCATGGTCATATATACTTTGGATTTCTTTATTGTTACAACGTTTTTAAAGATTACCAATCATATGTCTACCAAACTGTTACAACTGGAATTACCAAACAGAAAATTTTTTAAAAAAAATCAATCAGAAAAAAAAAAAAATTTTTTTATCTTAATTCTTTACCTTAAAAATATGTTTGAAACATGAAAAAAAATCACTAATTCAAACTAAGAAAATTTTGAAAATAATCTTGGTATTTTTGAGGTCTTAAATTTAGTTTAAATGAAGGGTTTTATATCAATAAAAACTCACCCGAGAGTAAAATTGCAAACAGACCAAACACTGGATTGCAGAAAAGTGAGCAGAGTGCAAATCCAAGATAATCTGGCGGTCGTCGAAGAGGATCAGGAGTCTCTCCTAAAATTGGCAGAACATAAGAAGAATGTACTGTATAGGTGGAATGAAGACTTGGACGGCTGCTTGACAACATACTCATCTGAGAATTCCATCTTTTCTCCTCCATCTCATATGCCTGAGAAAATTTTAAATCTTGAGACATTTTGTTTTTGTCACAAGAAAGATTCACCCCTAGAAATAGACAAGAAAATTCTATTCTGTTTTATTGGGTCAAAATATTTTAAAAATCAGTTTCCAATTTAGCATTTCTTTTCAATTTTTGAAGAAGTCATTATGGCACATTTTGTTCCTAAAATAGCATTAAAAGAAACAGAGTTATCTTCCTGAAATGAAAGGATCCAAAACATAGATACTGATCCTGGATGACTTAAAGCAGTACATGAAAATATAGGTACAAGAAGGAATATTTGGAAGGAATGAAAAATGATCTTAAAAAAAAAAAAAAATTAAAAAAAAACACACACACTATAAAAACAAAACAAAAAAAGCAATTTGATTTTAGAGGAGATGCTGCAATTTGTACGCAATGAGGAAGAAGAGCTTAGAAAATCTGGCACTCAAGGTACAGTAGATAGCATCAGACTAACTACCTGACGAGCTAGTGTGAATGGATGGTGGAATAAGGGATAGTAAAAAGACAAATGTTACCAAGAGCTACAAACGATAGGAATTTGTAGAGAGCTATGATTGCCCACATCCTGAAGGGACACAACACATAGAAGACCAAGTAAAAGAAGAAACAGAATAAAAAATTCAAATATGCAAGGTGATGACTTGGATGTACTCTAGAAGGATAAATATCTGAAAGTCTACAAGAGATAGAATTGAAAATTAGTATGGCAGAAATAGAATAAAAAATGGGGCCAACAACTTAAGTACACAAATATGCTTATGTGTTTGTTACTGTGACACATTGGGTACCCACACAATTAGCTTAGAACACTACCAACATAAAGTGGAATGTGAATGATTTTATGACTGTGTAGACAGTAAAATTTACAAGGGGAATCTTCAAAAACAACTACCTGCTGTCTACAAGTAAAAAAGATGAAATAAATAGATAAATAAATGAAATCTTTCAGGATCAAGTGCTACTTGGCTGGAAGTTAGGAAGTTCCAGTCACTGGCTTATATAAACAGTTGTAGTTTGAATAGTTAATGTTAGAGCCACTTTTGATAGGTGTATGTCATAATGTAGTGATGGTAGAGGAACTGTAAGTGAGAGTCAGAAGTCAGAGTAACAGGAGTGAGATGGTTAAAGCAAGAGAGAGAAAAGAGAGTTCTTGCTGGCCAAAGGGAAGATTTTGTCGATTAGTCCATTATGAGAAAAGGTAGAAGTAACAACAAAGATGTTCCAAGTGTCATCTTCCCACCTATTCCAGACTGCGCTATGGAAATCCATGAATAAATGACTAAATATATTAAAAACAGGATTCATGTTTTTTATTTCTTGCCATGGCATTAATTTCACCTTTCATTTCCTTGTGAATGTACATTGTGCTTTTCCTAGTTTTTTGTGCACACCCACACAAATGAGAAACAAAATACAACATGGGGTGATTTGTTCAGTCAGAGAAAAACAGAGAGGATCCTGGATGTATACTCACATTACCATAATACAGCAAAGACATCACAATGTAACAAAATACCATTAAAATACACTAAATTAAAGAACAAAGCAATTTCTAGTTCAATTGAACTACTGGTAATCAATTAATTTTTCATTAACTATAAACCGACAAAAAAAAAATTATGTCCAAGGGCAATAACTATATATTTATTAACTGCTAATTACACAGCTATTTTTCTAAGTTATCATTAATAAGAAAAGAAGACTTCAGAATAATCCACACACCCTCTCTATCAGCCATAGTGGTATACCAGTAATAACACTTTAATAATAAATTTAGTGATAATTCATGATCACAAGTCCCATTACTCATTAGAGTCATAGGAGAAGTGGTGTGTCTTGGGCAAGATAGCCTGACAGAGTCCAACCATCTCCAGGCTGGTTTGAATTCAGAGTTTTCCATCTCCTAGACTGGTTGCCAGCCAAGGATATAGAACCCAGTCTGTTTTGCTATTTACCCATAGCTGGGAAAAGAAGAGGTGGGTTCATACCTTTCTTAAGAGTATTAGTACGTAAATGAATTAAAGAAGTGGAATTTGAACTTGGCCTCTCCAATTCCTCAAATCCAAGCTGCAATCCATTACTCCACCATGCCTCCATATAATCAGTGATAATTAGTATTTGCAAATTATATAAATAGGAGAATGCAGGTGAGCACTCATCTCCATCTCAATATTGAGCTATCAGCCTCTTTAGTGTCATCAGCAAACTGAGTTTATCATCAACAAAGAGGTTATTGATCAACCTCAAGAGAAACAACATCCTCAGTGATAAACAGTAAGAATTTCACTCCTCCAGGTCCACTGCCGAGGTTCTCACCATTATTACACACAATCAGTGAGGCACTCAACAATTAATGAAAGTGATCACTTTAGATATCTCAAATACCAGACCAAACCAAAAATGGAGTAGCATCTAGGCTAACAGTTCCCAATTCTCATTTTCCATCTTTGACAGAGTTCAAAAGCATGTACACGGCCTTTTGGGTGATGAATCATTTTTCCACCTTACAATCCCTTTCTCACAGGTGTTGAAAGCCTCTTGATACTCTGTCACTATTTCCATGGCAAATGTTCTGACAAGCTACATTCCTTAGTTTCACCAGCTCAGACCCTTCCATGCCACAAATCATCTTCATTACCTTTCGTAAGAAGAAGGAAATTCCATTTGGATAGTTTCTTTCCAAGAAATGTTATTATATCAAACAGACTCCCGAGAGGATGCTTCCTCAAATGCTAAAAGCTTAACCTCTTCAAATTTAGGGTCAAACATTATTTTTCCTACATATCCCAATAATCTGTACTTCGCATCTCTTCGTCCTCTTATATGTCCATACAACAACCTCATTTAGTAACTTTCTACTTTGGGTAACCCTTAGGTGAACAATAGTTAAAAGAAATTGTGTAACTGGGTGATTATATATTAAAGAGGATTTCAATGTAATAATGATTACTTTTTTAGTAATTGCAATGCAGATGTAGTGAGTTTATGCCATAATAGCAGTGGGAGACATAGACAATTGGTTAAGATGAATATATGCAATAGCTGCAACTGAATAGTACCTTTAAAAACCAATGTTTTCAAAAATAATTGCTCTTATCTTTACCTTTGCATAAGGTCACAGAACCCTAACAAGGTAGCACTTCTCTCCAGCTCAATAGTACTTTTCTTTGTTAAAAAATTTAGACATTTGAACTTGGATTCTGTTGTTAACAAAAGATGTACCTGTCCACAGTCAGACTTTTATCATTTTTATCCTATATGAAATAAGCATTTTATAACATTTCAATCCTTTTACTCAGTATCATTTTGTTAAAAACATTTTTGAGTGTACAGATACCTCTACAGTGTGTGTGTGTGCATATATTATTCATATTCAAGCCTGTCTGGTTGAATAATCTAGACATATGTCTATTTTTATTTTAATCCTCTCAATTTCTTAGTGCTGTTATTTAAATTGATTAAGAAAGATACCATAGTTTTGGCTATTTTTTTTATATAATAGCCAAAACTATGTAATTGATAGTTGTGAATTTTTTTTGTAAATGCACATGAAAAGTGCTCTGTTATATACTCCATCATAAAAATAAAAAAAAACAAAATTTTAAATTTCTTGAAGCACTCTATATAAAAATACAACCAACACTAAATAAGATTAATTATGAGTATAGCAACAATGTTTTAAAATACCTATCAAAGCAATGTTTTGGGATACTCAAATTGTAAAAAAGATTTATATTTTAAATTGCAGGTTGAGACTTTAAAACATTAATAATAAAAAATATAAAAGTTACATATTCTTAACAGTTAATTTTTAAAATGACTATAACAGAGTATGTTTCATGTGTATTTATAAAAAATAAACAATTATCAATTATATAATTTGTTTCGGCAATTTACCCCTGAAGATGATGTTGGATGAAATTGAAAGTACTTGGAAAAATAAAAGAAATAACCGAAACTATGACAATCTGTTTAATAACAACACTAAGAAATTGATCTGTGAATTTGAGAGGATTAAAATTAAAATAAATAGACATAGATTATTCAACTAAACATGCTTGAATGAAGATATGCTGCCTATATGAGAGAGAGAGAGAGAGAAAACACAGATGGGCTTTTATTTAATTAATCAGTTTATATAGTTGCAATAAATAAAACTGATCAACTGTTAAATTTCTACAAAAGCAAATTTTACTTTTTGTATTTTTGTTACAAAAAAAAAAAAAAGGTATTTGATTTTTTTTCTTTAATCAGTATTTGGCAATGTTTAATCTTTGTGCCTGCAAAAAAATTGGTGTGTCAAAAGGATGGTTATTCTCTTGACATTGCTATTACTAAATACACTTTTGACTCCTTCAGTAATGTTTATTTACAAGATTATAGAAATATATGAACCAAGCACAATGCAATATTTATTATTTACCATTTTATAAATAAATTTGAAGAGAATTATTTTTATTCCAAAATTTATGGAAACTTACAAAATTATCAAAATATGTAAACCAACTACAATGCAATATTATTTACCATTTTATGAACAAGGTTTTTATTCAATCTAGTAAATATTGTGTTTATTATCTTTGTTGTCAATTTTCAATAATAAAAAAAATGTATAAATCTTCAGGTTTGGATTTTATTAACATTCTAATTATCAATTTTTAAAAAAACAACATTGCCAAGGGAGTCAAAAGTGTATACAGTAATAGTGATGTCAAGAGAATAACTTTTTCAATAAACCATTTTTTGCAAACACAAAGTTTTTTGCAAACTGCACAGTGTTTTTATTTGTATCTCTAAAGTACATGTAGTGGTAGCATGACAGTTACCAAAATGGAAAACAATATTGTCTAAAAAAGTTCAATTTCTGGTCAAGACTATCAAATTCAAACTGAACTAATGCTCTCAAAAAGGTATAAATCCATCTATTGTCTAACAGGTAAAATAATAGAGCAGACTGAGATCTTTAGCCATGATTGGGCAGTCTTGGTGAAGGACAATCCTGAATTAAAAACTGAAAAAGGTAATCAGAAATCACTCCACTACCTGTCTCAAGAATACCTATGGCAAATGCCATGCACAGTTTGCATATATTGCAGGAAGCTGTGGAGATCAATGATCGCCTATGTCCTTAAGAGACATGGCGTTTAAAAGAAATGTTTAAAATTCAACATATAAAAAAAAGAAATTATCCTGTAAAATTTGAGTAACATTTTATACATGATAAAAGCATCACAAACCTACACACAAGCAGCTAGTGGCCTGATGGCGGGCCGCCGATGGCAACGCCAGCGATGCTCTGGTGGCAGCCACCAGCAGACCACCGGTGGGCTTCTAGTGGTAACATTGCCAAAATGAACACATCAGCAGTCCAACAATGGGCCACTAGTGGTGAATGTTTGTGGTAGATTGGTGGCTTGCATGTAGGGAAGTTATCACCAAAATTTACACAAAAAGCACACAAAAAAAAAGTTGAAAAAAAAAAAAAAAAAAAAAATATATATTAAAATTGTAATAATTCTTTTGTTGTGCATAATATAATATTGAAAATTTATGTTTTTTAATCCTCATTCCAGTAACTGAACACTGAGTGACTCTCGACGCTTTTATTGTGAGAACTTTAAAAAAAGCCAAGGGTCAGTTTTGTGATCTGTCCTCCCTATATAATTTTTCTACTTCCTACCGTTTTCTCTTTCATTCATTTCACATATCATAATCAACACTAACAGTAACCTACCTCGAGTGACACTCGAACCTTTAAGTGAAATTTAGTATTTAAAAAAAAAAAAAAATAGAAACATTAAAATACAAAACTGCAAGTTTTACAACAGAACAATAACAAAGTCTGCCCAAGTCGTTTTGAGCGAAGACTGGGAGGTCTCAGGATTTCAACACTCTTGAATAACAGCATGAATCAATTTTTACAATTCCATTGTCAAAATTGCTTGAAGCAAAATGTCATTTCGACTATTATTTTCCGATAATAACAAGAAAAAGAATCCAAAACTCGTTTGTTTGATAATGTTTGCCAATGTTTTGACTTGATTTTTTGTCAATGTCCGTTTTTCGAATTGAGGGGGTAGTTTTTTTACTCCACCTGGAAATTTTAAATCAGCCATTTTTACAGTTATTTCAAATTAAAAGGGATAAATAATAAATTAAACAGAAAATTTAATAAAAAATAAAAAAAAATACTATTTTTTATCATTGTTTTACTTTTCACTCACCGAATCCTAAAAGGTAAAAAAAATCATGAAAACAAAAAGAACAAAAAAAAAAAAAAAAAAATCGAGGTTAACTTTTTTTACTCGTGAAAACTGAAAATTTATCAAGTCAATAAGAGGCATAAAATGTTACTAAAACTGTGATCTGAATACACCTGTTTTTAAAAGAAAACACACCTGTACATGACATGGCGGCTTTTTGGCATACCTGTGATTAAACATGTACGCTTTTCTTTACCTGTTTTAAAAATATTTCCATCATAAATTATTTATTCCGCATGAAAATTTAAAAAGAAATTGAAGAAGTATTTAATTTACGAGAAATAGTTTAAAGATTTTATCGTAGAGAATGATTAACTCATTTAAAAAAGTATAAAGTTGAAAAAAAGTAACTTCCGTCTGGGTTTAAGCAATTTTTACAATAAACAGGTTGAATTGACTGTTTTTTGTTTATTTTTTTTTTTAATTAACAATAAGCAAGTGAAGTCTCACATGTTGGAAGCAAAATTCGTTTTTATATACATAAATGCAAACATAGAAACTTACCTGATTTTTTGTAAGAATATATAAGTTCTCAATTATTTGAACGTTACCAAGCTGTGATTGTGAATGGACATTCCCCAGATAAGAAGTCACTGCGCATGCGTTATTTTAACGACACCCAAAACTTGACATACTTTTTTTTTCTTTTGAATTATTAATCAAGGTAACTTAACGAATAAATGAAAGGGATTTTTTAAAAAGGAGTTTATTAAAACAATAACCTTTCAGTCCTCACATAATGTTGTATACTATCATTTCATTTAGAAATGAAAAAAGATTTAAGATTTTTATGTTCATTTAACTTAATTCTTGAAAATAAGGTTTCGTTTTACACTTTACAATTTGCAAAACTCTCACCTGTGACAATCCAATCAAGGACAAAAGAAACGTGAAGAAAAAGATGAGGAATAATGATTGTTTCACTGTTTTATTTGATTATTAGATAGAGTCTCGGATAATTTTTTTTAAAAAGACAGTATTGAGCTTCATTCAGAGAGTGCAACTAATCCTGAAAAAGGCAAGGTTATCTGGAATTATCCAAGTTAAAATTAGGGTTCAAGAAAAATCGTTTTTTGGTAAAATAAAACAGCGTTTCCGTATTTGAAATAAAAACACGGAAAAAATCATACACAAAAAAACTAAAAGTTAAAGAGACGTGTACGTGAAGCAGGAATGCTTCCTAGCTAAATGAAAATAAATAAAATTAAAATGATTATCAAATAAAGCAATATTTTTTTTCTGTTGTTCTCTAGTCACTAGGGACGCCAATCTGCAGTCCGGCATTGATGTCTCAAAATTTTATTTTGTTTTTAATTGTATTTTCGACACAAAGGTATCTTGTTTCATTTTACCACATTGTTTTTAATTTTGTTTGTTTTCTTTTTCATTGCTAGTGCACAACATACGGACTAAATGCCGAAACTTGTTTAAAATAAAAATACATAGAGGTGGGGTCAAAAATTGAAAAAAAAATCAATATGTCATATGAGTTCAACATCTGAACATTGCCAGTATGGATAGGTGTAGGATAATTATTTTACCGGAAAATTTTGAACTGACTCAAGAAGAGGTTAGAATAAAAGAGGTTAGAATAAAAAAAATATATTTATTTATTTATTTTCTTTAGAGTGATGAGTGAGTCCTTTGGTATATTTCGGTGTAGCAAAAAGTTTGTTAACCAATTGATAGGCAGCTTGAAATATCTGTTTTGGTACTTGGAAGTCAGACCATGGTAGGGGTAGTAGTAATGTGAAAAATTAGGTCAGATGTCGATGAACAGAGAGGAAATGTAAGTAATAGATAATCTTTTAACTGTTTCTTCATGCGTCCCACATGGCTGCGTTCTTTTGTTCCATCCTCTGCCGGGGTCATTGCGGGCTGGCCTAGAGGTGTCAGGTTAATGTACTTTTGAATAGGCTAGAGAAATTGGGGTAACATGGTTTTGGTTAACTCAAAAATATCTTTATATCAATTCTTTTGATTGGCCAAATTATTTTATTTTCTGGCATTCCTTTCTTTTTCATTTTCTTTTATAATGGAAGTTATGCATGGAGCCTCCCTGATTTTTGGTATTTTTCAGTCACAAATAAGTAGGTTCTGCTCCTGCAAACTTCTGGTGTTTTTCGCTGGGTTCAGTCTTCTTTCTCTTTTTTATTCATTATTTTTTATCTATGTTGAATGTGTTAAATTATTCAACTTTTTAATAAAATGTTTTAAAATTGCTGCAAAACATTGTTAATTTATTTAAGAAGATGAAATGATATATTATGACATGACATTTGTATTTTAGATACATTGTATTATTTACACATTGCTATATTTATCACAACATTTTGGCCGTTGTATGCTCCGGACTTCTTCAGCTAGAGTAGACTGTTCTAGTTCCACATGCCATGTCTAATGGATGTCAGTTATCAATTATCTCCTGTTAATTCACCTCTCCAAGTTCTCCAGGTATCACCTTAAACACACAACGCTTTGGGTCCTGTCACTGGATCTAACCAGTGCCTTTATCCACTGTGCCATGTGTCCTAAAGGAGAGCTGCATATGAATTTCTGGGACTTATAAACTTAGTATCTTCAGCAACCGTTTTTTACCAGTGCTCATATTGCAATTTTTTGCTGTTATCATTGCATGTTTTTTACCAGAGCTCATATTGCAATTTTCATTGTTATTGTTGCTTTTCTCTGGCACTCCTTATTGCTGGTTCCCATATTGTATTCATTTCTATGCTTGTTTGGGTCAGGAGATTTTGTGGCCTAGCATATGTGCTGATTCCTTAAGTTTAAAAATTTTCCAATGATGTTCTTTGTCTATGATTTCAACCTGATCCCACAGAGGGTGGTGATCTCCCTTTTCTCTCCATATGTGGTCAGCCACGCCTGATTTTTCCACTTTTCCTTGTCTTATCTTAAGGGAGCACCTTGTCTCCCCTTTTTATTTCTTTCTGCAGCTGCATGGGATGGCATACACACAATCTTTAGTCATGTTTTCCTCTATGGGAGGTCTTACTCAGGAGATTATCTGTGAGAAGTATCCAGCTTTTGAAGGACATAAAATTAATAAATAAAATAATAACAATAAATAATAAAAGAAAAAGAAATACATTTTCTCATGATGCTGTCATAGGATTAGGTAGTAGTAACACCATATGGAAATATACACTTTCCTTTTCACTAAGAGAGTGACAAAGAAAACTCTCTCTCTTCGCTATTACACATACTTCCTTTCCTTCCTTCTATTGTTCCTATCCTTGGTAACTGACAGAACCTAGACATATCTTATGTGGGTCAGCGAACATAATAAAAAAAATCAACCAATGACAGCACATCTCGCTAAAAATCAAACAGAAAACATGGATGTGTCAGACCCAATAAAAAGAAGAAAAAAAACATGTGCGGCAGAAGTGAGAAATTGGTTCAATGTAGCAGTTTGAGACACAAGGCTTAAAGATTTATCAGATGTGAGTTTGACCAGACATGCAACTCCGGAAGAAAAAAAAAGAAAGGATGAATTCAACAAATTAATATCTGTCAGCCAAAAACACAACAACCCTGTATGAACTCACAAATCATAAAAAGGTCTAGGATGATAGTCACTTACTTTAACCACTGTAACCAAATGGAACCAACAATAAAATGGTACTATAGGCAGTAAATTTGGCATCTACTTATGTATTAGTCCAACCTTCATTACTATATACCATAATGCTAAGTGTAAAGGAACTGAAAATATGATTACTCCACTTGGCTTCATCAAATACCATTAGGCAGAGATGATTAAGTCTATAAAAAGAAACATTTTCCTCCCTCACTCTCTTTCTCCCTCTAGTTCCATGATGTAGCAGAATATGAAAAACGGACAGTCACATTGGGACATATTAATTGCGTTCAGTCCACTGATGACTGAACTTTATTTCAAATGCATGGTGTTTGCATATGTTTTCCAAAGCCTCCATCTATGCAGTAAATTAACTTTTTCTTTTGTTGTTCCAACTCGGCACAGGACTGACTTGAGTTTGACCATTATAACTATGCTGACACACCATTGATAAAGTAAAACAAGTTTTTCTTTGGTCATTCCAACTTAGTACAAGGCTGACTTGAGCTCAACTATTATAACCATGCCGATACTCCACTGATAAAGTAAAACAAGTTTTTCTTTGGTTGTCCCAATTCTGTGCAAGGCTGACTTGAGTCAAACCATTATAGCTATGCCAACATTCTACTGATGAAGTAAAACGTTTTTCTTTGGTCATTCCGAATCTGCACAAGGCTGACTTAAGCTTAACCATTAATATGATGCTTATCGTTACTTACCCTAACTTCTGAACTAAGAAAAAGAAAATGGATGTATCATAACTATGCTTAAACCCTCCAAGAATGAAATAAGTTCAAACTTTTTTTGGTCATTCCAACTCTGTGCAAGCCTGACTTGAGTGTGACCATTATAATGATGCATGTACTTACCCTAACTCCTGGACCAAAACAAAAGCAGACATCCCCAAGAGACATTGAAAACTTTGTTTCACTAGTTTATATAACAAAAAGAGAATAAATGATCTATAGTAGAAACCTCAAGTTCTTATATGCTTCTTCCTTAATTATTTCCATGTGAACACGTGCACACCTAAAATAGACACCAATATTCAAATTTAAAATTCCATAGGGTCTTGATATGGCTAGCATTCATTCCAAGCTGAATATGAAAGGACTAATTACCAAGAGAATGTTTCCCTGATCACTACAATCTTTACCTGTCCGAGTCTAATGTTAACCATTATCTTCCCAATGTATCCTCATAAACTGTACCTCTTATCTCTTACTTTGTGGAACTGACTCCCAAGTGGATGCTTTCTCAATCACTACATCCTTAACCTGTTCAAGTCTAGGGTTAGCCAGTATCTTCCCACATATCTGCATAAACTGTGCCTTTTACTCTGTAACCCTTGGGTGGCTCCCCAGCCTTGAACAGGGTGAACACCATTGTAAAAAAAATTCCCACCCTAATGATCTTATTTTTTCTTGGAATAATTTGCAGAGTTGTCTACTCTTGCTTTGACATAATAGAGAATAACATCTTTTCTGTTTACCAAAGCTGGACATGTTCAACATAATGCTTTGTTTTACCTGATCAAGTTGCTGGTCATAAACATCTGCAGTGATGGTCCTTCCATATTCCAATAACTCATAATGAATGACATCTGAGTTGGTTGCCTTTAGTTATTAATGTTATCATGCACATGCAATTCTTTAACAGTTAAATACTTCATCTTCTATGTACCTTGTCCCTTCGGGATGTGTGCAATCATGACTCCCCACAACTTCCTATTTTTTGTAAGGTTGTCTTTTCACCATCCCTCTCACTCCCTGTTCTATCATCCATTTACACAAAGCCATTAGGTAGGTTACTTGGTGTTTCCCTCTGCCCCACTTGCCTTCAATATATCCTGTGAGTGTCAAATTCTCCAAGCCCTTTTTCCTTATGATGTGCCCCAGAATTTTCAACTGTCTCTTTCTGATTCTAAGTGCCCTTTTTGCTTCTAGTGTCCTTAAAATTTCCTTGTTGCACATGTTCCATTCATGATATTCTCAGCATTCTTCTGTAGAACCACATCTCCATTTCTTCAAGTCTCCTCTTTATCTTTGAGGAAATTATCCTCTGTATAGAAGGATTGATACTAAATAGCAGTTGAGAACTCTTTTCTTTGTTTCTAATTTTCCTGTTTCTTAATACTTTGTTTAGCTTTCAGAAGATATCTTTCACTATTCCAATGAACCTTCGGATTTCGGTATCACATTTTCTGCTATCTATTAAAACTCTTCACAGATAGGATAGTTCAATTTATCTAGTTAATTGGTTGATTCATTCATTCATTTAACGGCATATCAACACCTTATGGGTCATTTAATGCAGAAATTTAATTTTCTTGTGACCTTTGAAGTAATAAAAATATGAGATGTTATTCTGCTTTCACAGTTGAATATGTGATAGATAATACTCAGCTTTTGTGCATATAAATGTTTGTGTGAAGATGATAACTAAAGGCAACGATATGTTGGTTTTATGTTGTTATATCTGTCTATATTTCTGAGATGAGGTATTATGTACACTATTTACATTATTCGGACTATTGTCCTCATTTTTGTCGCCATATTTATTACAGCATCTCAGTCGTTGTACGCTCCGACCTTCTTCAATGGATGTCAGTTGTCGCCTGTTAATTTCCCTTTCCAAATTCTCCATTGCCCTAACCTCAAGGACACATGGCACAGTGGATAAAGGTGTTAGTTAGATCCAGTGACTGGACCCCAAGAGTGTGAGTTCAATACTCGGTTAAGGCAGTGGAGACCTTGGAGAGGGGAATTAGCAGGAGATAACTGACAACCATTAAACATGGCACGTGGAATTAGAACAGTCTACTCCAACGAGTGAAATAAAGGGTTCAGTTCGACATTCCAACCACCTGAAGAAGGCCAGAGCATACAACAGCCGAAACGTAATAAATATGGCAACAAAGATGAGGACAATAGTCTGAATAATGTAAATAGTGTTGTCGTTATAGTTTGGAATACTGTTTAATTTAAGAAGTAGGATTATGTACTAATGTCATGAAAGAGTTCTTTCATGTTGGTTGATTTTGTTTGGCAGTATATCCACCTCTGTGCTGAAATCTACATATTTTGTATATAACTTTAGACTGAAAGTATAAAACTATGTTCTTTAAATGTATTGTTAGTAATTTTACTATAAAAATGTATTTTTATATTTTAGTCTTGCATTGATTGTCATTTTGCTATAAAAAAATGTATTGTTGGTCATTTTATAAAAATGCACTGTTGATTTTTGTTTGGGGTTTCACTATTTGCCAATTGCTGGGACCTTAACAGGTGCTACCACCCCTCTGTTATCCTGGGTATGATGATAAACTACATCCAACAGCAAGGCCTTTGATAAGAAGGTTTTGAGGAGCGTAGAACCACCTCTTAATTGCTGATGTTCCCAGCACATGTCAGGGTCCGAGTTATGGGCAAATAGTTACCCCCACCCCACCCCGCCAAAAGGGGGTCAAAACACTATGAAAGTATAAAAATAGGTTTTACTACCAGCAATACCCTTTGGGAAAAATTTTTACCAGCAATACACTTTTTGGGAAAAAGAAAAAATATTACCAGCAATACATTTTTGAAAAAAATATTACCAACAATATATTTTTCAAAAAAAAATATTACCAGCAATAAAAATCTTGACAGCATTAAATAACCCATTGTGGTTGATATGCTGTAAAACAAACCAAACCACCCCTCTGTAGATAAAAGCCAAAAGATGTTATAACAAGATCAAATACAGTCACCACAAATTCAAAGTCTTTTTTGTAAAATTACTGCTGCTAGAATTTGAAGAGATGCTCCAGTATATATGTAATCTAGAGAGAATAAAAGTTTTTGATAAATTCAATCTGTAATATCAAGGGATTATTGGAGAAAAGAAGTTGTTATAAAAATTATTGAAAATTGAATTAAATTACTGCTTTTGCTTTCTTTTAATGATATGAATAAATACTGTTTCTTAATAAACATTTTAAGTCTAATTTTTCCAAATTTTAATTAGATCTGTTCAGTTTGTTTTACATTGTTGAATTATTCTGACTTGTCTGCTAAAGAACTTTTACTATCTACCACTAGATGCCATTGGTAAAGGTTGTACATCATAAAAAGGCTCAAAGTTTCTCTCTTTCTTTTTGTTCTCTTTTATCCACAGGATTCCTTTGATATAGAATATGTCTTGTTTCCCATCTGGGGTATTTTTCAGTTCCCAGGAAATTATGTGTAACATTGAACACAACACAACATAGAAATGTCCTAAGCTTCCTTGACTTTTCACAGGTATACATGATAACTCTACCAAACAAACAGATAAAAATTCTTCTCAAATGTAAGTCTCTCAACATCTTTAATGGGATTTTGTAAACATGTATATATGAAAAAGGTAGCAATGTTTAACCTTCATGTCCACAAAAAACAGTGTGCCTAAAGGAGGATTGTTACTTTAATACTGCTATTAACTCGGTTTTTTTTTACTCCCTTGGCAATGTTGGTTTTAAAAAGTGGTGTTTAGAATTTTAATAAAATCCAAACATGAAAGTGGATTTATACATTTTCTTTATTCTTGAGAATTGATAACAAAAATATTAAAGTCACTATTAGATTGTTTACATAGTTATTTATAAAATGGTAAATAAATTTTTATAAAAGGTAAATAATAAATATCACTAGATTTATATATTTTTATAAGCTGGTAAGGAGCAGAGTAGAAAAATAATAGTCAATGTTTAACCTTCATATCAGCCAAAAAAATCTTTTGACAAAAGGGCGATTATTTATTTGACACTATTGTTACTGTATATACTTTTGATGCTCATGACAATATTTATTGTTTTAAAAACGATGATTAGAATTTTAATAAAACCCAAACATGTAAATGAATTTTCTTGAGAATTTACAACAAAGATATTAAACATTTATTTATTGCTTATTTACAAGAATAATTTTATATTTACATGATTATAAAATATGTGAACCATCTAAAATGAAACTAAACATTCTTTTAATTTTAGATTTTAGGCAAGATGAGAAACACTCAATATTTTAGGTTTGTATCTCCTTATTCTTTAGATGGACAAAGTTTTCTTTGTGCTGAATTACAGAATGTCTTTAATTTTTACCACAAATATTGCATTGTCATTGGCTTACATATTTTGATAATTTTATAGTTTTTATAAATTTTTGAGTAAAAAGATTTCTTTTCAAATTTATTTCTTTATAAAATGGTAAACAATAAATCTTTATAAAAGGCAAATAATAAATATTGCATTGTACTTGGTTCACATATTTTTGCAATCTTTTCAAATTTATTTCTATATGAAATAGTAAATAAATTGGTTAATTTGCATATATTTGAGTCGTCAAGTTACATCAAGGCCGCACAACTAGTTATCATTTCAGGCTGAACATGCATATTTAGTAAACAGACAATAGTGATTTATAAGATTCATGAATTGGTGGAAAGTTGTGGGGAGCCTACATTTAAGCACAGAGGCAATAAGTTTGCTTTTGATGGGTTGTCGAGTTACATCAAGGCTGCACAACCAGTTCTCATTTTGGGCTGAACATGCATTTTTACTAACTACAAAATATCACTATATTAAGTGCATGAATTAGTGGAAAAATGGTGAGTCTTGATTGATGGTAGCAATAAGTTTTTAAAAAATGAAATATAAAAAAAATCAGGAAAATTACTATATAGTATTTTGATTCTTTTTGATGTTTTTTGGAATTTGTTTGGGATCATGTGAAATTATGGAAGAAGTGATATGTGATCATGGGATCTATGATACGACATATGTAATCATGGGAAAATATGAGAAGTAAAAATAGAAATGGATTCTTTGGTGTTCTTAATTTCTGCCCTTCACTCAAATATTTTTTAAGTGTTTTACATTTGGAGACAATCCCATTTTAAAATGTGAAATTCTTTGATTGTATTAATGTGTTTACATCTGAGCATGTGAAAAATCATGCGACTTTGCCTAAATATAAACATTATTTTTATATATATATATATATATATACACACACACACACACATTAATGTAATATACATATGTAATCTTTAATCTATACATTTGCATATAAATACATATTTACACACATACAAATAATATATTAAAAAAAAAAGTGTGTGTATGTATATATATATATATATATATATATATATATATTTAAGTTATAAGGAACTTGGTAAACCGAATTGGTAAATCCAAAGAGGATGAAATCCTGAGAGCTCAATGTTAGGACAGAGCTAATATGTAATGAAAAACAAACCACTTTAATGTACCATTATGATAATTTATTTCACCTAAATCCTTTTTTAAGGATTCAGGATCATCAGGTAAATCTTCCAACAACGAATTGAGAAAAAAAATGGGATTAGAAATTGGTGGGTAGTGTAATTTTTGTAATTTAATAGAGGGGGTTGAGAGTGGTAGTTAAACAGACAATATAAAGTATAGGGAGGGGTTAATTTTATATCTCTCTTAAGTATGTTTTATATTGGAGTAGGAGCAGTGACAGAAACTTGACCTCTTTAGATGGTTAATAAAACGGAAATGAATTGTAGAAAATGTATACAAGTGAGTCTTATGGTAAAGAGAGAGATAGCGGGGAGGGGGAAAGAGAGATGTAGTTGTTATAATTTTGTTTTAACAAAATTATGTAAAAGATAGTTTACAATGTTTGATAGAAAATTCGATGTCTGAAAAAAATTTTGTTATTAACTTAAATGTTTAATTTTTTAAGTAAATAATTTCAGGACTAAATATAACTATTATTGTAATAAACATATTTATCTAGGACATAAAGAAATATTTAAAATCTTAGTTTATTCACCCGACTAATTGTATTTCCACAATATAAAAAAAAAAAAAAAAAATAACAATAACATCTATTTTAATATTTAAAATTAATTTATGAATGTAATTTATTTATTATATTGGTAAACTAAATTAAAGATTAGGTTTCATTATTTAATAGAATTTGAGGGTAATATTAATTTTCATTTATTCATATATGTCTCACAAATGTATTCATGTGAATCCCTACATACATACGATCATTAACAAGTCAAAAAAAAACAAAAAAAAACAACTTTATATTGTCTGTTTAACTACCACTCTCAACCCCCTCTATTAAATTACAAAAATTACACTACCCACCAATTTCTAATCCCATTTTTTTTCTCAATTCGTTGTTGGAAGATTTACCTGATGATCCTGAATCCTTAAAAAAGGATTTAGGTGAAATAAATTATCGTAATGGTACATTAAAGTGGTTTGTTTTTCATTACATATTTTTATATATATATATATATATATATATATATATATAGTGCAAATGGTTCAGGATATGTATATGTATATTTATTAATATATATACTTTAGAGCTCTGTTATATAACATCAAGCACTCTTCCTAGAATACCAGCACTTTATGTGCAATATATATATATATATATATATATATATATATATATATATATGTATATGTATTTAGGCATCAATCATTTTTTTGATGCACATTTCATTGAATATGACAGACAAGGTGCTTTGACATAGTTTTTTATACAATTTCTCATGTGATCTAATGATTTTTCTTTTCAGATGATAAATTATATAAAAACTGAATGTTCTTTTTTACAAGTTCTTTCAGCTATTTTTTCCGAGTACTTTTGGCTATACATTTAGTCATTTTCAAGGTTGAAATATATTAACTGTTAACAAGAAATAGTTTGTTGTATGTGTGTATTTATATAATGCTTTCATTTTCAAAACATGGTTATGATATTGTGTCCATGTTCATAGTTGATATTATTGAGTGTTGTTTTTGTTTTTATTAATAAGGCTTCCATTATTTTTAGTTTTTTTTTGCATGTAGAAGATGCTATTATATTCGTGTTGTCAACAAGTATTTTACGAATAGGGTCTGGTAAGTCTCTATGAATATTTAAATGAGATCTAATTGAGCTATGGTCAGAAAGGTGTAGAGTGAGTCTTCATGTCAAACATGTTGTATGGCCTAGATAATTATTTATAAATTACAATTCCTTAATGGACATTTAAATTCATAAATAATATTTACCCTATTTACAAAGAAAAAATTATTAGATCACATGATAAATTATATAAAAAACTAAATCAAAGCACCTTGTCTGTTGTATTCAATGAAATATATATATATATATATATATATATATATATATATATGTATGTATAAGTATCTCATATGTATCAATAACTAATATTTCTGTACAGAGAACGATATAAAGATATAAATTACAAAGAAATAAACCTTGAAGAAATTTCAGTCTTTTCTTGTCTGCGAGAACATTTTTGTTTTAATTTCCTTCGTGACATAGCTTTGCCATGATCAAACCAACAATGCAATTGTGGATGACAATCTGATCTTTGCCAGCTCTGTAATCAATCAACACAACATGAGCAGAACAATGCTTTAAAACAGAGTGACCAACTTAAAGGCCAGTGGCAGCATTTAACCAAACACCAACCAGCAGAAAAATGTTATATATATATATATA
Organism: Acanthosepion lycidas; assembly: GCA_963932145.1. NCBI lineage: Eukaryota > Metazoa > Mollusca > Cephalopoda > Sepiida > Sepiidae > Acanthosepion > Acanthosepion lycidas. The sequence continues at coordinate 7,906,695 of OZ010608.1, read as the reverse complement.
TATATATATATATATATATATATACATTATTGGAGAACTTTAATTTAACAGACTAACATGGGGGAGGGTCGTACATTATAGTTGTTTGTTAATTTGAAGTACATTTTTTCATGACCTAAACACACCCAGTACAGTACAAATACACTATATATTTAGGCATATTTTATTTTTAAGTTACTATATACACTTCAGGAATGAAACGCTTGAAAAATCAATCACTGAAAATGCCACTATTGAGGCATGTGTTTTTTGTGTTGTAATGTATGGGTAACACATCCATACAGTCGTTGAGAGCACATAGCTTAGCAGCCTTCCCTATAATCATGGGCTTGTGACAGTGGCTTCCCAAAGCATTTGCCCCAAGTAAAGAAGAAAATTTGTCTTTGCTTATTTTATTCCCAGGAATTGTAAAGTTGGATGTGTTATATTATCGTGCTCATTACAAGTGAGGCACTGATAACATAATGAACCTTTATTAACAATAAGGTATATACAATAACAAGTCAGTGAGTTAACATGTTAGACCCAATGCTGTTAAGCAAGTATATCTGAATGTTTTTATAGTATCACTATGCCATGGTGTTACACTGGTTATTCGTAGGGAAATAGTTCTGTGATACTGCTACAGGAAGCTTATCTTTAAATGCCTGGGTATTAGATGGGAACAAGCACCAAAAAAGGCAGTTTTATCCACATTATACACCTGACTTAAGTGTAAGTTTCTGAAATTTAAGACAGAATAGTTCCTTTTCTCACCTCCATTATGATTGGATGTCATAGTGAAGGGCTTAACAAAAACAATACTCTACACTATACCAAAATCAGTATAAAATGTTCAAGAGACAATGCATGTGTGTACATGACGAGCGCTCAAGTAAAGAACAGCAGCTATTTCCAGAACTACCAGTCTCTGTCAGTTGAATGCACCAGTAATCAGCATTGGCCAATTCTGGAACTAACAGACTTTGCTCTCTATGTATGGGCATTTTTAATTCCAGCCAGACAGTACCATTTCTGCGGATTTTGTCTGTTAACTCAAGGCTTTACTACATTTGCATATACATATATACATATTCATACACATACTCTTATGTGCATAATACAAGGGGTGGGTTTAAATATTTGGGGGAACAAAACATTTCCCAATATACAATAAATAGGGAGTCCAAATAATAATGGAAGGTCAAAAAATCATTTACAGTGTCCAATGTGTGAAATTAATAAACGGAGAAATATTAAAAAACTTGGTGGTGGTTGAAAAAAAATTCGCCCCCCCCACCATCCATTAGGCACTTTAGAATATATATATATATATATATATATATATATATTAGGTTGGTGCAAAAATAATGATGTAATAATGTTGACATTATTACGTCATTATTTTTGCACCAACCTAATATATATATATATATATATATATATATATATATATATATATATATGGTGGCTGAGTCGTTAGAGCATTTGCTTTATGACCATAAAACATGGGTTCGAATCTCACCATGGTCGATTTATCAGGAAGGAGACTTCCTGATATTATCGGAATGGATCAAGGGCGATCCCAGCGTGTGGCACCTTTGGAAAGTGCCTGAAAACCATAGCACCGGTTGAGCCATTCATTGTGAGTGAAATTGGGTAGAGGGAACCCTTGGGAGTCGTCGATAGGTGTGCTAGCACAAAGCCACAAGTCATCATGGTCAAGGGTTTGAGCATGCTGTCCTTGTTCAAATTGTTGATTATGTTAGATAACACGCTCTCTCCCAGAAACTGTAACTAAGATCTGCTCAGCATAGTTGCAGTATAAATTACAGGTTGACTTTGTGGGTGTTGAGCAAACACAAATATGTCTAAGCGAGCATTTGCAATAGGGATTGGCTAGACGCCCTAGTAGATGGGTATCCTCAAATATGAGTGGCCAGCTATTTATATATATATATATATATATATATATATAATAGTATATAATTGGTGTATACGGAATGAATTCCAATAACAAACAATTACTATTCTTAAAAGAGTGCTCAATACAAAGTAGAGCAGATATAATTATTTATTTAAAAAAATAAATATGTTATAAATCACTACAAAAATAGCTATTTTGTTTCAACACCCCCGGTCTCTTATTAAGTGATGATGCTGAATGTAAAATAAATGGTTTTAAAAGTTTCAAATTAATTAACAATCCTTCAATCATATATTAAATTCTGTTGTTTGTAGGACTGAGTATTCTCCCCATTTATTTTCGGTATTGCATAGGGCTAGTAACAGACTCCACCTCGACATCTTGGAGTCTGTTATCATCAACATACGTAGGCTGGCCTTTTGCGTACAATGGGAGATGAC